>JARHVA010000591.1:4472500-5017657 GCA_037957365.1 Torreya grandis
AGACTAACAACATCTCATTTATTAGGCCTCTGAAATCCATGTCCATTGCCCTCTAAAAAGTAGCACCAGCATTTGACAAACCAAAGGGAATTTTCCTATAACCAAAATTCACCCATTTTATAGTAAATTTTGTCTTGAATTTATCATATTCTTTCACCAAAATATGATTATAACCATAATATTCATGTGAGAGTGAGAAGCATTGGGAACCTAAAATAACTTGCAAAAATTACTCCATAAGGGGTAAGGGGTAATGATCTTTGAGTGATACCCTATCTAGGTCCCTAAATTCCACACAAAGACTTATTTCCCCACTCTTATTTCTAATAGATACAATATTAGCTGCCCAATTTGAGTGATTTATAAGGAAAACTATCTTAGGCTTAATTAGTTTGGTGAGTTCCATTCTCATGAGTTGCTCATTTTTGGGGTTAATAGGATTTTGTTTTTTCCTAATTCATTTGGATCTAGGTTATAATTTAATAGTATGGTGGGATAATATAGGATAAAACCCCTTTATATCCTTATATTCTCAATCAAATATATCATGAAATTATCTACATGACTCAATGAATGTTTGTTTTTCAGACGGAAAGCATACCTTGCCTACGTTAAGGATCTTGTCCATGAAGATTAAGACCCTTTCATAGTTATCCTCATTTATAGACATTCCCACCTTATCTTTGTTATTTTGGTCACCTTAATTAAATATTATCTCTAGAGTGACCAATCCCTTAAGTATTTTGTTTGTTTTCAACTCTATAACTGGTCCTCATATTGATCATGGAACTTCTTTTGATTTTTTGAAGAGAAATCAGCCTCCTCTTTACATAATTATACAATCTACTATAAAACACCTACCAAAAGACTTAATTATCAAGAACATAAGGCCTCATAATGACCTTGATATGTGATTTTTTTTCCTCCTTTACTTATGTCAGTAAGTGTGTCAAATTGTGCCCCTATAGTAACTAGCCTATCAGCATGATTATTTTGTTCTATTGGGATTGGTTGTATGTTAAATGCACTTAAGTCTTCAATTAAATACCACACCCTATGATTATATTACTTACACAAAGGGTTCTTAGTAGAACTCATATTCCTTATTTTATGCACAATAAATTCACTATCTCCATATCTTAATAATTCTTAATTCCCTTCCTTTTTGCCCATTAAAGGCCATGAATAACACCTTCATACTCAGCCACATTATAGGTACAAATGAAATATAATCTATATGAGGAGTAATTCTAATGTTTATATGGATAAACCAATATAAATCCATCTCTTGCATCAATATTTCTCCTTGAACCATCAAATAACATCTTCCACATTCTATCACTCTCATCCTCCTCCTTAGTAAGTGAAGGTATAGGTGTTCCTTCCTCATATAGGCAATACACCCCCAAATCGGTCTCTTCCATGAAAGAATATGGGTCATGCTTATAGGTCTCAATACCATATTAATCTAATAATATGTTATAAATACCTTCAATAGGGGAGGATGGTCTATCATCTATGGCATGCTCTACTTGCTCATTTATAATGCAATTCAGATTGGAACTAGTTTCCACATATGGTTTAATATGTAAATTGGCCAATGGATGTTTTATTATTATCACCTTATCTCCATGCCTCATTATAAAATATAAGAGGGACCAATAAATATCAACATACCATCCTATCTTGGCAGTGAACTCTCTTGATAAGTAAATGGCAAAGTGTGTAGGTAGATCCACCACTACTATGTCTAATAGAATTGGAAAACTTAGGAAATCATGCAAGAACACTTTCAAACATTTGATGATTCATATTTAATTAGTTTTTATTCCATAAATATTCATCACTCCTTTACTATATGGTTCATACTTCAATCCCAACTTGTTTGTGACTAGTTTAGGCATAACTGAAGTGTTTGTCCCATTATCCGCAATGCAATTATGGACTAGTTTATCTCTCACAATGAGGGTAAGATAGAAATGTATGGGTTTTTAAAACTTGATGTAAGTTTCAATAGTATTATTAGGTGAATTTTTTAGGGTTACATAAATATTCTTTTTTGGTTGAGGGAAAATATGGATTTGGGACAACTGCTCTTAAAGTAACTCTTTTTGACCAAGCAGATGGAGTACCTCGCAAAGGGATATACTTGTATTTATATTATTCAAGGAGTAAATGATATTCAAATTATATACACTAACCTTTTATTTTCTCCTTATAGGTAATTTAGTACCTTGAACTTAAGGCAATGAAGTTTTGACCACCTTTCCCAAGTTTTGATTTTGAAGAGGTGCAAGACTTGTATAGGCTACCACATTAGCATTCATACCTTATTGCCTTGAAGGGAGGTTGTTTGGATCTATATCCAAATATTTAACATATCCCAAATCTATCCTCTTTACCTTGTGTTGGCTTCAACTAAGGTTCTTTGATTTAGGATAAAATTATCCTCCATTTAGAAGTCATAAGGATTGGTTTTGAATTACTACACTCTCCACTTGGTTTTGCTTGCATTGAGTTATCATCTTCTAATGTCAAGTGAGGATTAGGTACTTATTGAGATACTAAGGCTTAAAATTCTCCCTCATTATCATTGATTAACTAACCTTGGGGTTACCCCTAATAATTTATCCCTTCTTCTCCTTGAACTAGGTTGCTATGGACCAAAACCATGGCTCTTATGGTGGGAGCACAATTTGGATTGTAGGAATTAGGTGGAATATTGAAATTAATTTGACCTTATCCCCTCCCTTGACCATTATACTAAGGTGTAAATCTATTTTATTATGGAGGATAATAGTATGGGTTTTGGTAATCTCTAAATTATTGATTTGATTTAGTTGAAGCTTCTAAGGCCTTATATTTTGCTTGACAATCACTTGCATCATCTCATTTCTTTAGAGAATTTTTAGGCTTGTTATTTGGATTTGTAAATGGAGAAAATTTTGGAGGGGTAGTATTTATGTTAGGAAATATATGCATTGAGACTTTTACATGGATTATATTGAGTTGGATCAAACCATTCTCAACTGTAATAGCCACATCATAGGCCTCAAGTAAAGTATACCCTCCCATGGATTACAACATGACAACTATATTAGTCCTAATAACTCTAAGGTAGGTTGGAAAAACAAAATTTGTATGGGGTATCATGGGAGGTGGAATCCTATTCCATGTCTTTTGGAACCTTTCATTGAAATCATCCATGGATTCTTTATCCCCTCTTTGTATGACATTAAACTGATGGATCAGTGTTGTCTGATCACTCTTGTCCTCAAATATTTGAGTCAGAAACTCCCCAAGCTCATCCTATGTAGTGATGCATCCTCATGGTAAAATTTTATACCAATCAAGGGATTTTTCCTTAAGAAGCATGACAAGTAATATGACTGCTATATTGATCTCTGTGATATTATGGAAATTGTATAAGTTAGAAATGTCTCTAATATGCTCACTTGGGGTGAAAAGACCTTCCCATTAAAATAAGGAACACTCTTGGTGGCATTGGGAGGAATATCATCATAGGCAACAAGGTTTATGAGATTTTTAGTATTGAAAGTTGGAAAATCATGTTTCTTAGCCATGTTACCTTCAAACTCTTCTTCACTCTCTTTATCTTATTGACTTTTAAAGTCCTCTTGCTCTTTAGGCTCTTCTCTAGGATTCTCAAGTGCCAAGAAAGGCTCAGGTTGTTAAACTTCAAGAGGAAGTTTTAAGACATAGGAGTGGATTTGTAGAATGAGTACCTCTACTCTAAGTTGATCTATTAGTGACCATGAAACATGAAAATGAGAAATTGGCCTACAACTAGATGTTATAACTTAAATGGAGTCATTAAATGTTGAGTAGGAAACACTTATGTAACTATGATATTGTTAATACTAGCATTCACCTTGACAAGAAGTGCTTAGGATAACTATCCCATTGAGCATGCCAAAATTACTATCACTCAATTTTTTACCCTTGGAGATGTATTTCAAGCCTACTCTAATTGAGTGAGATAATGCGATTACCCCTATAATTATCTATAGTCATCAAGAAGTGCTTAGGATAACTATCCCATTGAGCATGCCAGAATTATTGTCACTCAATTTTTCACCCTTGGAGAGGTAGTTCAAGCCTACTCCAATTGAGTGAAATAATGGGAATACCCATAAAAAATGATAAATTGGTCTACAACCAGATGTAATAACTTAAATGGAGTCATCAATGCTGAGTAGGAAACACTTATGCAATTATGATATTGTCAAGACTAGCATTCACCTTGATAAAAAGTGCGTAGGATAATTATCCCATTGAGCATGATAGAATTATTTTCACTCAATTTTTCACCCCTAGAGAGGTGGTTCAAGGCTACTCCAATTTATTTAGATAATTGGATTACCCTTAGAATTGTTCATGGATTATCTATAGTGGGTGTAAACATCTAGTTGAAAGGGCTAACTCCTGAGAATTATATTGATTATCCTTCTAATAACTATTTGATATATGAAAATAGATAAGAAACTATCTAATTAAATGAAATTGAAATATAGAGGTGATACACCATAAGTTTTGATTTAAAACTATCCTATGCTTGCACTTAAAATACGTACAACTACAATCTAGTATGTGTTTCAAGAGAGAAAGCTTCTAACATAAGTATTTCAACCTAGAGACTATGTAAGTATAGCAGATAAGGTGAGAGATTCAAAGGACTGATAAGACACTACCAAAACTCAAAAACACTTAGATATAGTATCACACTTCAATTTACTCTAAGTGACATGAAAGAAGATAATGTATTCATATTTAGGTGCACACAAGTAGGACAAGATGCAAGGACAAGCAATTTTCTCACTATCATCTATCAACAACTCATTATAGACACTAAAATATGAACTTAGAAAGATTGAACTATTTTTAATTTTATTTCTTAATTCAAATATGAGTAACAAAAATAGTAGGGCTTCAACTACCTTTCTTGTGGATAGATTAAAATACCAAAACTAGGCATACTTATAACACTAATGTGTGTGTGTGTGTGTGTGTGTGTGTGTGTGTGTGTGTGTGTGTGTGTGTGAGAGAGAGAGAGAGAGAGAGAGAGAGAGAAATCCCACACCAAGAATGGAATTTTGGGAGTTTAAGAAAATGGATAAATATTATTATATTAATAAGAGTTATTAATAATCATCTAAAATCTTGAACAAGTGTTTCTTGATTTCCAAGTCTTTTGCAAACTACCTTTAAGTCAAAAGGAGTCAATTCTTAAGGAGTTCATAGGTCTTCTTAAAAATTAGTATGATCTCTTGCAAGAAACCTCTTCATCTACTTGAAAGTTCATATATATCTATTTACAAGGGTGTATTTACACCTCACAAAGGTGTATGAATCATTAGCTACTCTTGAAATAGGCCTTCTTGAAATGGGGAGTTAGCCTAACTCATGAGGAGTAGTATGTGATCTTGGATAGAAAAGAGATCATCCAATTCCTATTATAGAGCTTGTAAATGATCATAGTAAGCCTTAAATATCTAATCACCACATTTTTAAAGCTCTAAGGTTTTTAATTTACACCTTTCAATGATTTCCACGCCTCTTAAAGATCCACTTCAATGTTGGTTGTCTAACACTAGTTGGCAGTTAGGCCTATTTACACATGTTAGTTCATTTGAATAGACATGAAAATTGAATAAAACCATAAAACAAGGCTCAATAGCATGTTATCAGAACCAATAAACACTTCATCTTATGAACAATCCCTTAAATCATCATAAACTAGTTGTTCTTGTAAAACTAGGTAGCTAAGTCTCTCAATCTTAGCACACCTCAAACTATCTTCTTTATACAGACCTGTAGGAATATTTTCATGAGTAGATGAAAGGAATTTTTGAATTTAAGAGTTATAAAACATCCCATGGTACCTTTTGTAATTAATTTTAAACAATTTCCATGTCTATACCCTTAAAAATCATTAAAACTGACAAAGGAGAGGGTATTTAGTGTGTCCAATAGGTGACATCAGCATCAAATTTTATGGTGAGGAGTAAAAAAGAGATTTTAATAGGTTTTAAGTGTTTATAGAGACAAAATAATACATTTGGAGTCATTAAGAAATAAATATTTCAAATTACATTCATCCAAGGGTTTTAGTAGGGTTTAAGACCTATTTGGGGTCTTAAAGATCATTCATAAAGCAACAACCATAAATTGGAATCATTCCACTTTGATAAACTTCTTAAATAACCTCTTCTAAATGGATTATCTTCCCATTAAAAGTGTGAGATATGGTGTGAACATATGAAGTTGATCCTCAAGTACCAAACCTAGTGTTCTTGAACTTGAGAGAGGTCCAAATTAAGTTTTGGGACTCAAAACTCAATTTCACAAATGGGAAAGGCTCAAAAACCACAAAAAAAATCTTCTTCATGGTTTTATATTATTTTCAAGTGTATTTTATTCCATTTTGTGCATTTGGTGCATTGATCAGGAAACTTGAGGTTATAGGCATGTCATCTCCTTGGTACCCCTCAAGGGAATTTGGGTTTAAAACTAAGGTTTTGTGAAACTTGAGAGTGTATTGAGACATTTTATATGTTTATTAATTCCCTCAAGGGCCCTCCATGTAATTTTACATGCCTATTTTGTATTTTACATTCAAACAAACCCTTTCATCTCAAGATTGTCCCTTGCCAATAAAGTGAGCAAGGTCTGAGATAAAATAATGAGTATGCTTGATACTTGTATAGCTTTGAGGTCACCATGGTTGTTTTTCACCAATAATTACCATAATTTTTACCAATTATCAAACTGTGATTATGCCTATAAAGGACTCAAACATCAATTTCTCTCATGATTGGGCAATCTAGGCCAGTAGTTTGCAACATAGGTGATTATATATTATGATGGGGTCATTGAAACTTTATGATAGTATCATTTTAGCACCTTGAGAAATATAAATGATCAATATGTATTTTTAATATTCTTCCAAACTCTTATTCAAACCTTATAACTTCAATCTCTCTCAAAGTTTGAGATCCTTCTTAAAACCTTCAAATTAGTCTTACAATTCTAAGTGTCTTGCTCAGTCAAATAGTGGCACTTGCTCCATGACATCAACACCAATTTATTAGTTAATCTTCTTTTAGGAACCTCTTCCTCATTTATTCACTTGAAGATCTATAATTTTCAGTAGTGAGTGTAACCCATCTTCTACGTTTTCTCAAAATGCTAATTATAGGTGCATTCTCCACATGACCAATGAGTCATTAGGAAACTTGACATTATGAGACATTATTGAAACCTTTTATGGGTTATGCATGATGTGTTTTCATGTTTCAAGACCATAGAGATTTTGAAAATTCTTTTTGGTCACATTGAAGGCTCCACCTAATGAGATAAACATGTAACTTGAGGAAACATGGAGTTCTCTGCATTTACATACTCTAGATGAGTTAGCATGATGGCACTATATAACCCCTCAGAATCTTTGAAATATGATACAACATTTTTCCTATAAAAATGAGTTTATATTTTCAATGATATGACTGAAAAATCAAGGTAGTGGGGTTTAGAGCATTCTCCAAGTAGTTTACTTTCTTAGCATTATTCATAAAGAATAAAAGCTTAACCTGAATATCAATACCATAAATCTCAATCCCATTTGGGTCCACATACCTAGTGAATAGATCAATAACCATATCTCTATATTATATATGGAACAAGCATTCACACATGACCCTTGAAAATTTACCAGGGGCCCTGATGGAGTGGAAACTAAGTATTTCTAATTGATCAGAAATACCCCTTTTAGCTTGATTTCTCCTTATTAAAGCATTAAACCTACAAGGTATAGCTAATGTATAACTTTATCTAACATTAGTAATGTTATCAAACCTATTTTTATGCTTTATATATACCACTTGTACGTACCATACTTTATATTCTTATTGTATATGACTTTAGAACCCTTAAGAAATAGTTTCAATTGTATAAAAACCTAGTGAAACTAGATGACTTCATGGAGTTGCCATTTCATTTGAACAAGACCATATAAGACCTTATATGGACTTTAGTTCATCCCCTCTAACAACTTATGTAAGAAATAAACTTTGAAAAGACCCCCATTGGCCACAATAGAAACCTTAACATCTCCAAAAACCTTAATTAATGCTAAGAAACCTTAATTTATTTGAGGTGACTAGAAATGGGTTTAAAATCATGATTTAGAAATGTAAGGGCATGGGTAATCTATGAAAACTTATAAGAACTTCTAGGAGAAGGGGAACATGAAACAAACATGAACTCATAGAGTTCAAAATGTTGTCACATTTTGATAATAGGCTTCACCAATAATTGAAGCATGTTTAGATGTTTCACAACTTTTTTAGCCAAGTAGGTGGAAGGGTAATTTACATTTTAAGAGGCCATTACCTAGATATAAGTCTATCTATAAAAGAGGGTTTTGAATTTGGGTAATTACAACACTGAGATTTATCTTTAAATGAGCAATGTTAATGTTCTCATTGAAGATGCATACCCATCTCTCTATAAGCAAGTTGTTAGCAATAGCATTATTTTGGCTACTAAAACTTTTGTTGTTTGTTGTATAGCTCACCCAAGACTAGAAAAACATTCAAAATGTATCTAATCTCACATTCCAAGCATGGACCTTTAAATTAGAAATTGGATTCCTATGAAAACTAATTGAGGCATTTAGTTAGATATTGTAGTTACACTCAGCCAAGCCACATAGTAGGCACAAAAGATGTTCAATTAGAAATAGTAGTTAAATATGGTCTAGAGTGATGCTTAGCTTGACTTTAATATTAATTATAATTCATGGGTTAATTTTTAGGATCTATATTCCACTTTCATAGTTCTAGACATAATTTTTTAGGCTTCTCTTCAGGCTTGAGACTCTGTTATGCAATAGCTCCAAACTTGGCAAAATCAAATATTATGAAACACTTTTTCAAAGGTGCAAGCACAACACCATGTTGATAAAATTACACATGTACATAGAAACATCACTAAAAATATAGATATATATCAATTTACTTTTCTTATTATAGAATATATCAACATTCACCAACCATTATACTCTTAAGCTCCTCTATGGGAATTATTATGTAGTACACAAGAAATTTTGCTTTTTTGGTAGTCTTATAATACTAACTTGGCTAATTTGGATAGTTATTTATAACCCTTGGTGGATGTCCCTCCATTCATTCCCCCTAGTTAGTTGCAACATAATCTTAAACAACATAAGGCTACTACCACAGGCTCATCACAACATACATTGTTGACTTCACAACCACCTTCTAATTTTACAGCACTGTATATGCCTCCAACATCTAGCTAGTTTAATGTTGGTGGGAAAATTTTGAAATTTTGATCTTCAATTTTTCTATAGGTTGGTTCATATTACATTATAGTGTCAGGTTGGTTTAAAAATCGATAGGGTAACCTTCTTAGGTTAGCTTGTCTATTAAAAACTTGAAAGGGTGGTAGGTTGGCATACTAATTTATTAAAAACCTTTGAGGTTAGATAAGTAATGTACACTAAGGTGTAAATCAATCCCCATCACCTTGAGTGATCTACAATTTTTTTTACTCCAACCTATCTTTTGTGCCTCCATGCCTTTGTAACATTATCTTGGGATGAGATAATATTTTAAGTCTAGGAATTTATTAGCAGGTGAATGTGAGAACCATACTAATTTGTCAAATATAATTTCCATGTGGATAGAATTATAGTTTCCTTCTATTATATATTTATTATACATTATTTCATGATTAATCTATTTTGGTATTGTTCGTGTTACAAGGAAATCAATTATGGGTTGGCACGAATGTGTGTTAAATATGGATTTAGAGATTAAAAATGATAAAAACTTGCAGGATATATATTCTTTCACTTTGTAATAGAATGGATTTGATTTTTTCATAATTGATAGTATATTTTAGATTACTTTGATCTCAATTAGAAGGATTGTAATAGATCTCTTTTCTCAAATTATATGAATATATATGTATGATCAATGTTTCCCTTGTTATGAAGAAATATGAATCATACTTAATCAACTATCTAATATGATTTCCTTATGTGTTATTTTGTGAGTTATATAATTCTTCATATAGAATGTATGTCATGTTTAAATATTTTCATTATAATCTTTGTTAGTATTTGACTAGATCTATTTGTCATGCAAGTGTATTCTCAGAAGTTAAATATCTACAATTTCAATCTAGATGTGGAAAACCCCTATTTATCTATAAGTTCTTGTAATTTCTTCCTAAAATCATAGGGTTACCCCTATAATTAGCATGTTTTGGTGAAACCTAGGAACCACTATTCTTGGATCTTATGATTTAAGATATAACATTTTTTCATAAAATGCCTAGGGCCTTGGTAATAATCACAATATTCATTAGCATCATATCCTTTAGGTAGAGGTTGACTCATATCAACCCTTATAAGATGAGGGAGAGATATGAGATGACACTCCACAAGCTTCTAAATTAAATAATCTAGAGACTCACGTAATCATATAAATTATCTATTAAGTGAATTGGATAAGATAAGTTGATTAGGTGGTTGTAACACTACATTAACCATTGTGGTTATTTCCTTTTTAGGTTTTGTAGGTTTCACCTTGTAGCTTGGTTTGATATGGAATTTGGTATTAGATGTAGTTAATGTATTTGCTACATACTTGAGCTTGTTTAAGGATATAATCTTCATTTCATGATCTCAAAAAATATGGCATAAGTCATCAAAATATTTAAACTTTTTAAAAACAATGGACTCATGTAATGCAGCAAGCAAAATTTGCTTGAATATGTATTGAATTTATTTATTTGCCATTGGATTTTTCATTTTGGCAAACATTATTTTATATCTCAAAACATATTCATTCATAGGTTCATTGGTTCCTTATTTTATCTTTTCAATTTAAGCATATGACATCTTTTTAGTGATGTTGATAGAGAAAGGTGATAGAAAATGATATACTAAAGGTTTGAATGCTCTCACTGATTGTATTAAAAAATCATAAAAACATCATAAAACATAGTCCTTTAGGCTCATTATAAATAATTTGGTCAAAATTTTATCATTACAATCATAATCACTACATGTCCCAAAGAATGCATGAAGATGTTGTTCGGAATCACCCTTGCCATCATAAAATGTGAACTTGAGTGCAAAAAAACCTATTAGTAAAGGGTGTAAAGATATCTACGTTGTAATAGGATTATGTAACACATCTTGTGAATCAATAGCATAAGGTGATTTTATATAATTTTACTCAATGTTGGTAACCTTAGCTTTCAAAAAAATTATAGTTTGTAAAAGATCTTACACATTTTGATTACTAAGGTTTGAAGTTTGAGAAGTTACCAAAGGGGATGTAAACATGGTTTGAGTTGATATAGGAATTGAAACTGATAATTGTGTTGAAGTTCTAGTGGTTCTCATGGAGGATGTTGAAATATTAGGATTTGATTTGGGAAACATTGGTGTGATGTGAACACATAACCTGTGCACCCAATAGATGTAAGAATCGATGATGTGCTCAAGGGGAAATAAGTAGGAATGTGATTGGTTATAATACCACCTAAGGATTCACCATCACTAAGTGAGTATGCTTTATCCTTATCATGTTTACTGATATCCTCTCTTGTAACATACAAAAATGCATCTATTAAGGTGTTAGCAAAGGTTCCTAGTTTCCTAGAACTTGTTAATTATGAGGACAACTATGGGAGAGATAATGTCTCTAGATTATAAGAATTAAAAGATCCTAAGGATTTGTGAAATAGATATCTTAGCCATAAACACTTGAGAGGGTACGATTTCACATGTTTTACCTTCATTTAATAAGATAAATTCACCATTTACTCATATAGATTAACTAATCGTATGCATATAAAATCTTTATATCTATTGCTTCAGAGTCATTAATAATATAAAATTATATAAAATTAATTTAGAACTAATTAAATAGCTTAATTATAGAACATGTAGAATCACACAGAGATCAATCCATTACACATCACTAATCCATTCATTCTCACACATGATCTAGAATCAACTATTTAATATCTAACCTCTTCTTCTCCTTTGCAGCTTGTATATGTACCCATTTTACTATCTCTATCTTAGGTGTATGGTTGAAATAGACTATGAAAGTAATCTTCAACAATTTTGACCTTGATATAGACTTTCTTAGTTAAAACAACCTAGATCTAAACAATCTATTCAAAATGAAATATAGTTGCTGACTTAGACTATCGTACATGTTAACTAAGAATATAGTTGACATTGCAAAATAGTATAATAACTCTTTTTTAGCACATGGTCCCACTAACACTTTCTTAGACTTAATGATTTGTCTTGACCAGAGAAAAGATAGAGGAAAATAATCAAAAATGATCAAAATTAACCATCACCTGACCATAGCAAAGAAAATTGTAGGGTAATCGACCACTCTTTTAAGTTTTTAATAAGCTATCAAGATCAATTGGCTGACCTTTTGGGTTTTTAACCAACTAACCTTTGCAAACCAAATCAAAAAAGACCAACAAAAATGGAACCAATAGAGTACCTAAACTATAGTAGAGGATGGAAGAGGAATAGTTGAAGATGGTGTCATAGAAGAGGTGGCCTATTTCTTTCTCCATAAAGCCACTAGGAGCTAACTAGGAGGTATGAAAATAGGATCAGGAACAATGGGGGCAATGGAAACATCTATTATAGCCAAGTCCTAATTATAAGTGTGTCATTCCAATAAAACCTCTTAAACAACCCAAACCAAGGCACACAAGGGAGCTTGAGCATACAGCAAGTGTTAGAGATCAGCATCATCATAGGAAATAGAATTAGTGGTGGTGGTTGTAACCTTAGCATCAATATCACCTAAAATTAAATCAATATAGTTTGTAAATTGATTTGCATGCACTATAACAAAAGCATTGCACTTCATCTAACTCTACCACCCTTACATCTGATTAGTAACTACATCCCTTATGCTAATAAAGGCATTCAATACATCATCCATAGATTGTGGGGTTGTGAGGGGATTTAAGAATTTTGTGAAGGTGATCTGTGTAGTACAAAAATTAGGTTGTAAACTAATCCAAAAATCTTGAAGGTACTCATGTCAATCTAATAATTAATGAGTAATTTTTGGGCCTATTGGATCATCACACTGAGTTAAATATGATAGTAAGCAAATTGCATAATTATATAGTCTTAGCTCTAATTGTCAGGCCTTATTAAGCATATTGTGTGTGTAATTTCCTACGCTGCTAGTCCTGAACTAATTGATCAAGAAGTAAAGGAAGGTGATCCACAAAAGGTTGACTGGGGTCAATCGCTACTTGTGAAATAATGTTTGGATAGGTAGATTTAATAGTATCACTTTCCTATTATAGGGTGTCTCATAAGTGAGCATTCTCAACATCCCATTATGAAACTTGTTGAGCCAAAGATTGGGCCTACTAGGATAATGATTCTTAAAATGCAATCATACCTTCAATTTGATTACTTAGGGATAGCTGAGTAACATCAAGGGAAAGTTTGATGATATTTGATGTGTTATCAAATAAAGTGGCCAAAATAGAGGTTGGGGCATGCTAAAAATGATAAAGCAATAGAAAAACATAGTCTTATAACCTAGTGGGAGAGGTACATCTAACATATACATCATAGATAGACTAGTTAAAGTAGATGGAAATTCTAAAACCAACTGATCTTCACTATGGGGTAAAGGATCCAAAGGCACTTGAATAGAAGATAAACTTATAGTAGAAGGAAATAAAGCCTCACCAATTATCACTTTTGGTTTCTCCATAGATGGAATAGTCAGTGGAGAAGCATGGGGACTAGCTAAAGAAATAGCATTGATAGTAGCACCTAGAACTTCCTAAAGGATGGATGCAACACCCTCCTCCTGAGGATGTTAGACTACCTGCTCCAAGTCAAATTTGTGCTACCAAAATATCTCTAGAGTAACTTATTGAGAAGAGTCCTCATATGAAGCTTGTTGGTTGGCATCAAAAATAGCATGCATCATTGTGTCCATCTCTAGAGCATATGTAAAAGTAGAATCTTGAACTCACCCCATCTCAACCTACATCTTTTGGGTAGCTTTAATTTTAGACTATTTTTTATCTTCCTTATGACATCATCGATAAGTAACATGGTCAACCTCCTCTCAAGCAGCTTGATTTTATTCATCCATAAGAGACTCAAGTGGGGCTACCTTAAGATTGGAAAATGGTTCATCAAATTATGAAAAAAAAGATCACATAACCATATAAATTTATGAGCATGAAATAGATCCCTTCCTCAATCATCCCTAAGAAATATCCTGCATAGGTACTTGTGGAAATGTCATTTTGAGCCAAGCACTAGTTAGCATCAAAGGTTGGGAAGTGGTTGTAGTAAATCTAAGGGCTTCCGTTTCAGCCATGTCTAAGTCTCTAAGGTCCTCCTTAACCATGTGATACCTATACACTAATCATTTCTATCATAGTGTGGATTCCAGTGAACTCTCCAACAAAACATCTAGAGGTTGTGTTGTAGGTGCACATCTAAAGAAAATACCATGAGCTGGATCCATTTGAGCTTGTTTCACATGGGTTGTTTCCCCTAAGGGGTCTATCATAATGGAAGGTGGGAAGGTAGAAGAGAAACCCACAATTTTGGTGGCAACTTATTATGAATTCACACCATGTGCATAGCCTTCTAAAAGAACTCTTTTTTGCTCTTCTCTTCATACAAATCACCCTCCATATCTTCAAGCATAATGTGATACACTTCCATTACATCGATCTATAACTTAGGCCAATCATACTGAAAATCAATTTTTGGAACATGCATATCAGTGTACCAAAAATTTTGGTTCTTCATTTTGTAGTAGGGTGGGGAAGACGTGTTATGATTAGCTAGCTGCTTACTCTTTTTATGTTGAGCTAGCTCAACAGGTGCATTAGATGAACTCAGAGGTACTACATTAGGAGGAAAATTTTGTAGAGGTGTAACCCACTATGTAGCCTAAGATTTTTACAAAGGCACTTCCATTGTGTAGTAGCCATGTCTAAGAAAAACCCCAATGGTGTAGTAATCATTGGATGATCTTGTGTATCTAGATAGATGTTCCCTCTAGTAGGTGCTAAACTATAGCATATTGACCCAAGAATTTCATAACATATGATAGAATTTATGGATGCATAGAACCATTTATAAAAGTTCATGTTTCAAAATTTTGAATAAAGGAGCTTGATCCTGGTAATGATTGGCAGAAGAGGTAACCAAATTAGTAAATTATACCTCAACCCAATAATCAGTGTTAGGGTGAACTTGTGCGATCAGCAATTTCCATGAAGTAAAGATAAGGAGAAATACTAGAAATTGATACTGGAATGTATTCTTAGTGGTACCCAAAACTTTGGTAATATTCTGTTCTAACTCTACAAGCAAGAACTTTGGATTGTTAAATTCCTTGTTGCCATGAATCATTATATGTACAATGTCAACAACACACTTTCTAGCCTCAATCATTGATTTTGTTATCTGCTAGAACCTTTGTGATATACGTTCAACTAGCAATCACATCATTTTATGGAGGAAAGTCATCAATGGAATACCTCAATTCCCCCAAACTGTCATGGATTTTATTTTAGTAGAGATAGGTGGTGCTTTGGACTTATATTCCATGAGGGATTTTCCTCTAGAAAGAATCCCTACTGCTTGAGCCATTGATTCTATAGACAAGCACATTTTAACCTCTTGTGATAAATAGATAGCATGTTGGTTATACCTAGCCAATAATAGTTGCATGATGCTTGACCAATCCCCAAAAGTGTGAAATCTCATGAGACACTCAGAATTAGAGCTAATGATATGTGGTACCAATCCATTTAGGGAAAATAAGTGATTGTGTGTATTTTATGCCATGATACTACCATTAGGATATAAGAACTTGGTATGTTAGAGCAAGACTCCTATCCTTAAATCCTTTTTCAATGTAGTGAGTCACTTTTTGAAATTATGCTTGAAGTCAGTAGAACTAGGGGAGGAAACCATGATTACTAAAAGGGGGTAAGAAAAAAATATATGGAAGCTCACAACAAGGAGATAATAAACCCCAAAATAGTAATTTGCAAAGTGAAATTAGTAAGATTGAATTATTTATGGATTCATGAAATGACTTATTTATATACTAGTTGGTTCACTTGACCCTTCAAGCTTGTGCATTTAATATTTGGAATCTTAAAATCTTTCACTTGTGTGACTGGATTCACATTTGAATTGATGTTGTACCCTCATTATTTCATGCATGAGAAGAAAATCTAGCTCAATGCATGTGATATTCAATATGGTCTATGTGGCACCAATCTAGATACAAAATAATGTCTGATGGGACATTCTACCATCTTTTCATCGACTATATCTATTAAATTGATGATCTTGATTGTGATATACAACTCTAATAGTGACATTATAACCACTTACCCACATGCTTTGGACATAACTCCCCTTTTTAGCAACCATTATTGATAATAATAACCCTCAATCTTGTTTAGATATAGTTCCTAAACTTAATAGATAACCCACACTTATCATTGGTAAATGATGTCTTGGAAAAAATTGTCCACTTGGAATGACTTGATAGCCAGCATGTGTTAGACCATCTAGATCATGCTTAACATGCATTATTACAAAATTGTAATTAATCCTACACTTTTCTCTTAATAAACTTATGAAAACACGTCACATAGAAAACACAAACCAAAATCAAAGAACTTACATGAATGAAATTTTCCTAACTACTCAGGATGTGTAGAATCACATGTTCTGAATGTGAAGTGGCTCTAATGGTGGTAGACCTTAAGTCTACATACATTAACCTTTCTAAGTAAAACATTACCTTCAAGGTCTCAAATATTACAGCTCCATTTTGTAAAATTTCATGAACAACATAGGGACCTTTCCACTAAATGTTGAGTTTGTTGGGAAAAGCACAAAACTAACTATCATATAATAAAACCAACTGGTCACAATGGAAGAAATTTTTATTGTGAAAATTGTTGTCATGCCATGCTTTTTGACTCCTTTTATTAATTTATTTCACCCACACTGATTTGTGCCTATCTTCATCCATATGTTTGAGATACATCAGGCAATTTTAAGTGATTCTTGGTCACCTAAGCTATTATATTATCAACTTATAGGATAGGCACTACGTATTCCATAGGCATGATAGCTTCCATCCCATAAAAGAAATGAAATGGGGTAAATCCTAATTCACATTTAAAATGAGTTTGGTAAGCCCAAATTACCATAGGAATTCATTCCTCTGAATCATCGTTCTTAACAACACACACCTTTGTCAAGAGCTTACCTAACACTTTATTCATAGCCTCCACTTGCCCATTTGCTTGTGGATGATATGTTGTGCTTTTATGGTGTGAAATCATAAATTATTCTATTCATATTTTGATGGTATTTTTAAAAAATATGTACCCCTATCACTTATCAATCATAGTGGACACTCGTACTGAGTAATAAGGCTTTCATACAAAAACTTAGCAGTGTCTTTGGCTCCTTAACTTAGTGTAGCAACAACCTCTACCCATTTGGTAAAGTAATTGATTGCAATAATTATGTATCTGGAATTAATATGCTTAATTTTTGGGTTAATGGGGCCAACAAAATCAATCCCTCATTGCTCAAATGGTTGTTTTTATAATATAAGATGAAGAGGCATCTCATCCCTCTAAGTGGGCTTACCCATTCATTGGTAGACATCACACTATTTTGAAACCCACTACACATCTTCAAAAAGATGTGGCCACCAAATACCACTTTGTAATATTTTTCTTGTGATATCTCCTACAAAATGTTCTCCAGTAATGCCCTAATGTGTCTCTTCTAGAACTTGTGGGCTTTCATGCTCTAGTGTGACTCATCACAAAACCTCATCTTTTCCCATGTGATATAGAAATCCATTTAATATGCTAAAAGGAAGAGACCTAGTCAAGAGTACTTATTTTCTTTTTTAGTATAATTTGTAGGTAATATCTCATGTTCTAATAATTGTGTGATTTCAACCAACTATTCATGGATCATAAAAACTCTAAACAAATGAGCATTAAGAGACTCATCTAGGATATCCATATGATCCTCTCCATTATGCAATCTACTGAGATGATCATGGACAATTTTTTTCCTCCCTAATTTAACATTGATCCAAAAATGAAAACCCTAAAAAAGCATCAACCTACGAGATATCCTTCCACCCAACAATGGCTTATTGACAAGATATCTTAAAGCTTGATGATTTGTGAATAATTTGAATGGGGTAGTGAGAAAATAATGTCTAAATTTTTGTAGGGAAAACATAATTTCTAATGCTTACCTTTCAATTTTGGTGTAGTTCCTCTCAACTAAAGACAATTTTCAATTTGCAAAATAGACTAGATGGTCCAAGACTCCATCTGGTTGCACCAACTGTGGTGCCAAACACATCCACATGTACATAAAATGGTTTAACCTAGTCAAGAAAAATAATGATTGGTATAGTAACCAACTAATGTTTTAAATCAACAAAATTTGTTTAACAATATTCTATCCAGATAAAAGGAATACCTTTACATAGCAATTTCTCCATGGGCTGAAATAGCAGCATATCCTTTTATGAATTTTTGGTAATACCCCATATGTCCTAAAAAGGAACACACCCCTATTAATGAATTAGGTGGTGGAATACTCATTATTGCTACAATCTTTGCTTGGTCTAGTAAAAATTCCCTTGTTACACATGACATGGCCTAAAAGAATACCAAATAGTGTGAAAAACAAGCATTTTTTTAAATTAAGCACAATCTTGAGTGCTTTACACCTCTCCAATATGAGTCTTAATTTTGACACAAGTTATCTAAATAATGAGAACACTACCCCAATCATCTAAATATACATCTATAAAATAATGAATAAAATCCTTAAATGTAGTTACTATGGCCCTAGAGAAAACTGCAAGTGCATTTTTAGACCAAATGGCAATACCTTGTATGCAAATGACCCCCATTCATTAGAAAATGTCATCTTAGTTATATCCTCAGCTACTATGGGTATCTAGTGTTATCCAATAAATCCATCAAAAAACTAATACACCTCATGTCTAGCTTTAGCTTCCAGTACTTCATCAATAAATGGTATTAGAAAGGGGTTATTAACACAAGCATCGTTTAAGATACAATGGTTTTTACAGATACAAATCTCACCTATTTTATTTGGTTATATGACTATAGGAATTACCCAATCTAATTTTTCAATTAGAAATATTATTCTTGTGTTTTGTATATGATCCAATTCAGCTTTAACCTTCATTTTCATGTTAGGATTGAGAAGATAAGGCCTTTTCTTAATAGGTCATGCACTTTCTTTGAGTTATATATGCATTTCTCCTAAATAAGGATCTACCCATTTTACTTCTAAAAAAGAAGTTGGAAATACATTTTCTTAGTCTTAGAGAAGTTTCAATGTTCTGGAAATGTCCCATTGTTCCCAATAGCCTCCAACTGTGCCAATTTTGGAGATGTTTCAGACCTTATATTCACATTTTTTTCTTTTAAAGGTTCCTAATATATTTGTCATTCATCCTCTAGAATAAATTGTATAATGACCCACTCACCTTCTTATTTTTGGATTTATATCTTTCACAAGTGATCTTCTTTAGCTTCATCATCTAAAGGTTCAGGTAATATTTCATAGTCTGGCTCAGGTTCAAAAAACTCTAAATTCTAAATAATCCTCACTACCCAAATCAAAATCATCAGTAGGCTCTTCTTGAATATGATGACAAGGCTAGATTTCCATATTTTCTTTTATTTTACATAGAGTCTCCATGGTTGTAGCATCAATGAGATCCTGAGTGTTTTATTGACTATGCTTGATTACCATGGTGACAGCATCAATAAATTCATGAACCTCTATTTTCTCTAGCTACAAAGCTTGGTCATTTTGTAGATCTTCCACTCTTCCATGGCATAGGAATTTTTTCATCATTTCTAACACATTTCTCACAATGGGATTGTCACTTTCAAATATAAAGGTCTAAATGAAATCAATCTAAAATTAGATCCAATGTTGTGTCTCTTTGCAGCATTCTTGATGAATGTACCAGGTAATAGGCAAAACCCCTAATGTGTAAATAAAATAATGCATCCAATACTTTGAATTTTCAGTCATCCATATTTCAACATAGTGTTGAACATGGTTTTGGGGACATTCTCCTCCATTGAACATGGGCCATTCTTTTTTCACTTCCTCAGGCAATTGAAACTATGTGATTAGTAACTCACACACTTATGCCCATGTTTTACTACCACTATGATGTGTTAGCCACCAGTTAGTTTTGAATCCCTTCAATGCATAAGTAAGCACACTTTCCCTTTGATTATCTTTTGGTACATACATTTTAAACTCCACTATAAAATCACCAATGCTTTTAATGGCAAAATATTGAGTAATTTGTCGATCAATTGCATAGACCATACACAAATGTTTAAGCTCATGATCATTTTGCCCCTAATTAATCATATAAGCATGAGTCACCACTAATATAAGAATGTTTATCCCATGGAATTATACCTTCATGGGTAGGTTCAATATAGTCACACTCCATGGAATTTGCTATGTACCTAGGGATATGATATATTAATGTATATGGGTTGATGGAGATGCCAACATGTGGCACACATCCCCTTAGTTAGTTATATGGGTATAATATATTAAGATAATGGAGTAACTTGTGGAATTAGTACATTGAGTAATGGTCAAACTAAATTGGAACTAGGAGGTTACCCATCCATGGGTTAGATAGATGTCTATATATAGGAGATGATTATCATGGTAAAGATATCAAGTAAGCATTGAGTCTTATATTGTAAGAGGATATTGGAGGTTGTCCCCTCGAAGAGACATTATGGAGTTATTCCTTCCTAAAGGAGTATTATATGGGTTTTCCCTAGCTTAAGGGTATTTATGCATATATTGAATATTTGAATTATATCAAGATCATATCAAGTGGTATCAGAGCTTCGATTTGGGCAATTTATGTGGAGTGAAACCCTAGTTTTTTTTTAATCATCAATATATTTTGATTGGTTGTGCATTTTTTACAATTTTTTATTGGATATGGAGAATATTTTAAATAAGTCACAGTAAAAAAATTGAGATTTTTTAATTAGTTTTGAGGGAGTTATTGTTATTTTAGGTTTTATATTAATTTCACTATATCTTCCTAAATATAGGGAATTTTTATTCGAAATTTTTACTGGAGATGTAAGAAGATATAATAGAATCACATTAAAAATTTAAGAATTTTTGGAGTTGTTTTGAGTGATTTTTTGTGATTTTATTGTTTTTAATATATTTAATCTACATGTCTAAATTTGTGAGATTTTTTCACAAAATTTTGACTAAGGTTTCAATATCATAAGAGGAAGCTACAGTAAAAATTTGAGACTTTTTGGATTAGTTTTATATGAGTTATTGACATTTTAGGGTTTCATGAACCCTAATTTTTTTTGTGGATCATGAAGTTACAAAAAATTTCATGGGAAAATGATGTTGATGCTAGAGAATGGTGGCTCATTTTTAAGGAGAATAATACTAAAAAAATTTGTGGAAAATATAATTATCTCTTTCTTTGTCTAGGCCTATACAACATTGGTGGTTTAATCAATTGAGCTTTGTCCAACAGTATTCTTCATGGGAAGTAATTGAATAAATCTTCCTAGATCGATGGGATATAAAAGAGAATGAGAATGTAGGAGAGGAAGAAAATAATGATGATAAAGAAGAAGAAGAAGAAGAGAAGGGTTCAAATAATTTGGCTCTAAAGAAATCCGAGTCAATTTTTTAATTTCATGGATGCATTCAAAAGAAGAAGGTGGTTGTGTCCATAAACCCTACCAACACGTATAAATTCATTAACATGAATGTGGCCAAGCATCTACATGTTCAAGTAAGTAATATCAAGGAGGTTCAAGTAGATGGTAAGAATACTTTAATGTTTGAATATTTGAAGCTCATTATGGAAAAATATGTTTTGCATTTGGATTTTTATGCTTTGGATATGGATGATGTGGATATAGTTCTTGGATATCCATGGTTAGAGACTTTGGGAACAATGAATATTAATGTTCAGAAAAAGTTCATGAAGTTTTGGTATAGGAAAAATAAGATCACTTTATAAGATATCATAGTGAAAAAGGCACCAATAACAATCTAGGTAGATCATGAGGATGAGATTGAAATAGGTGATGAAGAGCATGATGAAGATTTAGATGATATAGATAAAGACACACTACAACTAGAAATGAACACTTCATATACTAAAGAGACAAAGAAGGAAAAGGTGGAAGAGGTAGAAGCAAAGGTGGATAAGGTCAAAATATTGGAAAAAGTTGAGGTATATACACACCCACATCATCATGAGAGGAAAAAATCATGGAACTAGGTGAGGAAGTGTCATAACAATAATTATTTTGTTTATACAAAAAATAAAATTTCTAATCATTATGGATATGCATGGAATCCAAAGAAAAAATACTATGGCAGATGGAATGAATGGGGAAATCACTATGACTATGCATGAAAGAATACCTACTATGGTCATGGTTGGAATTAGAGTAGCACAACAAAATATGGTACATGGAATAAAAAGAGGAATAATTATGCTTGGACACCAAATCAGTATAATTATGATCATGAATGAAATCAGAGGAGCACAATGGAATTTGGAAACAAGCTTGGAGAGCTATCACCTGCCAAGATCACATATGGATGGCTAGATGATCAAGATTGGAGACAAGTGTGCAATGATTTGAATCACACTCATTATTTGGTTTCTTCCTATGTTTCAAGGATGAAACATGTCAAGGAGGGAAGTAATGCTATGTACCTAGGGATATGATATATTAATGTATATGGGTTGATGGAGATGCCAACATGTGGCACACATCCCCTTAGTTATATGGGTATAATATATTAGGATAATGGAATAACTTGTGGAATTGGTACATTGGGTAATGGTCGGCCTACATTGGGATTAGGAGGTTACCCATCCATGGGTTAGATAGAAGTCTATATATAGGAGATGATTATCATGGTAAAGATATCAAGTAAGCATTGAGTCTTTTATTATAAGAGGATATTGGAGGTTCTCCCCTCGAAAAGACATTATGGAGTTATTCCTTCCTAAAGGAGTATTATATGGTGTTGCCCTAACTTAAGGGTATTTCTACATATATTGAATATTTGAATCATATCAGAATCAACTTGATATAAAATTTCTATATTAGACTGTGTAGGTGAGTTAGCAGATAAAGACTATACTTCATCCTCTTCTCCAACAAAAGTATTTAAATATTAAGGAATACTTAACATATACTTCATTAATTATTAGATCCTCTAAAAATATCTATGCTAATTCATTGGTATATGTCATTATATATAAGGTACATTCTGCATCACAATTTGCATCTAGTTATTTTATTTGGCTACATAGGGAGAATCAGGTTCCCTAAGAATTATACAAGATTTGGCATCTCTATTCAGAGGAATGATGATTATACAGTCATCTTGGTGGGAATCTATTTGATTCATGACTGTATTGATGGTCATCTATCTATCGCAGGCCCACTTTTTCCCTAGTAACACTAGGTAGTGTGTTTCATTTATCTTCATGTGTATTACTTCAAAATCACCATGTAGAGTTAGTTATACGAATTTAATCTCTACATCTTCCAATTGACTTATAGGTTCTACCCAGCCATAATATTTTAGACTAAGAGTTACAGGGTTATAACTTGAAGCTGGTCTGCCAATTACCTCCCAGGTAGATCATGGAATCATATTCACTGTGCTTCCAAAATCAAACACAACATTTGGCATTTTATACCCTGTTATCTCAATATCAACCCTAGCATCAACATCCAATGGCTTCTTTGTCTTCACATACCAAACCATCTTCTCGAGCCTTTTGTTTCCTTTCTATTCATATTCTATCAAATTATGCAAAAGATTAGTGATATTCTATGATATATCCTCATTTCACAAAGTATTAAGCAATTTCATCAAGTCTATCAATGTTTTTAAAACTCCTTGCTTATGATTCACATAATATATCCATACTTTTGTGCATAAATTTCAGCTTCATCTGATACAACTAAACTTTATTATTGAATATTATGTATAATTTTCATGACTTCATAAGTCCCTTCTCCTTGACTGGTTGAAGATAGGTATCTGGTTTAGCTTTTTGTATGCTAAAATTGGTTGGTATTTCTAAAGGAGGTAAACCTTCTTGTGTATGTTGTGTTCTTATTAATGCTTACATAAATGCATAATGTTTAGGCTCAAATCCAACTCAATTTACATTTTGCATAACTTGATCTATGTGTTGTGTTTTTAAAATAGGGCAGTTATGACTATCATGTTATTCTGATACTTGGAAATATACACAATAATCTTGATGTTATGGATTGGTGGGGAAATTCCATTGTATGTGATTAGGTTCCCCATATAAATAGCATCTAATTAGCCTCTAGGACCATTACCATGTCCTCATTTCCCACCACCATGATATCCACCTCTATTTCCTTGATATCCCTATCCATTTGCCTATTGTGCCCAAAAGTTAGCAATAGACTATGGTAAATTCTACCCCTACTAGTACTAGTGATTATCATAACTAGCATATGGGGGTTGATTTACTAGATGATTCTAGATGGCTTGTTGTGATTAAAGAATCATAGGATTCTAGGTAGATTTATAAGCATATTATAGTGGTTATGCAGCTTGAACTCTAGTAGCTAATCCATATGGTTGAAATAGTTGTGCATTCTATGTCCATGCTAACCCAGCTTTTGCTACACTGGTAGGATTAGTTTCTACTCTTTTAGTGGTTTATGATGTCATTGGTTCTTCTTATGTGGCTATTGTGAAGACATTTTTATTAATATCTTCCTTCAATTCTTGTAGAGCCCTATAATCCTTGTCATCATGATTTGTAGATTTTCAAAATTTATAATACATACTCTAGGGGTTTCTTACATACTATTATAATAATTACAATGAGTGGTTAAGTGTCCCGCTATGTGACAAATGTCATAGAACTCATTACATAATTTTTGACATTCATTCATATGGTGGCCTTCCTTGCCACACTCAATACACCATAGACCAATTCTAGGGCATTTAGTAGTATTATGTGTAGTCTCCAATCTCTATAATATAGCTTGAAGTGTGCTTTCTAGTTGTTTTTTCTTTCTATTAAAGTCCCATAGTCTTCTATCTACTCCACTCTTACTATAGCTATTATGGATTCTACTTAATTAGTGAACTTAGTATGTGCTATTGTAAACCATATCTTTAGTCATAAGCCTTCAATAAACTAAGTGGACTTATCTTTATCTTCTAGAGCAAACTTGACATTGTTAATGACATCAAAAAATCTATGATCATAATCATGAATAATTTCCCTTAGACCTTGATGGATTTCTTTGAGATCATGTATAATTTAGCCCATACTTTTATTAACTTTGAACTCTGTAACCAACCATTTTTGGACATCATATAAACTTATTGTTCTTGATCCTCTACGGAAAATGAACTCTAATGCTCTTCCAAACAATGCACCAATAAGGTCATACTTCTTAATATTTTCATCTAAAATACCTTTAGCTTTTCATTTCATGTCACACATAAGCAAATATTACTCTGGATCTATAGTTCCATCATATGTAGCTAGTGTGATAAAAGCTCCTATCTATAAATTCACACTCCCTAGGTTTGATTATAAATAAAGTGTATATGTGCTCCTCCAGATGATGGTAATTATACCATAATTTGTGGAATCACTACTTGAGAACTTTATGGTATTGGAATTAGTGTTTTCACTTGAGGAGGAGTAATCACTGGTGGTGTTTGTGGTGATTATCTTGTAGACCCAGTGGGACTATCACCAAGTACTAATGTGTTGGTCGATAATGGAAACCCTTACCAAAATAGAAAATATTCCTGAGAGAGTAGAGGTGATAGAAATCACTCAGGTGATGAAAATGCCTCTGACTCATCATCAGTCTCCATAATGGTGTCTATTCATGCTTTATTCTCCTTGATAAATAATTTAATCTATGATACCCACTTATCAACCTATTCAATAAATAAAGGGTTAGTCAAATTGGTTGCTACCTCTCTTAAATAATTCTTCTATGATTTGATGAATCCTTATGTGTTTTTTTCAAAACTAGACTCTACTAGTTATGTAATAGTACTTCTTGAGTCCTAAATATCCTACTCTCTTTCACTTCAAAATCTCTGAGGATGAGTGTAAATAGGGGTATTTATATAAAATATGGGTTCAGAGTATGTATGTTGTGGTGGTGAAACTTCTCTTTGTCGAATTCATCTTGTGTAAAAAGTTGAGCCTGTATTGTGCCTTTTATTAACTGAACCTCCAAAATTAGATAATTCTCTTATGAAGAATAAATGTGTCTCCTTGAGAAACTATGATCTACTACCATATAATAAGCTACCTTCCTCTATTCTCTTTCCTTTATCGATATCCTCTAGTTGTAGCTATACTTGTTTATCGATTTCACTAATATCGGGTCCTTGCTCATCAACTCTTTCCTTTGTTATCCTTTCATCAACTCACTCTTTCTCCTTTTGATCTCCTACAATTAATCATCCTCTACTCTTACTTATGCCTCTACCTCTACTCATAGCCACTTGTGAATTTTTTGATATATCCCACCTCTTTTATTGTCATAGTTCTTTCTCTATATTCATAAGCTTCTTTCAGTCTTTTTTATATAGCCTCCTCATCTGATTGTTACTAGCCAACTTTCTTGATCAACTCTACACCATCTCACATCTAATCGCACACATCCCCATAGTGCCCAAAAGACTACTCCATCATGAATGGGTAAGGCACTATGGATTTTTCAATAACCAACATCTTAATAAGAATTGGTATACGCTACAAAAACTTTCCTCTATTTTCTTGTATAAATAAGTCTTAGGCAACTTCAAAATCAATATAACCTTGGATTGAAAATTTTATTATATATCCTTCTATAGTGGTTTATATCTAGTGATTGATCACATGGGTCCAAGAAACCTCCAAGTTTTGTAATATTCAATCAGATCATCAGTCCACTAAATTTTGGTTATGGATCTAGTCTGGAAACAACAATGTTCTAATATTACCAACCACACATCAAACAGGTTTGGAAATATACACCAGAATATTTCATGTACATCACCATATAGATGATGCTCTCTAAGTTATTTTTTAGTGAACCCTGTCCTTCTCTTTTCTTTTTGTATGAACTCATATATCTGTTGATCCCACCATTCTTCCAAATCCCTCTGACTTGATAACCATCAAGCCATATCATTTCTTTAACAACACACTCACTACACCATTATTAGTAGAGGTTATTGGTTTCCCAGAACTTGATAATTATGAGGACATCTATGGGAGACATGATGTCTCTAGATTAGAAGAATTACAAGATCTTAAGGATTTTTAGAATATCTATCTTAGCCATAAACACTCGAGAGGGTATGATTTCACATGTTTTACCTTCATTTAACAAGATAGATTCATCATTTACTCCTACAAATTAACTAACCATATGCATAGAAAATATTTATATTTATTTCTTTAGATTCATTAATAATATAAAAGGATATAGAACTAATTCAGAACTAATTAGATAGCTTAATCATAGAACATGTAGAATCACACATAGGTCAATCCATTACATATCACTAATCCATTCTTTCTCGCACATGATTCAGAGTCAAATATGCAATGTCTAACCTCTTTTCCTCCTTTGTAGCTTGTATATGTACCCATTTTACTATCTCTATCTTAGGTACATCATTGCAATACACTGTGAAAGGTATATTCAACAATTTTAACCTTGATATAGACATTCTTAGTTAAAACAACTCAAATCCACACAATTTATTCAAAATGAAATATAGTTTTTGATTTAGACTCTCATGCATTATAACTAAGCATATAGCTGACATGTCATAATAATATAATAACTCCTTTTTGGCATATTGTCCCACTAACATAAGGCCTTATTTTTATTGACTGGTTCTTCCTTATCTTCCATTTGAAAATGATTTTTTTGATTAACATTTTCCATTTATTTAAAATGAAAAATTTAGAATTTGAAATAATAATGTACAATAATGAAAATGTAGAAAACACAAACCCCTAGGCTAATATAGTGTTTGGAGACCTAAGGTTGGGCTCACCATATGTTTAAATTTAGAATGTGTATGAATAGGTTTAAGAATATATAAAAAGTTCAAGCACAAGGATGATAAACTATTCTATAGCAATCTAATTAATAGCAAACTCAAATAATGAATTTTATGAATTATAAATAATGAATTTTCTAAATGTTAAATACATAAAGTATTAAATTTGAAATATGTTTAATTGATTACAATACTAAAGAGAAATGATACTCATATGGGTTTACTATGTGTAATGATATATAGATTGGAAATATGTAGAAATTATGTAGGATAAATATTTTTGATTAGTCACCAGATTCTAGAAATTGTACTTTTGAAGTTACAAACATTACCATCGATGTTAATGTTTAATTGTGATGTAGGTGTATAGTATGGAATAATAAATGTATTTCAATGTTACCAACTTCAATTTTTATGGTTTTATTTTTCCTTTTTACTTATGTATTCAAATATGGGATATACGTTATCACTCTCTGTCAATTGATCAAACCCTATCTCTTCACCCTTATTCACCCTTAAAATGAGTTTAATAAAAATGGGTTTATGTGATCATGATGTTGAGATAACCCCAAATACCCCTTTATCAATGGGAACTACCTACATAGCCCATATTCTAAGGAGGGTCTCAGACTTATGTAGTTATCCCTATGTGTGGGAAGGTATGTGCACAAAGGTGTAGTATAATATAGATGATACATTCAGTGATCTAGATTGTAACTTAATAAATATTTCTCATGAGCTTCTCTTTGAATACTTCAAACATATAATATGACTATTCCTATGCTTGATATGAAAATAGGTATAAATAGGGTAGATAATTGGTTGTGTAGTTCATTTATTTAGCTGTAGTATGTGTTTACTTGGTATTTATTAGATGTTAAATTAAAAGGATTAGACTTGTATTTATACCACGCATTTTGAAAATATCTCATGGTACAGTTAAATAATAAAACTAGGATAACCCATAGGTTTTGTAACATTTTAAATTTAGATGAATTTTGGAAACTTGACACTAGATAAGGATCTAGACACTACCACTAATGGTAGTGTCCCTTTATGGCTAGTATTTCCTAGAAGGATATAAAATAGGTATGGATTTGAAACTAATAGTGAAGGATGTTTATTATTTTTTAATTTTTATGTGTAGTATAGGAGATGTTACTCATCAAAATGATATGGATTAGACTAAGAGAATAATTTAGGCACAATGAGATGGTGAATGAGAGACTTTTGGTAGCAGGGAGGTCTAAAAATAAAGGGTAGATCCTTGATTGATATTTTTCAAAATATACAAGACTAAGATGCTATAAATATTCAATTTTATTATTTACACCCAATTTTATGAGAATATTAAAAGAGTGCAGGGAATTGTAGTGTAGTCTTTATCTATACAAATATATCTAATTTTTATATTTGAGTGATATATAAGTAAGTTATTTTAGCATGAATTGGTGTATTTTAATCCTCATTCATGAATAGATAGTCATTTTAATGAGCACACATTATTGTCTAGCATATCATACTCCAATATTAAAGTGTTGTTATTATATACACCTAAATTCGCTTGCTTCTTTTATCATCACTTATATTACTATTAGTCAACATGAGTTTCACTTATCTCATTTATCCTCTCTAATTATATCCTAATATCACCCCTTCTAGTCATTTGTTTAACATCCCCTTAATTCTTATTATCACACTAACCTTATCCCTAACCCACAAATCTATTAATGCTTATAATCATCTCTTAATCTTATCCTAATCCCACTTATTCATTATTTATTAATTTTAAATTCCCATGATCCACCTAACCACCTACCCTAGCCTATTCATAGGCTCTCCTACATCCTTAGTCCCTAATCACCTATCTAATCACCCATCCTAATCCTCTACTAATCCAAATTAGCCCCTAAATGGATTCTAGAATTCTCCAATTCTAGAATCCTCTTTAACTTAGCCCTTATTCTCTAGAAGCCTCTATTATAGAGGCTTCCACAGAATTTTTAATTCTTTTTTAATCTTCCCTTTCTTCTATTTAAACGCCTCCAATCCTCCATTAAATCTAGTGAATAAATCCATCAACCAATTTATGAATCCATAGTCATAGATCAAGCCATCACTATGTCAAAATTTTGAGTCTAATACTTACTATCAACAATCCAATAATTTAGTTTGAAGACCTTGGATGGAGGATAGAAGAAGCAAGGAATTGGAAAGAGTTGTTTAGTTGATTCTAATTTGCTTCCATAATCTCTCATATTGAGTGTATTATGCATTTTAGATAAAATTCCTATGTTTTGGTAGTTTTTATTCATTTTCTCAAAATTTCATTCAAATTTTGGCAACCATAATGGGAAAAACACTTAAATTTAAAAATATTTCATTTTAGATGTGTTTTTGATAGCCTACAAGACTAACTAGGTGAGAAAAAAGGTCTAGATTTCATCAAATTATCATGGCTAGGTGAACGATGGTTTTGCTCTACAAAATTGTTAATACATAGACATGATTTTGTGGTCAGGATTCATGGTTTTACATTAACCACCACACTTTGACTACTAATGGATTACAATTTTGGTAGGTTTTCAACATTCAGCAATATTTTGAGTTGAAAGTTGTAGCGTTACTTTGAAAGTAACAATTTTTCTAGAAGAGTGGAAATTTTGTGTTTAACCATTGTCTATAACTGCTAACATTTTTTTTTGACCGTGATAGGTTTTTTCTTCACTACAATATCATGATTCAACAATTGCAAGTTTTCCCTAAAAGTAGTGATTTTGTCTTGAGACTTGCAATTGTATAACCCTATAATTTTATAGCTAAGCTCTGACCTTATATTCTCAATGTTACTTATTTCAAGTTGATATTTACCCATTCTACTTGAAATTAAAGGGAGGAAGTGCATAGATTGATATCAAACACCCTAACTTGACTTTTGATTACTTAGAACAAAACCACAACTCTACAGTCATGGTATTGTAGTAGGGTCATGATTTTGCCTTTGTAATAGGTGATTTTGTCTTATGTGTTGAAATCATCAAACCAAATCACTAACCAAGCCCTTTAATAACTTTTATGTGTCTATCTTCTCATTATTACTTACAATAAATAGGGGGCCTTGTCCTACATTAGCTTAAGACACCTTAAAACCCCCTCTCAACCACCTATCATGAAACCACAAGACTATAGTAGTAATATGTTTTAAATTATTAGTCATTCTATATACTTTTTTTATTCTTTAAATATCCATATCATCTTGAATTTTAATCATTTTAATTATGTAAATAATTCCAAGTCTAAAATCTATTGTTTTCTATTTCCATCACAATATCACTAATTACAAATTTTGACTTTGCCTGTATAGTCACAATTTTGACTAATAGACTAGTAATTTTATAATAACTACATGATAACCATCACGGTTAGCCCTTTTATACAAAATCACAACTCCTCATACTTTTTATAAGTGATTTTGTGTTGTATTAACTATATATTCACATTGTTATAGATAAAGTGGTTGTTTTAATTATATCAAACTACTAATCGCTTTTGTGCAATACCATCCTAGTGGGAGGAATCAAATATCTAGTCTAATATCTTGTATTATAGGTTGCCTCTCCTAAAAGTGCCAATCAAACTACTAATCATTTTCTTACAAGCCACCTGTCAAAGACATTTTGGCATTTTGAAAATCATTTTGTTTGTCTAAGACTTTTAATCATTTTTATCACTTGGTTTAATTCATGTTGTCTAAATTCCTTTATACATATCTTATATATATATATATATATATATATATATATATATATATATATATATATATATATATATATATATATATATATATATATCACTTCTAATTAATTAGTTAATTAATCTTTTTTTGCTTTGCTTGTCTATCACCCAAGGACTATGGTGGTGTATGCTCTCCTCCTTACATCCTTGTGATGATTCTTAGAGGATCAAAAACCATCCAAAATCCCTCCCATTTTTATTTTCTAGGGGAAACATGATGTGAAATTCACATCCACACACTTTTCATAGTCTCAAGGGGATAGTGATCATGCATTTCACCACCATGCATTAATCCATACTCTATATTATGACAGAGTATAAATATCAAGTATTGTTATCATTAGGCATAAAAATTGACCCCATATAGGTATTATATAAAAGGGAAGAGTTAATTATCTTAACTAGGCATTAGACACTACCATACCTAATGTATATTTGGGACTCCCCTAGAAAGCCTGTTCAGTCTAGCATTGGACCATCGACCATAACAAGAAACTTATTTTTAGATTCAATATCAGTTCCTAAGTGACCATCATGTATATATGGGGTTGATAGGGTTCAAAATATTTCATAATGGGTCAATATCCTACATCCTGACGCATAAAGCTATTAAACAATGTAGTCATCAAGTTACACACCCAAAATTAGTTTACTAGTGATATGTTTGTGGTCTGCTTGATTTGGTGAGTGTTATGTTAGACTATTGTTATTTTTGAGCCAATTTAGTGTCTTACACAAGCCTATACACACCTATCTAGGCATTTTTAATCATCTTGTATATCCTTGTATATCCTTATCCCATCTATACTCTTATAAATTAGTGTACATCCTTTTGAGCCTATATCATCTTGCATTATAAGTCTAGTCCCATGCACATATCACTAATCATACCCCATCCCTTATTTACCTTAATCAATTCTTAGCATCCTTTCACCACATCTTATTATAATCTAACCTCATATTCTTTACTTAGCCTTAAAGTTAATCATCCCTAGTATCATCCTTATCACTTAATCCACCTTGTCTATAACCAATCTGGGTCACATCCTAGTCTTTTCATCACCATATTCCCATATCATCTTGCCTTTCTTACTCATATGTATAGTCTTGGTCGAAACCATATCACCCATCATAAAACTCACCTTAGTTGACCTTATTCACTTGTCTTGACCTTGTCTATCCTAATCACTTTATCCCTTGCAACCTACCCTAATCATAATCTAACCCATACATACCTCATCATACCCTTGACTATACTAATCATCCCATCAAGTCTATAGTTGAACATAAAACTTCATCTACATTGGAAAAGACTCTTGTCATATCAAGGTAAATATCATTAGTTTGTTTATGTCTAGGCAAGTTTGAATCATAATCACAATCATATCAATCAAATCATCTTAGCCTATTTAAGTCGATCATTTTAGTCTTGATCTAGTCTTAACCAAATCAATACTTAGTCAAAATCACATCTCTTGGGCCAGTCTAGCCCCCACCATAAAATCCTAGAGCTTGTTGTGGCTCACCCAATCAAATCCAATTGAAATTATCAAAGTCTAGCTCATGTCCTAATTTGGTCTACTTGACCTTGTCTTATCCCATCAAATGTCTAGTCACACTTGAAATTAGACTAAATCGAGAAATTTATCCAAATTTTTTCTACACATCTCAACTTCATCCCTTAATATTTTCATTCAACCCCCTACACCTATTGATTGGGATTGATAAACCACATCATTTATACTTTCTCTCATATTAATCCATGGTATATAAAATAAATTTATTTATTGACTCTCTTGAACAATTCTTCATATCCAATAAGGATATGCTCTTTTCTTACCTCCTTAAGATGAGAACTCCACATCCTATAGACTTCAACCCTATCCACCCAATATTACCTCTAGTGTGTACCCATCCACATTAACCAACTCATAGTCTTCACACAACCCCATCCCATTCAAACCCTCTATATACTCATCATATCCAATTGTTTACCCCTCCCCACACTAACAAAGGGAATCCTCTCTTGACAACACATATTAATACTAGTCTACTCACATAATCATATTAACAACCATCTGATCTAAAGTCCAATGTTTCCACATCAAAGTCATGAGGTGAAGATATCCCCTATAATCCTCTTCCTATCTCCCTATAATCCCTCTTCCACTAGCTCATTACCAATGGCATGATGGTATGTCCACCCATATGACATCTTAATCTCACCAAGCCTAAGCCCTCTTGGTATAAAGCTAACCACTATTAAATATATCATTGAATTTAGGGACATACTATTAATTAATGTCATAATTTCAAAAACTATTTCCAAGATCTCATCAATAATGGTGACATAAAAATTGAGAATAAATCAGATGAGTCTACCTCCTTGGGTAAACAAGAAGAGGAATGCCAAGATTCCATTATTGATCATGATCAAGCCCTTCCCTCTCCAAGGAAAGTTCAAAACACCACATCCATCTTCCATGGTCCCCCCATCTTTGAAATATCCTCCATCAAAGATGAGTTAATTCCCCATGAGCTTATTCCTCCCTTCCCTCATGAGCATATCCTTGGTGAATCCATTGATCCTCCATCATCTTATTCTCACCCATCATTTTGAAGACCACTGTTAAGAGGTCACTTATAGATAATGAATATTCTACTAGCAGCATTTCATCATGTATATCAAAATTAGCATTAGAGTTAATACAAGTGTTATTTGCATCAAGATGATGTTTAACACTAGTATCTAAATTAGATTCCTCATTAGAAATATCATCCCTAGTAGATGTTGCAACAAATGATGGCTATGCCTTCCTTTTTGAGGATACCTCTAATACATATGATAATCAATCACCAGGCATATCTTTTGATCATATTCAAGATGATAAATTCATAATAGAGTTTTTACAAGCCTTATATATCAAAGATAGTCAGAGTGGATTTAAACCTGCCTTGGATATGTGTCTTATAACTAGTCTTAGTGATCATTTTATTGATCTTGAGGAGATTTTATCCAATGTCAAAATTGGGTCTCTTAGGAACCCCTATGAGGACCATGTTTTGAAATCACCACTCATTGACCTCATGGTACCATTCCCCCACCTTTATCCATCATATACCCCTTTCTTCTTGTCAATGATCACTTAATCACCTCCTTCCATAAGGATGAACATGAATAGAAATCATTGGGATCTTCCCCCAGTAATATAATATGTGCCATAAATATAAAGGTCTAATATTATATTCAAAAATTTAATCATAATGATCAAATCACCTTTGATCCAATTAGTCCAAATCAAGAAAATTTAAATCTTTAACCTAATCCAAAAGTGTCTTTTGCTAGTGAATCCTTATATTAGGCACTAGGGGACCATCAAAGTCAAATTAATCATCATCTATCAAGTCAAAGACCAATATCCTATGGTGAATCCCAAAGTTAAGCACCAGGGGGTAGTCAATAAATAATCAAGTTTCAAAATCCAAATAATATCAAAATCACTCTCAATATTGTTGACAATCCATCAAATAATCAGATCAAAAATAAACTATAGAGTCAAAGTGTCTTGGATCTCCTACAGTATTTTGTCATATGGCACCAATAAAATATATAATGTCCAACATCAACAATGATGTGTCTAAAATCTATTCCTAATCCTCAAACACCCATCACATCTTCCTATCATGCTCGAATGATCCCATCAAGCCCGATTATCCATTCCAGTCCATTAATTCCCCATCAATATCAAGGTCTAAACCAATCCATACCTTCCATCACTTTTTTGGGTAGTGTTGTCTCCCATAAGGGTGATGAAGACACCTAGTCTAGATATCTATAGGGGTCCCAATCAAGAGCCAACAAATATCACATAGATATCAATACATATAGCAACAACAACATGATCCTAGCATCATACGTCTACAAAATAGGTATTGGCTGAAGATATAGAAAATGTTAAAATTATTGAATCTCACCCACCTCTAATAAATTGATATTACCAAAAGTAAAAAAAATCAATCAAAAAACTCAAAAATCAAAATCATTCATCTAATGGTGAAAACCAATCTTCTAGTGCCTTGGGTAAGTACCATGATGAAAACTAGTCTTTGGCATCATGGTAAAATAATCTATTATATGTATTTTACCTCAACACTTAGGGGTAAAATTCCTCTCATCCCTCTCATCTTTATCTTGCCAATACCTTTTTCCATTATTTTTACCCATAATTTTTCATCATATCATGTAACCTATTATGTCCATCCTTTATTCCAATCTTAGCCTTTGTAAGGGAGTGGAAGATGTCTTAAGAAATGTTCTAGAATCATCTTGGTATATCATCTAAAGGACACTCAGGTAACTAAATATTTGATTATTTCATGATGTGGTCATCATCAATCCCTATTCCATTCTCCCTTGGTCCTCATCCACTTTCCTGCATCACCCTCATCCTTTTGTCTCCCCATCTATTGTTCTCTCCTTATTTATCCTAGTTGTTAGGCTTGGTATTCCATTTTCTAGTAACCTCATTTGTATAGTATACATAAATATTTCAAAAACCCTAAAAATTATAAGATCCAAAAAATCCAAAAACATCTATGTTGTCTTGTCTCGTGTCATCTTATCATATGTCTTGAGTATCCCAATTGTCTTATCCTATGTCCTCAGATTGGCCATATCATTATCATCCCACCTTGTCTTATGTACTAATGGTCTTATATTTTTGTCATCTTGCTTTTTCCTAACATCCTATCCATATTTCCATATATCTTCAGTAACCTTATCCTAATCCTAGTCCCTAGTCTAATCCTTATCCAATCCTTATCCTAATCCAAGTCCCTAGTCTAATCCTAATCATAATTCATGTCCCTAGTCTATTCCAAGTCCATACCTTATCCAAGATCCTATCCTTAATCCATAATCACATCATGATCATCATTACCAACCTTGTCCAACTAATCACAGGATCACTCCTTCTATTGACTCTCATCAAGACACTTAGATAAGACATGATGACACTACATGTAAAGACTTGTGTGTGTTACTTATTTGCTTTATGTTGTTTATCATGTATGATTGTCTAATGTTTCATCTGTTTGTCTATATTTATTTTTATTTTTGTGTTGTATATTGGGTAAGTAATGAGGATGTTATGATGACACCCAAAGTTAAATTGATGCTTTTAGGTGCCCTTCATGATGTAGAGTTCACTATTTTCCCATGTAATTTGGCCCAACTTCCCTTTGGTTGTGTTTATATCATGGGGTATCCTGCTAAGTGCTACATTTATCAGATTGATTAGACTATGATGAGCCTTATTATATCAATGTTGGATTAATCATTTTTCCTTATCTTCTAATCATCCTAATCTTATCATCAATCTGATCCTCTAATTTCACTCATCTAGTATCAAATCATTCTTCCAAGTCATTTATCATCACATTTATATCTTCTAATAAATCATCTCACCTCTCCCTAGTCATCAACATCTAACACCTCATCTCCCATCATTTATCTTAGTCTAACATTTGAGTCACATCCTGTATATAAACACTAACATCCATCAACTTCATCATCCTCATATTCTAATCCATCATCATCATCCTCTATCCTATGTTGAACTACATTGGCTTGAGGTCTTTTCAAACTATGTAAGAAACACTTGGCCATTTTTTAGTGCCTAAGAATAGCTCATCCATTCTTACCTCTTTCCTCATCATCCATCATCATATCTCTCATGTACCTCATTATCCTCGTGTCTTGCATTAGTCAGATCCTTGACCTAAAATATCAATCATTAATCAATCAGTTTACTAATCAATCACCATACTTGCAATCACATTTCTAATATTTCCATCGATCACCTACACCTATCGATTGGGCTCAAAAAAATTACAGCAACCATCTTTTCTTCCATTAATCATTCCTTATCACTAATTGGTCAATTCATCATTTAAATTTTATGGTTTCCTCCTCTAATTGGGGCATGACTAGAACCATAATTTTATTATCCTCTATCACTCCTTCACATGTGTCTTTAAAAGTAGCATCATCACTGTTAATCACATTATGGCTCATTATTTGATGCAATGTAGCCTAATTCTTCCCCTTCATCTTTTGGTCACTTGTTCATATCATTTATTTTCTTTCATCCCCTTCATCACATCACTCAAATATCACTTTGAGATACACCCATCATTAATCCTATCAAATCATTATCTTATCTTTGGCTTGATGGTCTCCTAGCATGTGTCCTTGTTTGGGATATGTCAATAACTTGTGGACTTTATTATCTTGGTCTGCATCTATCCCTCGCATGCATCCTTCCCTGGGATATGTTAAAAGCTTTTGGATTTTATCTCATCATCATCATCATTATTTTTGCTCCTTATGCATATGTCTTTACTAGGGGGATAATCTATTTGTGGCTCACTCCTTAGATCAAGTTTATTTTCTTCATAATCTATATCAGCTCTTTCATCCCATCCCCTTATCTATTCATTGCATCCCACCCCTCATCTTCTCTTTTGAGTGGCCATCTATCTCATTCTTCCTTGCATGTTCCCTCAAGGGGGCATCATATCTACTAAAATTCATTCACTAAGTGGTTTTAATTTGAAAGACCATTACTCCTTCCAATTTGTTGGGTGAATATTTTGTCACCAGCTAACTAATGAGAAAAATAGGTGATTTTAACCATAGCATAAGGAGATTGGTTGGCCAAATGTGTAGGTTTACTACATCAAAAGGGGACAAATCTCTCCTCTCATCAAGGGGAGGTTCCCTATAAATATGAGGCACTGTATACTATATATATATAAGCAAAAAATAACACTCAGGGGTAGGATAACACCATCCATCTCTTTTTTTAGAGATGATGTTCATAGACAAAGGAGAAATCATGGGTGATTGTTGGAGGTACTTCTCTTTTTTCAGAAGCAATACTCAGTCAACAGCCAGATCCCTTCCTGCATAGAAAAAGCAACTAGAACAGGGGCGTAGTAACCAGCAGAATGAGGTGTAGTACAAATTCTCCCCCTCAACTACAAAAGAGTGATATACAAAGGATAATGGGGGCACAAATTTGTCCCAAGATCCTTTACATAGAAACAAATAGAAAACACACTAAAGATAATGGTGGTAGCACAAAGTCTCTCCACAGTTGGCTTCAGGACACCTTCCTGATTACTTGCACTAATTCTGCTTATTCATCAAAATGGATAAGAATGCATTTAGGAAATAGACACAAGAACAATCTCCTAAATGACACAAGCTATTACAACACAAATTCTATAAGTAACCTACTTTCTCATTCATAAAAAGAAATATGATCAATAATCTAAGCTCAAAGTCTCAATAATCACCTTTCAATTTTTGCAGAGTTTTGTTTCTATAACCAAAAATATCTCTTTTGCATAAAATAAGAGATTACAATATATAGTAGCTAACAAAGGCTTGGTGCTTTGTTTTATGGAATGGCCCATGCTACATTCAATGCCTTGAATGCTTTTTTACTTTTGTCATGGGGCCATGCTGGAATAAGGTGTCTGCCTAAACTGTGGCATGTCGATTCATCTCAAATGTCTTCTCCTGGGCCTAGGTCATCTTGTCCTTTTCCTAATGTCTACACAACTATCCACTTCACCTTTACTCCAAGGGAGAAAAATAGGTTGCACTTTTAATGTTTGCAATCTCAAATATACACTTAGTGGACTGTTCCACCTACTGGAATACCTCTTGCATAGATATTTCTAGTCTTTCCCTCTTTCCTATTGTAATTTGAGCTCTCAAGCTATCTTTTCCCTTTTTGTTGGCTCTTTCAGCTCTTCCTTCAGCTAGTCACTAAGTTTGTTTTTAGGTTCTGTGCCACATTTGAAAATTAATGGATATTTCATTACCCTAAATTTGATGTCTATGGGGACGTCATTGGTTCACTATTTCAATAGTTCAGGTGGCCTTTTCGGCTCCTTGATTCTATCACTTCTTGGTTCATTCACTCTCATTAAACCTTTGAACCTGTTGAACCATTTTTGTTAGGTTCAATGGTTCATCTTCTTTCTTAGAAGCCTTTGTTTTTTGTAAATCTTTTAAAGGTTTGAAATTCCTTAATCTTTATCAAGCCTGCAGAGTCCATAGAAATAGGCTTGAGGAGTCTGTAGAAATAAGCTTGCGGAGTCTATAGAAACTAGTCTGTAGAAACCAACCTACGGAGTCCATAGAAATGAGTCTGTAGAAACCAACCTATAGATTCTATAGAAATGAGTCTGCAGAGTCCATAGAAATGAGTATGTATAAATGGGTCTACAGAGTCTATAGAAATGAGTCCATAAAAATGGGTCTACAAATTCCATAGAAATATTCCTTCAGTTTAATGTCTTTGGAACCTCTCGAAGGGAAGGTGTCCCTTCGGGCCTTGAGAAGAATCAGTTCCTAGTCACTAAGAGCCCCCCACAAGGGTACCTACCCTTTTAGGTCCTTTAAGCAGTCTTCATCTTCAATTGGGGAACTTCCTTCAGTTAAAATTTTGGGAATAGTTCATATGTTGTCCCAAAAATGAGTGATAGATTTTGGGAATAATAGCTGGCTCCAGTTGGGGAACTTCCTTTAGTTGAAATTTTGGAATAGCTGAGGGGAGTAGAAACTAGAATCTCCAGTGCCTTTAAGTATGCCATTGGGCTACAGAGTCATACTACCTAAAAATAAAGGTGCCAAAAATGAAAATAAAAAGCATGAAATAGAACTCAAGACTATACAAATATACATATGTACAGATGATCTTATTTGATACTTCAAGAATTGAAGTGCTTCAGATGATGCCCATTATGAGGCAGAGAAAAGGGCATGCCATCTTGATACTTCAATAGCAAACTATTTTCACCATTGATCTAATGGATAGTAAATGGGCCTCTCCATAGGGAATCAAACTTCCCATGCATTCACTTTGGTTTTGTCCTTTTTTCCCATAACATGACTTGATCTCCAATCTAGAAATCATGGGGTTTTGCTTTCTAGTTGAAAAGCTTCTTCACTAGACTTTGATGCATAGAAATTTGGTCCACCACCATAGTTCACTACTCATCTAGCTCAGTTAAGCACATGATCCTCTTGTCAATGGAACTTTCATATGTCTAATATTTGACCGCCTTTGCCAATTTCAATGCTAGAAACTCTAGGGTGATTGGTATCTCTGCATTGAGACCATACAAAAGTTGGAAAGGTGACATACCTATCACCCTTTTGGGTGTAATTTTTTTTGTGCATAAAGCATCAACCAATGCTTTATGCCAGGTTCGTTGGTTGTCATCTGACAGCTTCCTGATGATGGTCACCAGGTTCTTGTTGCTTGATTCAGCTTGGCCATTTCCTTATGGGAAATAATCAAAAGAGTGGGAGAGGGTAATCCCATAGTAAAAATAGAACTGAGTGATCTCATAAGAAGAGAAATAGGTTGCATTATTTGTGACAATCTCGATTGGGACCCTAAACCTAGAAATGATGTTTTCCTTGAGGAAATCACATACTATTTCAAAAGTAGCAGGCTTGGTTGGAATTGCTTCCACCCATTTGGTGATGTAATCTATGGCTATGAGGACATAATCATGTCTAGTGCTTGAAGATGGGTTTATAGCACCAACAAAATCGATTCCCCATTACTGAAATGGCTCTTTTATCACACTAGTTTGAGAGGTACAGCAACTAACTTGGGTCTTCCAACAAACTGTTGACATATTTCACACCTTCGTACCCATTTATATGCATTTTGAAAAAAAATAGGTGAGTAATACCTGGCTCGCATAATCTTATGGGCAGTTACAGGAGCAAAAAATGTCCTCCATAGGCCAAATCATAGAATGACTTCAAAAGTTGGTTCTGCTATTCTTTATCCACACAACGAAGGAACACTCCATCAAGGCTCCTCTTATACAAGCCATTGTCCTAGAGGATAAAATTGATAGCTTTCAATTTAACATTCCTCCTTTCTTTATGAGAGAGGTGAGTGGGACACTCACCATAAGTAAGGAAATGAGAAATACTTGAATACCACTCATTCATGGTGGAGACAAAGAGAACTGTTGGCATGTCTTCCACTTCTATTTCTTCATGCCCTACTTCTTTAGGTATGTTGTCAGCAATCAATTGGCAGAGGCCTCTTCCTCATACAAGCTTCATTGGTTTGATAATGAGATCAAACTCCTAGATTTTAGTAATCCAATTGCCCCTTTTGGTTCCAAACTTTTTCTGAGTTAGTATGGATTTGACTATGGTATCAAGAACTAGGGCAGTAACGCATGAATTAAGGATGTAAAAATGGAAATGCTTTACTGCCTTAACCACTGCATAAGCATGTTTTTCTATGTTTGAATACTTTAGCTCATGAGCTTTGAGAGGATAGCTCATGAAGGATATGTGAGATTCCATACCTTCTTTGTTCTGTTGAACTAGAATTATTGAAAGTGTGTGCTCAAAAGCATAATTATATATGGTTAAATCCTTGGTATAATCTAGACAAACTAGAATTGGGGTGTGGGCAATAACTGTCTTGATATCTTGAAACACCAATTTGCCTTCTTCAGTCTAGCTGAAGATGGCCTTTCCCTTCATCATATTTATAATATGGTGAGTCTTCTCAGCAAACTCAAGGATGAACCTTCGTAAAAAAATTTGCTTTTCTAAAGAAAGAGTGAACTACAGTCTTACTTGTAGGCAAGATAAGCTCTTGTATGGACTCGACTCTGTCTGAGTCAATCTTTATACCTTCTCAGGATATAATGTGTCTGAGAAGTTTCCCTTTTGTTACTCCAAAAATAGACTTTTTGTGATTAAGAGAAATGTCATTCTGGTAGTAGTGTTCCAACACTTGTTACAAATGAAGCACATGGTCAGGGTGATGCTTGGAAAAGATGGTCAAGTCATCAAGGTACACCACAATGAACTTACCCATTTCATCTTTGAACACAAGGTCCATTGCTCTCTGGAAAGTAGTGCTAGCATTTATTAGGCCAATTAGCATTCTTCAATATGCAAAGGTGCCCTAAGGCATGGTGAAGGTAGTCTTATGCTGGTTGGCTTCATCGACTTCTACTTGATTGTATCCTAAGAAGTTGTCTAACATTGATAACATCTCTGAACCAGTCACTATTTGAATAACTTAGTCCATGATGGGCAGAGGATAGTTATCCTTTAAGGATGATTGATTTATATTTTTGAAATCCATGTAGAGGTGTATTTTTCCATTCTTCTTCCTCACAGGTACTATGTTGGCAATCCATGTAGAATGATGGATTGGAAAAATTATCCTAGCATTTAGCATTTTTTGTATTTCAAATAGAATAGTACCTGTTATCTTCAGATTGTAGTGCCTAGATTTTTGCTTGTAAGGCACTGAATCACTCTTGAGAGGAATTTCATGGTGAACTTCTTCAGGCCTGAGCAACTTCAAAACATCATAGGAGTATGCCAAAACATCCATGTACTGGTGAAGTAGAGCAGTGAACTTGAATTTCTCTTCTTGAGTGCAGCACTTCCCAATGTTCACCATCTTGGGATTTTCCTTGGTACCCAAATTAATCTGATCAAACTCTTGAGAGGAGCTTGAATCCATTTGTTGTTGTTTGATGAACCTATCATTCTTGTCAAACAGATTCTCAAGGGACACCAATCCTTTGGGAATTTATTCCCTTTTAGCTGTAGGAATTCCTCACCTGCATCCAAACTTGATTCAAGAGCTGGTTCAAGTTTCTGAGGCTCACTACCTTTGAAGTAAAAATATTGAAAGCTATCTTTTTGTTCTAGAAAGGTGATGATTTAGTTGTCACCATTGAATATCTACTAATGATTAGCATTGTTGGGCACACTTGGTCAAAAGACCATTCTAGTAGTGTACTTGTCTCCTTTAAAATATAGGTGAGGAATCAAAAGAGTTATTGAAATAGCCAAACCATCAGCTTAGTCATTGAGTTCCTTGGGAACTACAGAGATACTAAAAACATCAAAGCTTTCAATTTGATCCCAAACTAGATTGCAGTAATGATGCAATCTCTCATTCTTGGTTTGGTACAAGTTTCTCACCTAAAAAACCACTAGCTCAGCATCTCCTTTGGTGTGAAAGAGTTTGACACCCTTGTCTTGAGTGGCCTTCAATCCAAGTAGCAGTGATTCATATTCAGTAGTATTATTGGTATTGTTGAACTGTAAATTATATGATGAAGGAAAAATATCTCTTTGAGGAGATATCAACACAACCCTAGCTCCTGATCTAGTACAAGAATAGCTGCCATCAAATTCTAGTATCCATACATCATCAGAAGCTGACATTACCATAGATTTTTCTTCTTTTAGAGGGGAGGATTCTTTTGCATTTGTACTGCACTCTATCCTATCATCTATTGTTCCATCTAAATCAATTTTCAGATTGCCACCTTCAGGAGCTTCATCAGATGCCTCATTAACTTCCTCCATAGATAAAAAGTAATTACCCATGCTTGAAGACTCAAATAAAATTTGAGCTTTAGGCGTTGATGTTTGAGTGACCACATATTTTGTTTCCTTCTCAGGGAGCAATCTCTACATAACACCTTTGACTGGGATCCTTGCCTCAAACAGGCCCATGCTTAACTCATCACCAACATCCTTGCATAAATTTCACCCAAAAAGGATGTTGTATGAGGCTGGGACGTTGGCCACCAGGATTGTCATCTTGATTCTCTTTTCCAGGAATGCTGCAAATGCAAATTGGGCATCCTTGATTTATCCCAGCAGTGGCACTTATTTGTTGTCCATGGAGAAACATCTCCCAAATATCTTGGTCAATGTGAGACCAAGGGATTCAGCTACTTTGATAGACATGACATTGTCAGATGCACCTAAGTTTATGATGCAATTGTTTAGCTAATGTCTATTTATCAGTAGGGAGACATAAAATGGTTCAATCCTTCTGAAAACAGTAAGAGAAGCAATGACAAGGTTATTCTAGGTGGACGTGGGAGTTACCTTTGGAATAGTCGATTCTATAGGGATGGTTTTATTCTTCACACATTACACTAACTTATCCAACTGCTTAGGGTTGGATTGCAGGAATTCAAATTCAGACATTTGAATTTTAGTTTTCTTAACATGGTCGACTATGTCAAATATCTGAAATGAATTATGAACAGGGGAAGGGAGTTCATCCTTCAAGTTTTTAGGAAGGGGAGGATTGATCTACAAATTTTAAGTTGAAGGTGAAGGCATGTTTAGGGTAATTACTTTTTTATCAATCACTGGGTCCTTTGGCTAGAAAGGCATAGAAGTTCCTCATTCGGCAATTGAAATTGCAGGTTGCGGTCACTCCTCTATTTTTTCTTTATCAGCTTGTTGAGCTAACTGATTCTTAGACTAGGTGAACATAGCATATGATCCCTCAACTATTTTACCTTTATTTTTGGGTTCATCTTGGTAATTCAGGAAACTAATGTTGGAGTCATGAGCTAATTCTTCTTCTCCCTCTATGAAGAGATTAGTGTCATCTTCTGGGTTTAACTCAGGCTAGAAGGAGAAATCTAATTCTGCCTCAAGATATCCAACTACTGAATTAGTTAGAGGTGCTTTAATGGCCAATTTTCCCTAAGTGGGAGGAAGGTGGTTTGGCTACCCTTGATTCCTAGTAGCATTGCCTTGGTATGACTAATTGGGGAATGTCCTCCTTGGTATATCTCTGTATGAAGGAGCAGAAGACATCCCTTGTGCCATTTTCTTTTTGAGAGTAAGCAATTCATTTGCCATCTTTTACACCATTGGATCAGTGGTGCCTGTATATGGATATTCAAAAGATGAAGAAGATTTACCTCTGTTAGGATATCTCCTTATCTTTCCTACCAAGATAAGGTCATCTTCCACGTCAGTGGCCAAATTCTGAGAAATAGCAAGGTCTATGTGGCTATCACGTCTCAGCAAAAAACTCACTTCAGGTAGATGTGAGTTGATGAAGAAACATTTAAGGTTCTTAGGTTTTGGTTGAGAAATCATAGGAATCTTATTCCTTACCTTGTCAAATTTGGCAACGAAATCCCTCATAGGTTCATGAGGCTCTTTCTTCATTTGTGTGAGTTGGGCTAGTAGGGCATGTGCATCTTTTGTAGGCTTTAACCTTGCTTCTAACTTAGCTTTGAGAGTGTTTTTGTCAGTCATAGTTTGGGCCTATAGATGATAGAACTAGTCTATAGCCTCACCTTACAATGTTTCCACAAATAGCCTGACTACTATGTCCTCATACTCCATGCCTATCACACTGTAGGATATGCTAAAAGCTACAATGTGTTCATCAAGATGAACTCTCCTATCACCAAAGAATTTAGGAAAATTTTCCTTAAACTGCGTGGTAGCTCATGTAAGGGTGGAGTTAAATTGAGTGGGCCAAAAGAGTTACCCCAGGGGCCTTGAACTATGATGATTTTATTATGAAAAGGGGGGATAAAAAATCTGGGTGGAGTATGTATAAGCAAAGCTCTACTAATAGTAGAAAAAGAAGCTCTACCTAGTATTGTTGACCTGGTGTTGATAGGAGGAAGACTCCTAGTTCATTGAATTTGAAGTTATGGGGGAAACAAATCAAAATTTCCCTATTGCACCAACTAAAAAATAGGGTCAACAACACCTTGGGCTCTCTGGTTTCTAGTATAGCGTAGAGTTTCCAGATTGTAGAATAAAAATGGAAAAGAACTGGCCCTGCTTCAGCTTGAAGCTTGAGGCTTCAAACTACGCATTCTTCCCCAGTGGCTCTAGTTTTATAGACCAAACTATATAATGGAAATAGCTAAGACTATAATCATAATGGATAAGACACAGGTGATGCTTCAATCTAAATCTTGAGGCTTTAAATTATGCAAACTTGTTGTTTCCCTAGTGGAGTAAATTGATAAGGAAAAGAATTGAAACTGTTTGTTCTTCCCCAACGGAGTCACCAAAAACTATTGGATGAATATTTTGTCACCAGCTAACTAATGAGGAAAATAGGTGATTTCAACTATAGCATAAGGAGATTGGTTGGCCAAATGTGTAGGTTTACCACATCAAAAGGGGACAAATCTCTCCTCTCATCAAGGGGAGGTTCCCTATAAATATGAGGTGCTATATACTATATATATAAGTAGAAAATAACACTCAGGGGTAGGATAACACCATCCATCTCTCTTCTTTTAGAGATGATGTTCACAAACAAAGGAGAAATCTTGGGTGATTGCTAGAGGTACTTCTCTTTTTTCAGAAGTAATACTCAATCAACAGCCAAATTCCTTCTTGGGTAGTAAAAGTAACTAGAATAGGGGCGCAGTAACTAGCAGAATGAGGTGTAGCACAAAGTCTCCCCCTCAACTACCAAAGAGTGATATACAAAGGATAATGGGGGCACAAATTCATCCCAAGATCCTTTACACAAAAACAAATAGAAAACACACTAAAGATAATGGTGGCAGCACAAAGTTTCTCCACAGTTGGTTTCAGGACACCTTCCTGATTACTTCCACTAGTTCTATTTATTTCATCAAAATGGACATGAATGCATTTAAGAAATAGACATAAGAACAATCTCCTAAATGACACAAGATATTATAGCACAAATTTTAGAAGTAACCTACTTTCTCATTCATAAAAATAAATATGATCAATAATCTGAGCCCAAAGTCTTAGTAATCACCTTTCAATTTTGGCAGAGTTTTGTTTCTATAACTGAAAAGATCTCTTGTGCATAAAATAAGAGATTACAATATATAGTAGCTAAGAAAGGCTTGGCACTTTGTTTCATGGAATAGCCCATACTTCATTCATTGCCTTGAATGCATTTTTAGTTTTGTCATGGGGCCATGCTAGAACAGGGCATCTACCTTAACTGTGGCATGTCAATTCATCTCAAATGTCTTCTCATAGGCCTGGGTCATCTGGTCCTTTTCCTAATGTCTACACAACTATCCACTTCACCTTTACTCCAAGGGAGAAAAATAGGCTACACTTTTAATGTTTGCAAGCTCAAATATCCACTTGGTGGACTATTCCACCTACTAAAATAACTCCTGCTTAGATCTTTCTGGTCTTTCCCTCTTTCCTATTGCAATTTGAGCTCTCAGGTTATCTTTTCCCTTTATGCTAGCTCTTTTGGCTCTTCCTTCAACTGGTCATTGAGTTTGTTTTCAATTTCTATGCTACATTTAAAAACCAATGGATATTTCATTACCCTAAATTTGACGTCTGTGAGGATGTCATTGGTTCACTATTTCAACAATTTGGGTGGCCTTCTTGGCTCCTTGATTCTATCGCTTCTCTAGTTCATTCACTTTCATTGAACCTTTGAACCCATTAAACCCATTGAACCATTTTGGTTCAAGGTTTAATGGTTCATCTTCTTTCTTAGAAGCCTTTGTCTTCTCTAAGTCTTTTAAAGCTTTGAAATTCCTTTGTCTTTATCAATCCTGCAGAGTCTGTAGAAATAGGCTTGAGGAGTCCATAGAAATAAGCCTATGGAGTCCATAGAAACTAGTTTGTAGAAACCAACTTGTAGAGTCCATAGAAATGAGTCTGTAGAAACCAAATTGTGGAGTCCGTAGAAACGAGTCTGTAGAGTCTGTAGAAATGGGTCTACATAGTCCATAGAAATGAGTCCATAGAAACAGGTATGCAAAGTCCATATAAATATTCCTTCGATTTAATGTCTTTAGAACCTCCCAAAGGGAAGGTGTCCCTTCAGGCCTTGAGAAGATCCATTTCCTAGTTGCTAAGATCTCCCCACAAGGGTACCTGCCCTTCGGGGTCCTTTGGGTGGTCTTCCTCTTCAATTCCTTTGGACAAAATGTTCGAAGGAATTCCTTCAAACATTTTGTCCAAAGGAAATATTCCTTTGCCTTGGCCACTTTCCATTCGGATTTTGATCATTCCTTCGTATAAAATGTCTGAAGGAATTCCTTCAGATATTTTGTTCGAAGGAAACCTTTCCTTTGCCTTGTAAAATTTTGCCACAGAAAATATTTTTGAAAGATATCTCTTTGTCCACTTTTGTTCACTACCCTCTATAAGGGCACTTGGCCTTTGGTTCACTGCCTTCCACAAGGGTACTTACCCTTTGGGCTTTGGGGCACTCCTTTAAACCATTCGATTGAATCGACCGATTGAACCAACTTTGGTTCAACAGTTTAATCTTTTGTTATGCTCATTCAATTGACCACTTGAACCAATCTCATTGAACCTTTGAACCGTTGAACCTGCTAAACCTTTTTTAGTTTAATGGTTCAAGCTTTCTTATTTTTGTTAAGTCTTTTGAAGCCGTTGAACTCACTGAAGCGGTTTAACTTTGAACTCTTGCCGAAGCACTTAACTCTTTAAGCTTGCCGATACCATTGAACCTTTGAACTCATTGAACCTTTGAAACCATTGAACCATTTTGGTTTAAGGTTCAATGGTTCAACGGTTCATTCCTTTGTTTGAAGCTTATCGATGAACCTTTTGGTTGAACCTAGGTGTTGAACCACGCATGAAATTGCCTAAGTTTTGGAAACTTGTTCCTTAGAGAGAGCTTGCCTATTGAAGTCATTGAACCTTTTGAACCTGCTAGTCCCTTAACTAAAAAATCTTGAATAATGAAGAATTTGAATGCTTAGAACAATTTTTGAGAAAGGAATAGAGGATTTTAGCCTGCAGGACCAAAATAGTTCATATGTTGTCCCAAAAATGAGTGACAGCTTTTGGGAACAACACACTTCATCCACTTTCAATGCCTTTTCAAATAGGTACAAAATACATACACCTAAATTTGCTTCCTTCCTTTATCATCACTAATATTACTATTAATCAACACTAGTTCTACTTATCTCATTTATCCCCTTTAATTTTGTCCTAATATCACCCCTTCTAGTCATTTATTTAACATCCACTTAATTTTTCTTTATCACACTAACTCTATCTTTACCCCACAAATCTATTAATACTTATAATCATCTCTTAATCTTATCCTAATCCTACTTATCCATTATTTAGGAATTCTAAATTCCCATGATCCACCTACCCACCTATTGTAGCCTATTCGTAGGCTCTCCTACATCCCTATTCCCTAATCACCTATCTAATCACCCATCATAATCCCCTACTAATCCTAATTATCCCCTAAATGGATTCTAGAATTCTCCAATTCTAGAATCCTCTCTAACTTGGCCCTTCTTCTCTAGAAGCCTCTATTTTAGAGGCTTACAAGGAGTTTTTAATTCCTTTTTAATCTTCCCTCTCTCTTTTATTTAAACTACTCCAATTATCCATTAAAGATAATAAATGAATCCATAAAACCTTCATGAATCCATCAACCAATCTATGAATCCATAGTCATTGATCAAGCCATCACTATGTCAAAATTTTGAGTCTAATATTTGCAATCAACAATCCAACAATTTAGTTTGAAGATCTTGGAGGAAGGATAAAAGAAGCAAGGAATTGGAAAGAGTTTTTTAGATGATTTTTCTTTACTTTCATTATCTCTCCTATTGAGTGTATTATGCATTTTGGGTAAAATTTCTATGTTTTGGTAGTTTTTATTCACTTGCTCAAAAGTTCATACATAATTAGAACTCATTACTTCAATCGGATATTGATTTTATTTTTAGCATCATAATTTAAAATCATTGTGGGTATAATCCAATTGACCTGGTATTCTAGTTAATCTCAACAATCAAGTAATTTTATACAAATAATAAGCATAAAATTTAGTTAAATAAGTGAGCATATTATTATGTGAAAGGATCATGTGTTTCATGTAGACCTATGTTCTAAATTTGATATCATGCAAATATCAATTTTACCACATCCTCTATTGCCTAATCATCATAATTTTGCATTGGTGGTTCATCATTTGTGGATAAAAATCCTTGTTGTCCATGTTATACTCTACCAGATACATATCTAAACATCATTTGAATTATTTATGTGTCATGGTTCCTAGTCACATCATTCATTCTACCTATTTGCTCATCTTATTGTGCATGTTTATGGAAAATTACCAGATTCCTAAGAACATATGTAATTTATTACTCTACTGAATATATCTTTTCCTTCTTGTGTTCAAATTTGTTTCATGTTATTCATGTAATCTCATACAATTTGTGTGACTTTGAGGTTTGAATGTATCACATCTCTTTGATAGTTATTTCCATCAATGTATAAATCTGCCATCATGTGCATTCTTATCCCAACAACTTATAACTTGGAGATTATCCATCTATGAGCGATGGAATCATAAATTTGTATATGTTTAAGCATTTCTATGTTTTTGATAATATAAGGTGGAAAACAAGGGGCCAAACCCTTAAAAATCAATAAAAATAAAACCCAGAGGCATCATCACCAAAAAGCCTTGAAATAGAAATAGCAAAGCCTGCTAAACTAGCATAATCAGCACAAACAGCAAAACAAGCCTAAAGATAGTAATTATGAGGAAATAGAGAAAAAACAACATAAAGGAAACCAGATCTAAGGAGAAAGATTCTCCCATATTTTAGAAAAAGACTTCATAAATTCATCCAAATTTTTGGAATTCTTGTCTCTATCCTCCACAGCTGTAGACTCAAGATCCTACAACACAGAATGATTTAGTAACATAGTACGCCTAAGCATAGTGGAAATTGAGTGTTCTAGTTTCTTTATATGACCACTTAGGGAAGTAATGTCATTCCTATAATTATCACCTTCCTCTATCTCATACATAGATTCCTCCACAAACATTATTTTCCCTTCATCAGCATTAACCTCAGAATCACCCACAATACCACCAAAAGTATCGGTCTATTTGTTTTCATTCTTACCCTCTACATCCTTAGATATCTCCTAGATTTCAATAACCTTGGCCTCATCCCCCTAGGTGGATTCTTTAGAAGCACTCTCTGAATAATCAATAAGTTTGGTTTTCAGTGTAGGTTTTTTAGCAATCCTCCCTGACCTAACACCAGAGGAAAAACCCTCCTTATCCTTAGCAGATAGATTAGTTTCACTACCCAGTCCCATAGGAGTACTGCTAAGATTTTTAGGGGTCCCCACATCATCTCACATAGTTTCCTCTTCCCCCTCCCTAAGTTTTCTTTTCCTACTCTACACACTACTTTTAAGGACTAAAGTGTGTGTAGCAGTCCCCATGGCAGTATCCTCATTAGACAGAGAAAGGGAACCCCCTTTCATCTTATGATAAGGAGGGGAAGGGCAAGGCTCTTCAAATATAGTGATATCATCATGTTTGGTAGCAATTTCACCATAATGAGATTGGATAGGCTTAACTAGCTCCAGAGCAAGGTGGAAATTATATAAGTAGAGAATAAGACCTTGGTGCAAGGGAATGGGTTTCTTGGAGGGTTTGTTAGCTAACTTAGCTTTAATTCTAAAAATTGAATGCTCAAGGGAAGAAAGCAAATAGAACAGAAAGCTAATATGAGCATTGTATATAAAATGATTCAGTAAAGGAACATGGTAATTGTAGAACCTAGTAAACCTCCCCTCTAGAGTGAAGTATTTCATAAGGAGCAAACACATATCATCCCACATCTCTAGCATCTTGGCCTATTCGAATTCTCCCTAGTAAGGAACTAGTTCTTGGCCATCCCCAAGGAATAACTTTTGGTTAGAATGGTCTGCCACTTTTGCTTTCCTACGCAGCTTGGTCTCCTTAGATGACAGGCCAGTGGCCATAGCAATAACTTTCTCAGAAACCTCAAACCCAATTCTCCCAATAGTGACTCTATGGTTATGCCAAGTCTGAGCAAATTTCTTAGACATATTTTCATCATAGCCATTGAGTCGTTCCAAAAGAGGGTTGATGCCACCTTCCTTAATGTCCATGTTAATGTCCACGCTTTTATACTTTAATTTAGTTTTGTGTTATTAAATGGTTCATATACTCTATAGTTATTTTATATAAATTATAAAAGTTAATTTTATCATTTGTAATTTAATTTTTTCATATATTTTTTAGGTTACTTATGTTATGTGTCAAAGTCAAGGTATACAAGGCAAAAGTTATATGTTTATATTTTTTAAACTTTTTATTAGTATTGCATTTTTTTAGTAACTTAGTGGTATTTGATAATTTCTCAAGTTTGAAGATATTAAATTATAGTAACATTTATTTGTATGTCTTATTGGTTTAGTCTATGATTAAAGATATAAGTTTTTATAGATGTAGTATAGTCATCAAAGTAATCATGTGTTGTAATTGTCAATAAAGGGTTCTTGTCACTTTTAGTCATTGTATAAAACTTAATGTTTCATTTTTTCTAATCAATATCAAAGTATTATTTTAAAAGTGCCTAAAAATCTCATGAATACACTTTCAGGAGAACCCAACATTCAAATCATGGGGGTGCATTGAAATTCAAGCTTTATGTTTTATTTAGCTAAGCATAATGTAACACAATAGAGGATGGAGGAAAATAGAGGAAGGAAGCCAAATAGTTCCTCTCATCAGCCACTAATTAATGGGCCACACTATGATGTGGTGGTATAAATTTTAGTATTTTCATATTATGTTATGTGGTGTGTAAAAATAAAGCCATATTGTGATGACATTTTGGAAAGACACATATTTTAAGGAGATCACTCTCTAAGGATAAGAAGATATTACAAGGGTAAATCAATATGCATTGCTACTTAGATATTTCAAAATTTTGGGTGAATGGGTCCAAGAACTTAGGAATTCAACTCAAGAGCTACACTTTTATAAGATTTTAGAGACAACTTGATGGAGTTGTACCTAGTCCAAAGATTATTTTTAAAGAGAGACTTTTGAAGAATGTGATTATTTTATGCCATGTTCACACTAAGGGGGAGTGTTAGGAATTAGTGTTTCATTATTTATGAATATTTATTATTGTCATATTAGTTAGTGAATATATTTATTAAACATGAGAGTAGATTTATGTGTGTGAGAGATTCTAGAATTGTGTGAAAGATTGTAGGGATTAAGAATTAATTTTGACAAGGCTTGTTTCCTTAGTTTAAAAAGAGTTTTATCCTATATGTGTGTATTATGTCTCTTTGAATAATAAATATCAATAAGTGAAGGTTTTATTGTGTGATTATCTTTCTTGCAATCTGATCCAAAAATAAAATATCTCGTTTTAATAATTAATGGAGACATAAATGTGATACAAGCAGCCATAAATTTAAAGATGACTTCACTAATATGTATAGTATAAAAACTAAAGTAGGAGATGATGTTTAAACATTACTAAAAATATCTCACTACACTTTTGAGTAAGTAAATTATTTACTAATATCGTAAAAAAATTCATTTACTAAATTATTTTAATAGTTAAAGTTAATACTTTGGATCATGACATATATTGCACTAAATTATCTACATTGATTTGTTTCTAAGAATGGAAGCCACCTGATCTAAGATACTAAATTATTCATACATTTGAGAATGGAGGGCCATGCATTCTAAACATGTATGTTTCAAGTTGATAGAAATTGTTACGCCATTACAAACAATGATGAATGTAGATGTGGAATTAAACAATGAGGTCTAATTAAAGCAGTGTGCAAATTCAACTCAGGGGGAGAAAATTAAATAATTAGATGACACATATAACTAACAAATTAAACTTTAGTAGAACAAGTGATTAATCGTGGTAAACATAATAGCTACATCAAAGCATGCACCACTAATTTTCATAATTAGCTCACAAACAAGAATTAAATATTACTTATGAATTATTAAAAACTTCATTACTTCCCAATGTTGGTTTGAATCCATTTGTCAAGCTTTATATATTTCTTATTTTAAATTCTTATTTGTGGATTTGACTAGAGATGATGCATAATTTATAAAAATTCTTATGAATATAGGTAAAATTATAACAAGCATACTACTATTACATTCAAGATATATACAATGTAAAAATGAATCTCAATATTATTATTTTTTGCAGTGCCTCAAAAAAAACATTTACTTATTCTCAACTTAAAAGGATTGTTAATTTAAAAACATTATTTTAAAAAAAATAATACATTATAATTTAACAATGAACACTTACAATCAAGAGGCTATTGGAACCATTGTTTAATGGTTGCATCCACACATTTTCAACTAGCATTTTGGTCTATATATAATAAAAATGTAAACTTATAAAAAATTGTAACGAAATTATTGCTAATAGCTAAAGTGGAGGTTTGTCCTTTGTTTTGTTGGGGTTTTGATCATTGCAATTAAAAAGGAAAAATATTTATTAAGACTTTAGACACAATTTGGAAGGAAACTAAAATTCACTTTAATTATACCAGTACTATTGTAGTCAACCCACTAAATAAATGTGTACTTGAAGAAAAATTTATCATTTCAATGAAGGTTTCTTCTGAAAATGAATTTAGAAATGGAAATTTACTTATGGTGACATTGTTTACACAACTAGCCTTGATTGGGTATCAGGAAAATGTAGGAAAATTTTTGAAATAATGTAGTTTATCTATGATAAGTGTTGAACAAGGCAATAAATGAAATTAAGTTTACATTGTTTATATGAAATCATTTTTTTGAGCATTTTTTAAATTGCATTACTATGTAATGATTGATTTCTCATAGAGCATTTTTTAAATTGCATTACTATCTAATTTTTTTGATAGTCAAATGTTTGAATTTATATTTGTTTGAATTCTTAAATACACTTTTACTTTAAATTTAAAATAAAAATAGTTTTTTTTTACTTTTTCATATTTTCTTAGCAGTTTTAAGTTTTTCTTATTAAATCATGATTTTTTAAAAATCACTTATGTATTGAAAAAAGTACTCCCCCTAAACATGTTTACTACTATGAATTTCTTAGAAACAACTTGATATTTAAAGTTCATTCCTAGTGTTTAACATAAAATATCACAATGATGGCATTGAGGACTTAATTTTAATAAACTATTACTCACATTATTGAAAAATAAATATTTAAAGTTCATTCTTAGTGTTTAACACACAAATATCATAATGGTGATAAGAACTTAATTTTAATAAACTATTACTCACTTTATTGGAATACAATTCTTATATTTGTTAACTATTTCAGATAGCATTCCACTTCGAAGGAAGTTGTTGGTTTTGGGAGTAGAAGCACTATGGTTCAGATTCTAGAAATTATTGAATTAAAATCACTGACTAAACATCTAGATTTTTCATATTCATGTTACTAATACTTTAGTCATGCATTTATCCCTAATTTATTCAATGTTCCAAGGAAACATTTTGATATTGGGTTGGGCTTACTTACTTAAACTCAAGAGTATAATGGTCTTTCATTTAACAAATTAAATGGATACAAAATGGGAAATTTGTTTTTAATTAGGGTATATCATAGTGGAAAATTAGTGACAAACTTATCATATCAAAGAAATGAAATATTGTGTGAGTATATATAAAAATCATGCAAAGGGTTCTAAACAAGTGCACACACTTGTATGGAATATAAAACATATTATTTGTAGGAAAGAAAACATTATTTATTTACAATAAAAAAGAATCCATTTTCTTTAGATTGCCTCTTAGCTAGGGATTTGATGGCACCTTGCATTATGATAGGAAAATAGTCACACTCTTATGTATGTGGTTAGATCATGTGGGGTCACACCCAAATATGTGTCACTCTATAGAAGCATACAAAATAACAATTAGTGACTTTGATTGAGTTATATTGATATTATTACATTGTATTTTCTAAAATAAGTTATATAAACAAAGTTAATTTGGTTAAATTTTATAGTCATAGGGAATTATTTTAATGTACAAAAGTGATTAGTACTTATAAAACATTACCAACTTGCATATATAAGTAGAAGTAGATTAATTTTATAGTCAGTTGGAATTATTTTTGTATACATAGACAAAGGCGATTATTTATATACATATAAACAAAGGCAATTTGGTTAAATTTAATAGTACTAATTAGAATTAGTTTTACGTGAATAATTGATTATTAAGAAAACTTAGCTTTGGAAATTTAAATGTAAGTTGACTATTTTGATGAAATTTAAATTGTAGCCTCTATATATAAAATGGTTATAATAGTCATTGACTCAATCTAACTCTTTACAAATCATATGCATTTTCCAATCACATGAATTAACTTGCTTAATTTAAATTACATGTGCATGGCATAAAAACCAAGAAGGAGAATAAACACAAAGTAAAAATGGAATTTCTTGAAAATTTTATAGATTTTATTTATTTTGACATGATCCTCCTCTTGAATGAAGGGTCAAAATACCAAGTATATATATAATCCCAAAATTAAAGTTAGAATAACTTAGTATAAAGTTCATGCAAATAGAAGGGATAATGAAACTACAATTAATTTGATGCATGCTAATAAAGGTTCACATTTTTTATTCATTTAATTTGCTCTTCATTCAATTGTGGGTTTTTAATTTAAGTCCATTTGTATCAATTATAAAACATGGCTCAAACATGTGCTTTTGTTTATTTGGAATTTTGATTTTAGTGCTTTTACTCATGAATTGGATTGAGAGAGAGTGGTCATCCATGTGTTCTCATTTCACACAATCTTATGAATTTAGAATGAAATTGTTCCTCATTAGCATTCCACACAATAATTTATATTAATCTAGGTTCATGACATGCCCTTGGTCTATTAATATGTTGTTGAGATATCCTAGTCATGAGAACCTCATTTACACACATGGTCTCTTTTGATTGCATGGCATCCTCATATTGACCTAAGTTTGTGTATGTAGTGACCCTCAATAGAGTGTATAATAAATGATGATTTGACACATGGATTGATAATATTGCCTCACAATCTTACATTTGGAAACCCTATCTTGATGCTCATGTAGTGCGCATTTTTCCTAATTAACATTGGTTTGGGCCACATGTCCTATTTTCCTAGCATTTAACCACACAAAAATTTATTTTAAATTCATAACTTTGGCCCAAGCCATGTCTTATTTTTACAACTTCACAATTATTTGGGTTTCTCATAGCTTTTGCATACTATGTGCCATGTCTGAGTGTCATTGGGATCCATATGTCAAGTTTTTAACAAAGTATTATAGTCTATGAGTATGTGACTCAATCTTAGATGGTTAATTTTAATAATTGTGTGGATTCATAATATAGAACCTAAAAAAAACCCATTTCACCCCTTTGCACCAAGCTATATGTCATATTTTATAGTATCATAAGGATTTACTATCAAAGCCTAAAGCACAACAAAATTAATAAGTGTAGGAGGTTTATCTCTCTTATACCACTTGTCATTATGTTTCTTTCTCCTAGGGATAGGAGGTTTAGCATTCATATATTCCCAAATAAATCATGGCTAAGTGAAATAATTACACATAGTATAGATAAAAGGAAATGGGATAAGATGGCTTTCAAGTGGTAAAATTATGTGCATTTTAAAAAAAGTGACTCAACTTAATAAATAAATAAGTCATATGCTATCAATTAAGCAAGTCATTTATATTTTTAACATGACTTAAAGACACATGTTTGGGTTATGAAAGTTTTAAATTCGAATATGTTTTAGATTAAGGTAAAAGCAAGTTTTGAAGGGGTCCCAAAACCCTATTACAGAAGCAATAAAGATAAAACATTTATAAGCACTAGGAGAAGCATTCCTGAATCCTACTAAGAAGTAGCAACAACCTTTGGTTATACTAGGACGGCCTCAAGAATCAATTACATCCAGCCCTCTAATTTCCAAATAAAAGTTTAATAACTATTTTTTTGGGGTAAAATCCAGAATTGTTGCCTGCCTTCCATCAGCTATATTATGCTTGCTTTTTAGCTCTCTGATTTTTCTTATGGGTTTTCTTCCGGGTTTGTCTGGACAGCCAACATCCGCTTTCACTTTTGAATTCTGCTCTTCTCTTTTTCTAGATTTATCCAAAATAGAAGCACTATTTTTCGCCTTCATTTGCTGGTCTTTTTTGCTACTTCTGGTTTCTATTTCTTTCGTATTTGTCTTCTTTTCAGCCCTTTTCCTTTGGTTTGGAAAATGCTTTAAATTTTCTCCTTTAACGTTCGCAGGAAGCTCTTCCGAATGCAATTCGTTATCAACCTGATTCTTCATTGGCTGAGAAAGAAGAGGAACTCTCTCCTTTAATTTATTTCCTATATCAGCCACGATTTCTCCTTCCTCCAGCACTACTTTGCCTTCTGCCTCTCTCCGTAGATCCTCTACCCTTTGGTATAGAATGATTTCCTTTGATAAATCTATCAAATCTTCTTTGCTATGTGTGGGTACTGTGGTTTCTGATTGCCTTCCCTTCCCTTTTGTCTCAGAATTTTCTATATCTCCCCAGCTGTCTTCTATCTTTTGATAGCCAACAATTTGTTTAGTTAAATCTATCAACTCATCTTTCCTTTGTTCAGGATTTGTGATTTCTGGTTGCAGCCCGTATCCTTGTTGCTCAGAATTTTCTTTCTCCACCACAGACTCTTCATCCACATCTGATTGTGGATCTTTTGATTCTTCAATAGGGATCTCTTTCTCCTCCTCAGCATGCAGTACTTTAATATCTTCATTCTTCTTTAGTTCTTTTTGATTGTTTTCTTTAGTTATCCATACTTTCTTGTGCTAAACCTTGTTCTTCCTTTCATCCAAAACACTGCTTGAATAATATTTCCTTTTGTAGGGACAGTTTTTGGCCCAGTGCCCCTATTTTTTACAAGCATAGCAGGAATTGGGCAAGTCTTCAAACACAAACCTTTGAGTTTTTTTACCATGCTTTGAAATTAAATCCATTTTTTCTGGGAGGTTGTTCAAATCTACAACTTTAACATAAAGTCTAGCATGTTGAAGTTTGGATCTGGTAACCGTTGCATTGTCCAATGCCACAAGTTCACCAAAAGCGCTAGCTATACCTCTAAAAATGTCCTCATGCCAGAATTCTAAGGGGAGTCTAGGAAGTCTTACCCAAATGGGAGTGGTTAAGAAGAAGGAATCTGATAGGTCCATATTGGGCTCCCATTTTTTGATAGTTAAAGAGCATTTGCCAAAAGACCATGGTCCTCCACACAGAACCTTGTTCATATCCTCTTTACAGTTGAAATTAAACAAAAAGAAACCATTCAACATTGGAGCCATTTCAACATCTCCTCGAATAACCCATTTCCTTTTAACCATCTTGGTAAGGGATTCTAAATCTGGTCTTGCCCCTAAAAATTTACCAACTAAGGTGGATTCCAATGAAGACACAGAAAAATCTATTAAAGGATCTGGGATAAATACTTGGAACTCAACTTTCTCCCAGCAAGATTTAGTAATAACCGGCGGGAAGAGAAGTTTTTCATTGGATTTCTTGCCAAACAGAGAGGACCACTTCTTTTGTTCTGAGTGCTCTGCCTTCTGCACTTCTGAGGATTTTTCCTTGTTTAAACGCCCTTTCTCTTTCTCCCTTTCAGTCTTTTGCCCCAACACAGTAAGAGAATAATCCTATTGGGGGGTACTCGTACCACTGAAAGGATCCAGTCCGTTCAAAGGTAAACCAGTCTTTTTATCAACAGAAAATTTAGATCCTTCATTTTCTTTTTCCTCTCCTGTTATCCCTTCTCTGTTGGTACCTCCTTCCTGGTTCTCCACCACTAGTTTTCCATTCACCTTCCATCCTTCATTTCCCCTTTCTAGAGGGGCGTCTTCTTTCTGCCTCCCTGCATATTTAGCTGCAAGTTTTGGGAATGCTTCCAGCGTGCCCAGCATGCCCAGCGCTCCCAATGCGCCCAGCACATCCCAGCGCTTCATTCGAATTTCAAACCATGCCTGCGCGCCTTCTGCCTTTCGCCTTCCGCCTTCCTTAAATTTGAATATGTTAATATTATAAAGACACAAGTATATGAAATAGTGACATATGGTTTGAAGCTATTATCCTACAATCTCACATTTAGAACCCTCGTATCAGTGCATGTGCAGTGCATGGTTATGAGTGAGTGAGATAATTACATGTGGCATCTAATTTATGGCTCACATTTTGAAAGTTTTTTTTGACACCTGTGTAGTGTGTGGTTACAAGTGAGCAAGATTATGACATGTGGCATCATCTCATTATCTCATAGTGCCTAGTATTCAAAGTTTAAAATTGGAATCCGTGAAGAGTGTGAATATGTGATTAAGTGAAAAAATGACATCTTTAGACTTGATATTCAAATAAAAAATGTTATGAAAATTAGATGACATATATGAGTGTTTGAAGAGTGAATACTTTGAAAATATGAAAGTCATAAAGACTGCAAGAGATGTGAACAATGAAAATGTGACAAGTGGCATCATCTCATACTAGCATCACATCCATGTTCCATATTGTGAAATAATTTTAACAAATATTTAATAATGCAAAATTTATAAACTTAAGATCAATACATTAAACATGAAAATATAAATAAAGTTTGTCATTATAGAATGTGCACATGCCCATTCTACACAAGATAAAAATATTATCACTTAAGAAGCTAAGAAGGAAATATTATTATCTTATGTAAAATATTGTCAATCATTTTATTTAACCCTAAATTTGTAATATATGTGTGGTATCTGGGGTTAAGAAGATAGAGTATTCTAGGGCACAAGAGTGAAAAACTACCTCTATAATAGGCCAAATAATAGAAAACTTAGACAAAGAGTATTATAAATTTATAAAACTGAGATTGATAAAAATAGTGAATTAAAACTATTGATATATATTTAAATAAATTATAAACAATGATACTTAGTTGGTTTACTATGTAAATGCAGGTTTGATCAGGATTAGGTTGGTAGTGGACTAGATGATGATCCTAGAACAATCCCTAATTTTTGGAAATAACCTTTATATGGCCTCAAATGCTTGCATCAGATATGGATAGTTGCATTGATGTAGGTGTATAACTCTATTTCAAGTGGCATGTATATGCTATTGACTAAATCTAGCTATGACCAATTAGAACCTTATGGGGTTTTTTTGCCTTTTTCTAATGTCTTTATATCATTTTCACATGTTGTTGTTATTTGTCAAATTATCAAACCCTCTCTCTTTACCCTTAGAGGGACTTTCATAAAAATGTGTTAATGGGATCACAGTTTTGATTTGACCCCAAATACCCCTCTATCAATGAGCATTGCCTACATAGCCACTACTATGAATAGGGCCTCAGACTGATCTAGTTGTGCCCTATGTGTTGGATTGTGTGTACATAAGGGTGCAATGTGTGATAAGCAAATACATGTAATGACCTAGCTTATAACTTGGAAAATACGACTCATGGGATACTTTTTGAATGCTTCAGACTTGTATAAATACTACTCCTATGACTGATATGGAAATAAGGACAAATAGGGTAGATTTTCTCATTTGAATGCTTGATTGAATATTTTTTGGTATATTGCCTTGTGAATTGTATTTGATTTCTAAATGTGAAATGAATAGGGTTGATCTTGTATATATACCAATCCATTTTGGAAATATATCATATTACATCACTTATTCTAACCTTTTGTATACGTTTATTTTTAAAAATGGATGAATTTTTGGCATTGGGCACTTTGTAAGAAAATGGATAATTACATCACCTCATGTGTCCGTCTGGGATACAAGTGTTTGGAGAGATAGAAAATAGGTATAGGTCCCAAACTGGTAGTGAAGGATAGGAATCAGGTTTATATCCTTTATCACAGTATAAAAGGCTTGGGTCATTATAATAGAAATGGTCAAACTAAGAGATAATCAATTAGGCACAAAGAGATACTGACCATAAGCTTTTTAGCAATGGGAAGGTCTAGAACTGAAAGGTGTAACCATGATAGGTATTTTCCAAGTGTAAAATATTGAGGTACTATATAAATAATATTTTAGTATCTATAATCCCCCCCTTAATATAGTAATTAAATTTCTATTTTAAAGGAAATAAATGTGTGCCTATGTGTGTACAACCCACCTTGTATTTGTATGAGCCCAATTTGAGTGATTTTTTGGTGACTAACATGTAACCAAGAGCATGTTATAGTATATAATTATTCTATTAAATCTTAAATTAAAATAATTTGAAATGCTTGAAAGTGAGAACAGTAAGGTTAGGAGTACACATGTGTGTCAATGCAACCATCTTGCCTTTTGGTAATTTTATCTAGAAGAATGACTCATTATGAAGCATTGAAACTAAGATTAGGACAATTTCAAACCTGCAAGTGTGTGTATATATAGATATCATATGATAACATGCCCCAATATTGGTGTAAAGGTGAGTTGAAACACAGTCGTTGGTTTTGTTTCATCTCACTTGAGTAACTAAAATATGTGCATAACCTGGTAAGTGTGAGTGATTTAATCAACTCACACTATATATCTAGTGAGGGTGGATGATTTAATCAAATCCAACCTATATGTCTCATGAAGTTAAATGAATCTAACTTATAAATTTGGTAAGATTGAGTGATTTAATCAACTCAGCCTTCCAAAGGTGACCAACTACTATAGTATATTGGCTTGATAACAGTCCATAACAGTCCATAATGGATATGATAACAATCCACAATAGTATCATAAATATATAATGATTTGATTTTGTAATTCTTAGGTGCCCCTTGCATGACATATGTGTCTCATATATGTCTCAAGCTGAAATCTAGGTACAAAAATAGTACCAATGTATAAAATGTTACCACAAATGTGTATTTGAATCATATAACTATGAAATTTACTGAATTATAAAATTGATGCATATGTGAAGGACATGTTTCTATGACATGTCCCCACTAAATATAGATAATCAAAGAACTGGTGAAAATGTGGAGAACATGTTTCTATAACATGCCTCCACTGTAATTTGAAACTATGAAAATGTGTAATTCGTGCCTCTATGGTATATCCCCACTAATATGCCCCTTATTTTGAGATGAGGGGAAATAAAATTTGGTAGATACCTTACCTCAAAAATATAAGATAAATGTATAAGTTCTGCATAGATCATGTAGCATATAGGATTAACATATCTAGGTAGATATGGCATTGAAGAAAGCATTATGTGATCACATCAAGTCTTAAGATGCATGATATATATCATGGTAACATCTAGACAGTAATAGTACAATATCAATAAGCAAAAAATCACACATAAAAGAGAACTCAAATCCAAAGTAACAAAAAATGGTCTAAGGAGAGCTCATATAAGGCCTATGTTAAAATGCCATTAAATTTAAGGGTCATGACTTAATCAAATTCCACAAAGCATAGAATGACATATTCAAACGTCCATAACACTAAAAATTACATGTTCAAATTTCTAAATAGGTAAACAAAGGCACAAGGGCCATAATTAGAGGATCATATTCAAATTATCAAACAAACAATACAATAGCAAGCAAGGAAACACACTTAAAGAAGTGTTAGTGTGAAAAACTAGGACAAATATAAACAACCAACATGAACCTAGCATACTAGTTCACACAAATATGTGTTAGAAAAAAATTTTAAGTACATAGCATATCAATTACACTATGAAAATACATGAGGATGGATAAAAGCATGTGTAAGTATAGAAGCTAAAACATGATTTTGTAAAGTGATCATTGAATAATATAACCTAGATGTATCATGATCAAATAATCATATGCCCCCAATGTACTTATGACATGAGAATATGGAAGGTACAACATTTGTATGCACATATATCATGTATTTGGGTATGTTTGTATCACACTCAAATGATGTGTGAAACATATTTGTATATATGAAAAGGAATGATTATGGAGAAAACAACATAAGTGTTGTCACTTGAACTTGCACCCAATGAGGAGATGGGATAATATTTTCCTCATTCAAGTGAGATAATGGAACCACCTCAGGGCTATGGGTATCCCTATTAGGAAGTGGATCTCTAGGTTAGGGGCTAGCTCCCTTTGATGCATCACTTAAATCACATATCCTACTACTAACACTTGGGGGGGTTGAAAAGTGATAAGAATAACATGAAAATTAAGCCTAATCTATGGGAGGTGATACACCAAAAGTATGCTCTACTCACACTCTTTAACATTCACTTAGAACCAAGATATGTGATGTATATACACTTTACTTAATATCAATCTTTTCTCTCACATCAATGCTTCAACATGGGGTCTTGGAGATAGTACAGACTAGAAGGACTTAGGAAATAAGCATTCTAGGACACTCTATTGAGTATAATTCTCACTAGACCTAAAAATCCATTTGACAATACTTATTAACCTACAAGAAAGAGATCATAAAGCACTAGGTACTAATAGGAGCAAGATGTGAAGGCAAATGAACATCACATTTGTACAAGACTAAACACTGTCATGAAAACTTAGTGAAATATTTGAATGAGGTAAAACACTTATCTTTATTGATTCAAGGCATAAATTTGGTATGTATTTTCCATTCCCAAGTGGAGAGATACATACAATAGCCAAAAGTCTCAATATATAGAAGAAATGGGAAGAGATAGAGAAGGGGAGTCCAAGAATCACTTGGACATGTGTCAATAATGTGAAGATTACTTAATATTGCATGTAAGAGATGGATGGGGTGATCCATGCAGTAAAATGAGATATAGGTGTCATTCCCAATCATCCAAGACCTACAAAGTGATCAAGAAACTACTTTTCTTGCACAAAAAACTACCTCTCACAATTAGCCTTCCAAAAATACCTTATAACTACAACTGATTAGGTCTGATGATGGATTTGAGTAAGAAGGGTTACAAAAAAGTCATCACATGCATTGGTGATGTCTTAAACCACTCATGATCATATAGCTATGCATAATCATCCTTGATAGTCCCAAAATAGCCCTTTTCCCTACACCTCTCACACTTGGCACCCTAAAACTATTAAAAAATATAATTTTATCCATAAAATAATAGGAATTACATGTCTCCCAAGTGTCCATGGCATTATTTTCAAGAAACAATCCTTAAAAAAAATTCCAAATGAAGATTCATCATTTTCTTTAAATCTTCCCTAGATGGCTCACTAAACTGGCTAAAATGAGAGAGATATTAGGAACACTTAGGATCTTATAAACTTGATAAATTGACCATGAGGACTTAAAAAAATTCCTAATGTTCCCTCCAAAAGTGATTTGGTCTCTTGTAAGTTCATCATGCCTACACAACAAAAAAAATAGTCAAAATAAGCCCTATTTTTTCCTATTTCATATAGGTCCATAGACCTAAATCACATGTGAATAATATTTTTAGATTCCTATACATCATCCAAGTTTTTTTATGGCACCTCCATACCTTTTAGATGCTCAAATTTCCTCATCTTCCCAATCGGGTCTCTAGAGGGTTCGTAAGGGTTTTGAGTAGTTTCTAGTCTTAACCTTTATTCATAAAGGTTTGACATTATAATCCCACAAAAATTTCACTTTTGTATTCTTAATTACACCATCCATCATCCCAAAATATCTCCATGTCCCATGCAAAGGCTCATGCAAGATATGAGCATTCCAAGATGACCATTCAAGTCAATTTTGCACAATCAGTAGGATTTGAGCACATTCTAAGCCAAATAATGGCTTCTTGTTAGATCTCCTAAAGAATATATTTAAAACCTCTTTATATGTCCTAAAAACATGTTCCAATCCATATAAAATATTACCAAGATCTAGAAATGGAAATGACCCTTGTTTTGAGACAAGGTCTATACCTGGTTAATGAGCCTATCTGCTCCTTTGAGCCAAAAGACCACTATTTACACTAACCATGTTCTTTAAAATATTTAACACATAATTTATACCTATATTAATATTACCCAAATAATTTATATTTTTTTTTAATGCCCAAACTGAAAGTGATCTCTTATTTGGAGTCAGGCATATTCCTTGCCTACTAGGTGTGTATGTAGACCTTCTTGTGTAGGTTACCTTGTTTGCTTTCAAGGATTATATCAAGGTGTTTTAGTTTTTTTTATGTTTATTATAAGTTATACATCTTTCATTTGGTATTCAGCTACCTTTTGGTCATCAATTTCACCATTTTTTTCAAAATTACCATCTTCATGCATGGAAAAATTACCCCTGCTCTGAGACAAAATAGAGAAGATTTTCCCTATTATATCATAAAATATGATTATTTTAGAGTGTTTAATATGTCATAATTATGTTTTTTCTAATTTTTATCTCTTAATTCTAAGGATAGACCCTCCAACTCTTCAAATTTGCTAGGAAGACTTTAAGGGTATGCAAACTATGAGGGTAGGCAGGGTATAAGATGGCTTTGGAGGTTTTAAGGATTTATTTGAGATTTCTTGTGATATGTATGGATCTTCCATTCCTACCATAACCTATTCCAACAATTTTATATTATATTTCCTCCTTAACATTTCCTTATGCTCTTGGAAACCTAGTTAGGTCTATGACTACAAAGGAAGGTAAACCCTATTTTAGGCCTAGTTGTAGGTGATTTTGAGCTTGGTTGATGCTTTAAGAACACAAAACAATTTCATATAATGTTATAAATATAATAAAAAAATTTATTTATCATTTTTATAATTCTAAACCCCATTCTTTACATCCATGTATCTTTCCTTCCTAAGTTTAGACTCTACTCATTAAGCACTAAGACTTCCTATAGGTCTAGGTCCAAGCTTTGTTTGATGTTTGTGGACCTCCTCTTCATGTTTATTAGGTCATAGTATCCCCCATTTTCTTTTATTTCACTTTTTAATCCTTTAAACTAGCATTACTTCATGTTTATGTCCTCGAGGAGGACATCCCCTACCTTGACTGAACTGAGACCATTTGTTTTGCCCATGTATGTGCATTTTGGCAATAATTACGCCTTATGGATGTTGCACTTAGGTTTTTCATGAGTTACTTGAGGTAATATTTCATTTATTTCACCTATACCCACTTTTAAATCCCCAAATTAGGTCCAAGCTTCAAACTTCCACCTTACTGCCAATATGCCTTAACTGACTGTGTTTTATGAGTTTTAGGTTGCATGTAGGTGTATTGGAGTTCTCTTAGGTCATGTGTTTGACAAGAATCAACTCCAATTTAGGTATAGTACCCTAAAAACATCCACTTCACCTTAGTACTTCAATTTTACCACTATTATCCCAATTGAGACAAAATCTTGATAAGGCCTACTTTAGGTTAGTATTCCCAGACCTGTGCACAAATAGGGAGTTTGCATTAGTGGTCAAAATATCAAAATCTACCTTATCTTTATCATCTTGGATTATGATATTAATTTTTTACCATTTTATATGGTTTCAAATTGATTTTATAGTTTATAATTCTTGATTTTAAGTGCAAAGTAACTTTTCATTACCCTCCTATAGATATCATTGTTCCTTTTCAGTAGTTTTTTGGTCATCTGTAGACTACAATTACTCATCCTTCACTCACCTTTTTCCCTTCAAAATTAGTATGGGAATTATATGTATATATGGATATTCGACCAAATATATAATATCATGGGAAATTCCTTTAGTCATGGCATATATTACTTCATAAAAGCTCAAGGATCTTTATCTACAACTTTTAGTGACAAAGGGACCAACACAATTAAATCATCTTTTTGAAGGAAAACTCCAACTTGCATAGCATCTTAACTTAAATAAAATGATCACCATGACTCTTGGGTATGATATACCCTAAAACATGATTTCCACCATGTTTTTCATCCTTCACACTTCCGTATAAGCCTTTTGGAGATCAAGTAAGATGACTGTGAACTGACTAGGCAATGAATAAGGAAAATTAAACAACTTGCTTTGAAAGGGTGGTAACTTCATTTATCATAAGATAATTCTATGGATTAATTTTTAAAACATTAATCTAAGCATACTAACATCACCATGGATCCCCTTTCATGTTGAGAAAACTCATATTACAGACCTGTGGCTGCCAACTTGAGAAACAAGTAAACTTGGAAATCTCCTTCAAGGGCAATGAGAGAGGAAGTGTTGGATGATTATACAACCATGGAGAGGGCCTTATTCCAACCTATAAACACTTCATAAAGATCATATATCTCCATGGTTTCTTGAAAATAATAAATAGGTGCACAACCATACCCCTCTTGAATGCAATTTCATAAAAAGCTACCTAGAGTGTTAGCGATTGTTCATAAAAGAGCAGGAACCAAATTTAAATTTATTGTTATGAAAATTAATTGAACATATATTAAAATCCACCCCCAAAATCACTCCTCCCAAAATGGACCATATCAAGTGTTTAAAATTATTCCTCTTAAGCTTGCCAAGTAAAAATGAAGGAAAAGAAGATAGAAATGAAAATTTTATGAAATATATGCAATAAAAACATGTTAATAATCTGTGGGGAGGTTAAGAGTCACACCACCATGTTTTTAGCTACAAGGGAACTTGAGAAGTTCATACAAGTGTTAGAAATGACCTATTTTTTAGGAAAAACTTCCATTTGACTAATGAAACTGACTTTTAACTGCCACATAAATTAATATTGACTTTATTTGAAATTATCCACATTTTCATCCACCTTTATGACAAATATGCCCTCTTGAAAGTCCGTACAAGTCAATTAATAGGCCAAAATGTGACCAAAAGCCCCCTTTTTGCACATGAGACATAACAAATGATATATTTTGACTTGTAAACACATTGAAACATGATAAATACCATATTATAACAATTCAACACAAAATTATCCTTTTACCAAGTTTGACCAAGGCTTGACCATGTTTGACTTTGGTTGACTAGGCCATTTCAAGGAAGATGAGCTCCAAAAAAGACTAGGGGAAGGATAACTGAGATAATAAACCAACATGAAACCCTATAAGACACATGGAAACCTTTTTAAAAAGTTTAAAATAGTATGGGTTGACCTCATTTTATTATAAGTCAAATTTGGTCAATAATAAGTATAATAAATAGTACAATTAGGAACATGTTGAATATTTTTGGTATTTTTGAATTTATTTGAATGTTTTTTGTATTTTTTGAATATTTGGTTTTTTTGTATTTTTAGAACATTTAGATGTTTTCAAACTTAAGTTGGATCGTTTGTATGATCTGGATCATTTTTGATAGGTGAAAATGATGCATGACATGTTCTTCATCATGATTTACATGTGAAGTAGAAGAAGGAATACCATCATGTGGTATATAGATCAATATCCCTCATGAGAAAAGGTGATACCTTGCTGATTTTCATCAATTTTAGCTTTGATCTAGTATAATCAAAGAGTTCCCAATGTGAATGAATATTTATACTTTTCTAGCATAACCAAACCCTTGTTTGAATCACTTTAGGACCAAAAGAAATTGGTATTCTTATGTTACCTAAGGATTATTTCTAACATACTTTGTTTTGTAAGTATTTTAGATCAAATCCAAGTTATTGAAAATGTCTTACATTACAAGTGATTTTTGTTTGTCTAAGATCAACATGGTTATGCCAAAAATAATCACGACCCATGAGTAATGTTATTGTTAAATCTTGTTGGCATGGATGATTTTTGGTTTGTTCAATTTGAGGTGTTGTTTTTCGATGTGTATCTTGGATTGATCCCATACTGAGTAATTTTTGTAAAGTTCCCATACGATGTAGGGAACACCACAAATTTTTTCATAGTGTCCATTTGGTAATTCATCTTCTTCACTATATGTGGAATAAAACTTTTGTATTTAGAAGGAGAGATGTTAAGTTTGTTTGGATACTTTAGTATGAATGAAACATGTCTATGAATATTTGAGTATAAATAAGTAAATGATTCATATTTTTTATATAATGCTCTTTCCCTTAATGGGAAAATAATACCTCTACTAAAAATGAATTACAATTCTAAATATGAGGGTCTAAATTCTAAGGCATATGATGTACTTTTAAATCAAATAACATAGTTTTGAAGTGAATCAACATCATGTTGTTTGAAATTGTGCAAATGTTCTAATGTAAGTCTAGGCACCTTGTGTATATTGAAATCCAAAAATAATACATCTTTAAATTTTTAAAAAGTGGTTAATGAATCCTTTGGTAAGATATAGAACCAATAGTCATTTTCAATGTTAATACTCATATGAAATGCTTTTAGCAATATTTTGTCATCTTTAGCCCATTGACCAAAAGAATGTACATATTTAATCGTGTGATCAAAGGGATATTTATTATGATCAAAGAGAAGTAAATTTGGTAGTTTAAAACCTTTCAAACAAGGATATTCAAGTATACATTATGCAATAGGTTGATTGTCCAATGAGGTAATATTGTCATTAGCATTATGATAAGCCATTTGAATTTGAAGTATATATACTTGTCTTTGAATATCTCCAATAGTATTAATCATAGACATAAAATCATCTCTAGGAATGGTGGTGTTTGGAAAAGGTTTTATCATTGGTTCTAATCCACCACCTCTTTTGAATTTAGGCATATTAATATTATCATCCTCATGAACAACAAGTGCAAGTTTGAAATCATTGAATTTAGGATACTTTGGTAATGGTATTGGGTATTTAAATTTTTAAAACATTAGCATATCCTTTGGAGAGTTTGGAACTTTTTATATTATTATATCCCTTAAAGATTCATCCACATTTGGTAATGATATAGAAATTGGAAATTAATGGGGCTTTGGTAAATGTACTTCTTTTGGTATGTGAGGAAATTTTTGCATGAATTAACATTTTGGAAGATAAAGATCCTTTTGTTTAGATACCTTGGTTGATATTGGTAAGAGTGCATTCCTTATAACCTTAGGATTTTTTGAAAATTAGGTTTATAATACACCCTTATTCATGGTGACTTAATTATATTTGGTAAAGATTCCATGATGTCTTTATTTACCTTTAAAAAAACTTAAATATCAAATGAAGGAAGAAAATAATCAACACCCTTAATGAGGGGTATATTGTTTGGAAATGTTAGAATTATAGGAGTTTGAATCAATGTGTCTACAATAACATCCCCCTTATGATTAGTTTGTAAATCAACCATGATATCCTTATGGATTTGATGAAAGTTATCACGATCAAATGATGGAACATTTTGCTCATATGTAGATAATTTGGTTATAGAAGGTAAAGGAAAAGGTTGTCTATCTTCCTTAAGATTGTTCAACTTAACTCTTGGGATGGTGGTGGAATGCACCTATTTAGAGGTATGGTATCTACCACAATTCAAATATTTGAGATGGTGTGCTTTTGCATTTGGAAAATACAAAGGTGATTAATTAATATTCACTCTTGCCTTGATAGAAAGATAGATAGTTTCATAATCATAGTCATTAAAACAATTTATATCATGCATGAGGAGGGAAGTAAATAAAACAAATATTAGGTAAAAATGGGGAAAAACATTGAATACATAATTTTTATGTGTTAATGAAAATCATATATTGTATTAACCAAATTTTTAACCCTAGGTTTGGAAGATATGTATGGTATCTAGAGTAAAGAAGATAGAGTAGTCTAGGGTACAAGGGTGATAAACTACCTCTATAGCATGCTAATTAATATAAAAACTTAGATAAATAATATTATAAATTTATATAGATAATATTACTAAAAATAGTAAAGTGTATGTAATTAACCATTATACCAAAACCTCGAGGCATTAATAAAACCCACACATTAGGATAATAACATCCCACCACGCTTCTAAAGCCCAGACTCTAGGTTGGATTTGTACCCATACACTAGAATACCCTATGATCCTTGGATGAACACTATAATTTTAGTGTAACCACCCACTCTATGACTTGAAGTTGGGTAGAGGATCTAATACCAAATGTAATGAATCATTACACTAAAACCTTAAGGAGTTAGTGAAATCCATGCATCATGATAATAACAATATAGTTATTAATATATAGTAATAAAATAGAAATAATGATACTTAGTTGTTATATTGTGCACATTTAGGTTTGAACATGAACAAGTTGGGAGTGGATTGGATGATGATCTTGAAATAGTTGTTAGTTTCTAAAAATAGCCTTTATGTGGCCTTAGATGTGTTGGTGGTTTATTTGGCACAAACATACCAACTCTAGGGGGAAAGTGGAGAGGAAATGCTCAACTAATGAGGATTCCACATCTTCCCTTACACATCTCTTAAAATTAAGTAGGATAAATAATAACTTCCCCAAGATCTTTGTCTACTAGGTCATGGCATACCAAATACCTAAATTAAATGATGCAAATTATTCTATACAAGGGGCCCATTTGGAGTATTTTTTAGGGCTTATGAAAGAAATTTTGGTCTCTTATATGTCCAAAAAAATGAGCACATTTATATTTTTCAATAAAATCACTGTTTCTTGGCACTTGTCCTTAGTTTACTAGTTTTAACAATGTGTAAAAAAGGACAAGTGAAGGATGAAAATGCATTCCAAATAAAACTTGAAAAACTAACCACAATATAAACTAGTCCAAAGTTCATCTAATAGAAATATAAAAAGATCAAAAGAGATAGAGTAAGGAGAAAGGAAATATGAGCTCACATTATAATGAAGATTGTTATGTATCTATTAAATAGATAAATATCTTGAGAAACTAGTCTTTATTTGGCCAACATAACACAACTAAAAGGCAAAGATGGTACAGGGGTCTAAGGAATAATTAGCTATGTAGAAGAAGGAATCAAAGTCACCATATAAATGCATAGACAATTAATATCATTCAAAAATATTTCATATATAATATATTTCAAGGAAAATGTTGAAGGATTCTAGGTTGCACTCTAGCTAAAAATATAAGTGTTCAAGTCCTACTCTCAAACCTAGTCCAACATGGGAATGACCTTACATTGTGGGTTACCTAATTTTGGGTCAGACCTTTAGATTTTTTAATGAGGCTAGCATCTCTATTATGAAAATATAGTTCTTCTCCTAAATATATACTTATACCAAGGAAAATGTAAAGATAAAGAAGCTAAAATGAATAAAACCTAGTCTACATGGTGATGCACCGAATGTTCAATAATCCACTCTCAAATTGGACACTTTCATGACTCCTAATGAATCAAATGGGGACAAGGGGTGGTCAGATTCTATGACAAGGTTCCAAACATGAGTATTTTGCATGAAGGTTAAAAATATACCTGCAATTTGAAGAATATAAAGAGATAGGTTTATGTAAGACACTATGAACTTATGACACTTTAAGAGAAACCCCACTAGCTAATACTTCACATAACCTATAAGAAACTAATTATCTTAAATCAAGGTGCATGAAGGACCTACAAATGATGAATAGACAACATACATTTTATAAATCAAACTTTAATATAGCACACTTATCATTAAACTAAAATCTAAAATTATCTTATATTGTTTCAAAGAGTTTACAAAGTGATTTCAACAGAGGTTTGATATACCTAGATGAAGGATGCAAATCAAGAGTTCAAAGCTATTATTTATAGGAATAAATAAGGTCATAGAGAGAAATTGGCATTGAATGGGTCATTAATGATCCTAATTCCACTTGGAACAAACACCACAACCACTCTTCTCAAGTTTTCTCCAGCATTAATGTCACTATATCTTTATCTGGCATGATGGAGAGTGCAAAGATCAAGACCAATTTTAGGAAGTAATCTCGACTACCGGATGAATCCTGCTCAAGCTCCTTGATTTCCTTCTCACATTCTTTACATAGTCATCATTCTGCCATTACTTCTAAATCTTCAATATAGATCTCTTATGGATGAAAACCAATCTTCATTATTGCTTTCATATAGTCATGATTGCAAATGAATATTTTTAAGCTATGGCCTCTTTAATTTGAATAAGACATAAAACCTACATCTAGAAGCTCTCAAAAAGATTTATAGGGCTTTAATGGTGATAAATAGCTTTACAAAGTCTACTCTTGGTTATTTTAATCACATTTGATCTTGCATTAATGTATTTTACCTACTCAAGGTGGCAATATCCTTTGTCCAATGTGTCTTCCTTCATGGCATCCTCTGGTTCGACCTTGGTAAAATTTGCTCTCCATTGAAATTCTTTATCCTTGACTTTTAACATCGACTGTCAATCTTAATCTAGGATCTCCACATTTTACAAATTATCAACTCTTAATTTATCCCATAGGATCTTACTATCAGCTTTGCATTCAACTTGGGGACATTTGAATTTAAATGGCTATTTCATGAGGCTTTAAATTGACGTCCATGTGCCTGTTTCATTATGTAAGTCATAAATTAAAGTTTTATATCTTGAGATATAAATATCATCAAGACACCAAATTTATAGATCATGATATAGGATTCATGTACATGTAATATTTTAGCTTGAGAGGCTCCCTAGGTGAATTTATTAAATGTACAATCATACTACCCTATCTATTTTTGCATGATGTCATGTGATGGTCTGGCACTTCTGTCAAGAACTTTCAAGGCTCAAAATGAGTTTTTGAGACCTTTAAAACCTACATTATGTCCATTAAGTTTATGATCACCATGATAACTCATTGTTTTTTCTTCCTTTACAATTCTAGATCTATTTCTATACTTGCTTCTCAAACATCAACAAATTTCACTTTACGCTTGCTTAAAGTGTTTGAAAATCTTTGTAAGCAATATGAGATATTTGGACCAACCCATTACATATATAACTTTGTTCATCTCATCCATGCAGGCATAAGTTTGGTATGTGGGCCAAAATGGCCAACATTTATGGTGACTCAGTTGGCTTGACTAGCCTGTTGGTCATGGAACCTAGAATTTGATCAAGCTTGCTCATGATGACTAGACAAATGAAGTATTACTTGCAAAGGGATTCATCCTGACTCTTAGAAACACTTTGAATAAAATAGACACACATAATAAAAATAAATTAACAAAACACACTAAATAACTACCCAAATAGCAAAAAAACAATAGAGCAATGTGCAAGAGTACTTGGAGTTAAAGACAAGTCTATCTACCTATGTACAAGGTCATGAGACAACATTAGTAGCATAATTTAATATGATTCCCATTAAAAGGTATGGGAAGGCTCTCTCCATTAAACTTAATAATATCAAATGCATTACTCTCCTTGAAACCTATGATTATATAAGGCCCACTCCAAAGACTGTCAAACTTGGAGTGTTTTCCTAGTTTTGCATAGTCCTCATCCCATTTGAGGACTATATCACTTTGTTATAATGTATTAATGAAGTTATCTTATCAAATAACTTATTCACTTGGTGTTGATTACACCACATAATATTTATAGCAGTATCTCTTATCTCCTCTAGATTTCTTAGCTCATTCAACCTTACCTTCATAGAATCATCCTCTAGGATCTCAAGTTGATGTGGAATCTCTAACGTAGGAAGTTCAAGAGATATAGGAATTTTAGATTATTTACCATAGATAATAAGGTATGGGGAGTGTATATTATCTTTCTTCGGTGTCACCTAATCTACCCATAGGGAATTCCTAAACCTAGTATGTCACTCCCTTTGACTATCCTCCATAGTTCTCTTAATAATCCTCAACAAGTTCTTATTTATGGACTCTTCTAGTCCATTTCCCTATGGGTAATATTTATAGGATGCCTTGAGATAAATTCCATGTGAAAGAGCTCACTCACATACCTTGTTTATATTGAATTTTGATGCATTTTCAGAAATGATTGTAGAAGGCACACCAAATTTGGTCACAAAGCTATCATAGAAGTCCAAAACAGAATATTCATTAGTTTCATTGAGGGTAGTTACTTCAACCCACCTTGTAAATTAGTTTGTAGCTATGATGATACATTTATGTCCTTTACTTTAAGGGGGGTGTAACATCCCTATGAAATCTAAGCCCCATTGCATGAAAGGTTGTTTTACTTGTATGGTTTACAAGGGAAGGGCAACCAATTTTTGCTTGCCAATAAACAATGCACAATTTAGGAATTTCCTTACCCAATAGTGTGCATATCTAAACATGGTGGGCCAAAATTACCCATCTCTAATGATCTTGGAGGTTATGGTCTTAGCAGTAAAGTGTGCACCAGTTAGACCATCATGGAATTACTCAAGCAGCTTGTCTATTTGGTATGATTCCACACACCTCAAAAGCATGCCTCATATGTCTCTCTTGAATATTTATCCATATATTAGTACATAACGTATACTTTAAAACCTAAAGTTCCTTTTCTTGGATTTTTCTAGTCCCATAAGACATTGGCCTGACTCAAGGAATTTGATTATATCATGTGTCCAACTAAAAGGTGTGTTATCTACAGTCACCTATTGGTTGTCATGGACTGCTAACACTTGATGTATATCCTATTTTTCCTATGTTACAAGTTGTTCACATAACCCTCTACCCCTTAAAATATTTATGACCCTAAACTCAAGTTCATACTCCATGTATTTTATCACTCATCCAACTCTTTTCTCATTGAGGTCTTTGTTGAGTATAAACTCTCTAATACTTGGGTGTACCACCATGAGTATGATCTTACTATTGGAGATCATGTGCCTAAATTTCTTCAAACCTCTCACTAATTCAATCACATGTTTCTCTATAAATCTATACCTCTCTGTATACCCCTCTAAGGCCTAAGTAAAGAAAGCAATAGGCTATTCCAAACCTTGTTCATTTTATTGCATCAACATGGAAGATATTGCATCCAATGTAGAGAAGGTATACAAGTAGAATTCTTTGTTAAAATCAGGATTAAGAAGTGCATGGGAATGAGATATGGCCTCCATGATAGCCTCAAAAATCCTCTTACCTTATTTGTTCCATGTAAACTCCTTACATTTTGTTTACATGTGAGTAAGAGGTTTGACTAGCTCTACAAAGCCTAGGATAAACCTTCTTATAAAATTAATCTTTCCTAAGAAACTCTATAGACCTTTTTTATGCTTGGGCAAGGGTAAGGATAAGATGGACTCAACTCTTTCAAGATCTATGGAAAGACCATATTCGGAAACTACATGGCCTAATAACCTGCCCTTATGAACACCAAATATACATTTTTTAGGATTTAATGACACACCAAATTCTTTGCATCTTTCAAATACTAACCTCAAGTGATAAATGTGGTTAGTTGGGTCCTTTGAGAAAATATTGATGTCATCTAGGTAGATAAGCACCATTTCTTTGATCAAACCTTCAAAGGCAACAACCATTTCCCTCTATAAAGTTGCTCCAACATTGGATAGTCTGAAGAGCATTTTCATATATGCATAAGTGCCCCACTTTGTGGTCAAGGCATTCTTATATCTATCTTTTTCCTTGACCATAATTTGATTATAGATAGAGTATCCATAAATTAATGAAAATATCTAAGAACCTGCCACCTTTTGAAGAATCTGATCCATTGAGGGTAGTGGGTAATGGTCTCTTAGGGACAATTTATTGAGGTCTATAAAGTCAACACATAATCTTATTTCCCCATTCTTCTTCCTCATTGGCACAATTTTTTCCACCCATGAGGAATGTTTAATGGGGAATATTATCTTTGATTTAATTAACTTAAATAGCTCCCTTCTCATCAACTCCTCCACTTTTGGGTTGACAGGCCTTTATTTTTGCCTGATTGGCTTTGCATTGCTTTCTAGTTTAATGGTATGTTGTGAAAGTTTGGGATCAAAACCCTTCAAATCCTTGTACTCCCATGCAAATACATAAGATAACTCTTGTAATAAAGCAACAAACATAGCTCTCTTCTTTGATGAGTTAATCTTCCCTAACTTCAAAAATTTATCTTTGAAGATCTCTATCTTTTCATAATGCTCCTCCTTGTCTAAAATACATGCCTTGCCTATTCTCACTTGGTCATCTTCATTGAAGATGTTTTTGAATGTCACAAGCCCCTTAGGTAACTTTTTATATATTAGTTGCACCTGATCATTATACTAATGTTGGAATTTTTTTTAATTCTTATGGTAAATTTCTACCTCCTACATCAAAAAACATATAATTTGGTCATCATTATCAAATACTTACCAACTCACCTCATTATCAAGTATAGTTGGCTTGTATATGACTTTGATCTTGTCTTGACTCTAGATACCTTTAACTCTTTCTACAACCTCATACTGAGCTCTAATAGCTACAAGCCTATCTACATGTTGATTTGCCTCTCTTGGTATGGATTGTATATCGAATGCTAAGAATTCCTCTATGAGATCCAATGCATAATGATTGTAAGCTTTCAAATGATGGTTTTTGGTTGCACTTATGCCTCTTGCTTATTGCATAACAAGTTCACTATCACCCTTGACTTGAAGAAGTTTTACACCTCTTCTTCTTACCTCTTGCAAATGATGTAGAAGAGCTTCATATTCAGTTGTGTTTGAAGTACAACTAAATAGTACTTTTGACTTGAGGGTGAAACTAGTATGGGTCTAGCTCCACTACCATTCTTTGAACTTTATCCATAAAGGAATAAAGCCCATAGGCCATCTTCCTTTTGAGTGGTGTTAGTTAGGCAAGGTATATCAGGACCCTCCTCATGCATACAATACACCCCTAATCTTACTTCTTCAATATTTCTATAGGGATCAAATCCATGATTGTCAATTGCCCAGTCATCTAAGTACAAATCTAAATTGCCTTCAATATGGTTATAATTATATTGCTCACTATCATTTTCATCTTCTTTAAATATGGTATAGTTAACATTTGCCTTTGTTTGGTTATAATTGGTCCATCCACCCTTTGTGTAGTCTACCCCATGTTTACTACTACCTACTCAAACATATGATTCCCTTCTTACAAGTTTATGAACATGGTGTCAGTTGATGCCTTACCCATGTTCCCTTATTATTAAATTTGAGATTCTGATGATGTCATAGTAGGCATGTTATATTGATTCATTAGGATGCCTTATGTGGAGGAGGCATCATGTCATGGCCATGGAATGAAGGAGCATGCTACCAATTAGGATCCTAATACATTTCTCCACTTGTAGCCATTACCATCTCATTGGACTGCCCTCCTGGTTGTCATTGACCCTCTTATGCAAGGTTGTTTTGTGTGGGGACCAAGGCTCTTGAGCTACTTGTAGTTGTGGGGATATGACCATTATAAGATCTTCTTTGAGTAATTTTTCCTTGGGCTTGTTGATTTTATGGATAAGGGGGTCTATTATAGGATTTAGTAGGGTATTGGGCTTAGAAGGGACCTTGGTGTGGCCTATATGAAGTATGTTTTTATCTCTCTAGAGCCACTAGCTAATTGTTTTGTGCATTAAACAAGATCTCACTCCTTACAAATTTGTCCACTTGACCATCATCAAGATGGGCTTGATTATTTGGAGTGTGAAATGGAGCCATGGTAGGTGGGGTTGGCTGAAGCTCAGGAAAAAGTGGCATGATATCTCTTGGCATGAGTTTCCTTACTTGTATCAAACAATTTTCTACCCTTATAGATATCTCATAAGCCACAGGTAGAGTTATCCCACCCATAAATTGGATCATGAATGTAATGTCAAAATTCAATGCTCTCAAATATTAAATAAAAGCATATTTGAGTGTGGGCTTAATGATGATAGGGATCCTTTCCCAATTTTTTTGAAATCTATAGTTAAAATCAACCATAGATTCTTGGGGTGCCCTTTTGATTGAGGTGATTTGTTTAATAAGTGACACATGGTCACTTCTATCCTCAAAATGTTTACATGGGCACTTACCAAACTCATCTCAAGTATTGATTGAGGTAAGATCTAGACCCTATACCATTGCAGGGATTTGCCTTTCAAGGACATGGCTAGTAGTCTCATGGCTACATTCTCTTGTGTAATATTATATACTGAACAAAGGTTTGTAATGTCATCTATGTGATTTACAAGGGTGGTGGATTTTTCTCTTGTAAAGTATCATAGACTATTTAAAGAAGTAGTAGGGATATCATCATGTTTCTAAAGGTTAAGAGGGCTTCCACCATTGAAGGGTATAAATCCTTGTATTTTGGGCCTTTCCATTTACATAGTGGGGTTAGACTGCTTAAAATAATAGGATGACCAAGAGATAAATATTTATTTTTGGGATAAGGACTTGTCCTATTGAATCTTGCTCTTTTATATGAAGTAGAAGGTAGCTCGATAAGTTTAAAGGAAATACCTTTACTAGTTGGCCTTCTTGTAACCTTTGGCATGAGAGGTGTTATTTGGATGAGGCTATGAACTCTGCAACTTAGAGAATCTTTAGATTATAATGATGGTGGATGTCTCCCTCTATTGTAAATAATTCTTCTCAGCTCCTAACTTTAATCATGCAAAAGAAAATGTCTTTGGGTCCTACCGGGCATGCCAAAAACTATTGGAGGATTCTAGGTTGCACCCTAGCTAAAATTAGAAGTGTTCAATTCCTACTCTCAAACCTAATCCAACATGGGAATTACCCTATGATATGGGTTACCTAATTTTAGGTCAAACCTCTAGGGTTTTTAACGAGGCTAGATCCTCTATTATGAAAATATAGTTCTTCTCCTAAATATATGTTTATACCAAGGGAAATGGAAAGAGAAAGAAACTAAAATGAACAAAACCTAGTCTAAGTAGTGATGTACCAAATGTTCAATGATCCACTCTCAACTTGGACACTTTCATGACTACTAACGAATCCAATGGGGACAAAGGGTGATCAAATTCTATGACAAGGTTCCAAACATGAGTATGTTGCATTAAGGTTGAAAATGAACCTACAACTTGAAGGATAGAAAGAGATAAGTCTATGTAAGACACTATGAACTTATGACACTTCAAGAGAAACCCCACTAGGTAACACTTCACATAACCTAAAAGAAACTGTCTTAAATCAAGGTGCATGAAGGACTTACAAATGATGAATAGACAACATAAATTTTGTAAATCAAACTTCAATACAACACACTTAGTGTTAAACAGGAATATGAAATTGTCTTATATTGTTTCAAAGAATTTGTAAAGTGATTTCAGTAGAGGTTTGTTATACCTAGCTGAGGGATGCAAATCAAGAATTCAAAGCTAGTATTTATAGGAATAAATAAGGTTATAAAGAGAAATTAGTATTGAAGGGGTCATTAATGAGCCTAATTCCACTTGAAACAAACACCACCACTCTTCTTGAGCTTTCCCCTATATCAATGTCACTGTATCCTTCTCTAACATGATAGAGAGTGCAAAGATCAAGACCAATTGCAAAAAGTAATCTCCACCACTGCATGAATCCCTCTCAAGATCCTTGATGTTCCTTTTGACATTCCTTGCATAGTCATCATTCTAAAATTACTTCTATATCTTAAATATAGATTGATTATGGATGAAAACCAATTTCCTTTATTGGTTTTCATATAGTCATGATTGTAAATGAAGATTCATAGGCTAGGACCTCTTGAGTCTAAATGAGATGTAAAACCTACATCTAAAAACTCTTGAAAAGTTTTGTAAGGATTTAATAATGATAAATAGATTTGTCAAGTCTGCTCCTAGTTATCTGGATCAAGTTTGATCTTACATTAATGTATTTTACCTACTCATGGTTGCAAGATCTTTTGTCTTATGTGTCTACCTTCATGGTATCCTCTTATTCGACCTTGGTTGAATTTTCTCTCCATTGAAGTTTTTTAGCCTTCAAATTTAAAATTGACTGTCGATCCTGATCTAGGCTCTCCATATTTTTCTAATTGTCAACTCTTCATTTATCTTGTAGGATATTGTTATCATTTTTGCATTTAACCTAGGGACAATTGAATTTAAATGGCTATTTCATGAGGCTATAACTTGATGTTCGTGTACTAGTTTCACTCTATAAGTCTTACTTTAAAGGCTTATATATTGAGATAAAAAGCTCATCAAGACACTAAATTTGTAGAGTATGATCTAGGCATGAATAGCTTCATATCCATGCAATTTTTTAGCCTGAGAGACTCCCCAAGTATATTTATTAAATGTCTAATCAAACTACCCTATCCATTTCTACATGATTTCCTATGATGATCTATCTCTTTTATGCTTTTTCAAGAACTTTCAAGGCTCAAAATGAGTTTTTGAGACTTGTGAAACCTCCTTTATGTCCATGAAGGTCATGATCATCATGAGAACCTCTTCTTTTAAAATTATATAGCTAATTGAAGACTTGCTTCTCAAATATCAACAAATTTCACTTTAAGCTTGCTTAAAGTGTTTGAAAATATTTGTAAGCAATATGAGATCTTTGGACCACCCATTCCATCCAGAACTATGTTCAGCTCATCCATTCAGGTAGATGCTTGGCATGTGGGCTAAAATGCCCAACATAAAACAAATTCAAGAGTCATCAATGTTTAGATGAGTTATATAAAAATTATTCATACAACCTCAACTGATGCTAAAATAAAAGCTAAATTAAGAAAGCAAGAAATTACAAGAAAATTAAAATGGCAAAGTCTTTTACTCTAGTTTTAATTCTAAAGGGACCAGCCCTTATTACTCTAGAGAAATAGTATTTTATAGGTAATGCAAGCCTATAGAATCATCAATAATCCCACTATGGGGTGGTTACAAGTATTAATAAGATGATCCCACTTGAGGCCAAATTAAAATTGAATCATTAAAATCAAATCATGCCTAGCACTAATGAAATCAGGACTAAGACCATGTCACTTGATCTAAATTCATTTTCGGGAAACTAAATGTCAAGGAAATCCCCTTGGGATAGTCCATAGACCTCATTATACGCAGAGGTACTAAATCTAGATTGAGATAAAATTATATTTTGTGGCCTTCATCTACTTGAAGTTTGTGTGCATGTCATTGTCTAACTAAGCCTAGTATCTGATTTACCTTAGAATCTATTTCCATGATCCTTATGCTTTAGGTGATAATATATTTAATAATTTCAAATCTGATTGGACTCATATTATAATTCTTAAAATTTGATATGATATATGGGTAAAATGGGCATCAAATTCATCTTCTAAATTTGTTTGTGGAGGTCCATGTATCTTACTTGGGAAGTTCTTTCCACACAGCCACTTCTTGCTACTCAAAAAAATTCAGCATGTCAATAATGTATGGGGATCTTATTACATGTCAATCTTATCATTAATTCATAGCTTATTAAGGTCCCTAATTGCCTTGACTTTTATTTTGACATGATATAATATGATCTTGACAAGTGGTAAGATCCTTCTCACTCAAAGCTTTTTAGGTCTTTGATCATTATTACATATCTTGACTACCTCAAAATCCTAATATTATGCCATGTGGCATCATCTCAGGGTCTCACTTGATCTTGGCCTCATCATACTACTTCACATTTCTCTATAGGTGTGGAAAAGTAAGATAATACCATGTGGCATAATCCCATTCACCCAGAAGGTCCATTACCTATTTGATCTATCATGATCATCCTATAGGGATTGTAGAAGTGAGATCATGCCACATGGCATGATCTCAAGTACCCAAAGGGTCAAAGGCCTAGTTCTGTGTCCAAAGTGTTTTGGATAAATAAAGACTTAGAATCTCAATAGGTGGCATAATCTTAGTGAATTTAGACTTGTGAATATACAAACTAGCCATTAGTCTTTAAATAGACTAGCCATTATATTTGAATTTCATGAAAATCAACTAAGTATAAACTTTTGAAAAGAGGATATGAAAAGTTTATAAATTTATAAAATGAGAAGGGGATTTTTGCCAAGGACATAATTAATCTATTCCATTCGTTGAATGCTTAATATTTTTAGATCAAAAGAATAGGTAAACACAATCAATTTTAGACCTTTTAAGTGATAAATTAGCACCATAATTGAAAGACTTCAACAAATTCAATAGTTAGGTCCAAAAATAAAAGCATGTCCATTCTATGATAACCTTGATAGGATAGCCAACCATCAAATCTAAGTAGTATTAATGCTAATGTGCATGTTAGTGTTTTGTCTAATTGGCAGTCCATACCATGTGGCATCTACTCAATTAATCAAGGACTAATTTAGTGTCTTTTGGGATGATGATCTATATATTCTTGTTAAAATGAGATCTTGACACTTGTCTAGAGCTCATTCACCTAGGGCCTAATGGGAGACTCAAAAACATAAGGACCACCCCCAAGGCCCAGAGAAAGGATATTGTGTCACTTGGCATGATTTCGAGAACCTAGGGGCTTGAATAACATCAAGAAGTAAAAAGACTACCCTAGGGGATTAAAAAATGATATCACACCACATGGCATGATCTTGTGCATTTGAGAGGTCCAAATCACATTAAAGAAACCAAAGGGGGTCAAGTGAGCAAGGACATAGGATTATGCCACATGGAATGATCTTGGGTACCCAAATAGTTCAAGTAAAATATTTAAGGCAAAAGAGGCCTAAGAAAGTGAGGGAATGACAAGTTTTTACTCCTCATTTGCTCAGGGACTCAGATGAAATTTCAAATGACTGTTGGCTCCAAGTTACCAAAAGAGCCATTAGACTTAAAATATGAATTTGAAATAAAATGGCTACGTTTGAAAAAAGTCACTAAATCCCAAATAAAACTTTGCAAAGACTTGGATATTTGATCAATCCCAAATCCAAATAACCCCATTTTTATGAAAAGTGACTAAGTAAATGAAAAAAATTACATGAACTCCTAGTCATTTTAAACTTAAATAAAGTAGAAAATGGATAAAATTACTCAGGAAAATAAGCAACAAAACTTTGAAATAAGTAGGAAATCTATATAAATCTGAGGTAAAATGGGCCTAAAAATGTGAATTTTATTGTCATTCAAAACATAATATAAAATATACCAAGATTTATCAAATTTAAACATGCTCATAAATTTAAATCAATACGGATCTAATTTCCAATATAAATCCAACTATCAAAACTCTTCTAGACTAAATGCATACAATGGACACTTTAAGTTCAAACCCAATTTAAAATAGTAGAGCCAATATAATATCAAATTTGTAACTTGTCAAGAACCTTTTCAATCAGACCATGAATAAAAAAAGAGACATAACTTGATTAAACCAAAAGACTAGACTCAAGAGAAAAAATAGGTTCCATTATTTTAGTGATGAAATTAAGGTATGTTGTGCAAGCAACAACAAATGGAAACTCTACTCAAAAATACTCCTGAGTAATTTGAATCAAAAAAATAATCAAAGAACCCATAATTTATGGTTAAAATAGTACATGTAATATTAACAAATCTAAGAAAAGATAATATAAGATCAACTAAGTGACCAAATAAATTATCCTTATTGACTTGGTGTGTGCAAAAATGAGTTGATTTACCATTTCATATAATCTACAAATATTAGTTTCTATGGTTCCAACCATCAGGGTGGTGAGTCCTATCTTAAATATATTGATCTGCTACTAGCTAGGCATTTATATCCCTAATAAATTTTTCTCTAATCCCACTCAAAGCCTTGTTCTACCACCAGTCAAACATCCATAGTCCCGATAGAGGTTGCCTAAATCACCAAGGATTGAGTTTTTTTGAAATTGGTTTTATTTTTAGTTTTTTGTTTCTTTTATCTTTTGTTTTTTATGCCTTATTCAAGGTTGGGGATCATCATGGAAAATGAAATTTAGAACTATAGGTTTTTCACCCTAGGTTTTCCTCATAGTAGGTTCACCCAAGAAAATTTAGAAACCTTTTAAGATGTAATTTTTATTTTTAGTTTGAAGAAGATACCTTCATTAACCACCTAGTTTTACCCACACAAGAACAAGTCTAGGACACGTACAACAATCTCAGCCTTCAAGACTAACTCAATGATAGATTTTAAGGCAACAAAATAACTCAAGAATCACCCTTCACATAAAGTGTCACTTATGCTACCTAATTTTAGGCTTTTCACTTCATCACTTATCATTGACCATTATGGAACCACATATAAAAATAGTTGATAACAAACCCAATAAGGAAAATAGACCTAAACTAGGCAACAAAATAGAAAATTAAAATAAGGGAAAGTAAGGGAACAAAAGAAAATTATTTACACAATCATTATAAGTTATCTTAAACTTGTAAATAGGGGTTGAGGAGATGACTTTTGACAAGCAACAATATCTCCTTACTAGATAGACACCTAAAATAAAACATAATCATGTTCAAGATTTTGAGTGTTGGTAGGAATCTTACCAAGGGAAGACATATATTTTCATATATGTTATCTTTTTCATTGAAAAACATTATGCCAAAAACCCTTATTATCAATGTTTTCATGCAAGTTAATCATATTTATGTTATATAATTCAACCATCTACTTACATTCTATTAACAAAAAGCATCTAGTATAGAGTTTAGGAAATACCTCTACCTAAACATTAAATTATATTGAGGATAAGGGTGCACACCAATACCTACCAAAGTAAATTGTATACTAAACCTTGTAAATATGTATTTTTTGTGACATCCCAATGGGGAATCCACTATTGGGTGTTTTTCAACTAATATTGGCACTTTGTAGGGTCCATGTTATCATTGTTGTCATCAAAAAGATGGTGAAATGATTCTTTCCAAGTCAAGGACCTTCTGGATTTATCATCATTAACAAAAGTATGTGGATATTTTTAATGGATCATATCAATATTATCTTCAAATCTCATTGGATTCATTACTTCATTCAATCCACTATGCTCATGGCTACTCATTTCAGACTAGATTGTGTCTATTGTTAAGAGAATCTCATGGGTGTTTAAGTCCCATTATACAAGTTTCTTCCAAGAGTCTAAGTCTTTAGATGTAAGGACAACCAATTAACTTTATTATAATTATTCCATTTATATTTAAGGGATGGGTGTCCATTAGCTAACACTAATTTATTGATCTTCTAGAGCTAGCTTTCCAAATGTATGAGGAATAACATATAATATGGGTATTTTAGATACACGATATACTTATTTTTTATACATCTAATCCAACTCTTCTATTTATTCTTTAGGAAGACTATAGGAATCATTGGATTCTTCCTCTTTTTCACACAACTCTTTACTACTTGAATCTTCATATGGGGACTCACCTGAAATGATTACTATATCTTCATCATTAGAATCATCATCAACACTACTCTCGGGAACTAGATCTTACCTTTTGAATGGAACATTCTCAGTCAAGATGACTAATTTAGCCTCCATCCCATTTTTCTATCCATATATTCCAAGTGGTGAACCTATAAAATCAGTCTCATAATTAATCCCATGCATTATTTGTGTAACACCTCCTATAACCAAATGACACTTGATCAATAAAATCACCAAAAAACACTTAATTATTAGCATAAGTCAAAACAACTTGTTGATCAATAATTGAACAATCATAATCATTTGCATTTGGATTCACAATAGGGTTTACTTTTATCACAAGGAAGTCTTATTAGACATATGATTTAGGTAAGGTTTGATTATAAGGCACACATTAGTCCATAGGCTGACATATAGTCAAATAAATCTAGTTATTTTGAGTGTAAACACCTAGTTGTTATGATGAGTAGATTGGATCAACATGATAACCATGTGGCATAACTTGTTATTAAATGATAAACACCTTTTGATAATTAGATTCCAAGGATGTGAGTGCATAAGGGGTCCTCTTAATAATCATAGCATTTAGGGTATATAATGTTCTAAGATAAAATTTAATAGCCACCACCTATATTTATAGGAATGGGTCTCTCAACCTCATGTACAATTGGTAAAAATGACTACTAAATGAACTTATGGGTTCATCAGGCTCCCTACAAGCTATAACAAATTGATAACACAAGGTATCAGGGTCAATAGGCACACTAATCGACAAACAAATTTTCAAAGATATTCCATGAAGTGATGTATCTATTTGGATGACCTATATACCAATGCTAATAATATTCATCTAGGGAATAGAGAAATAAGTGGCAAGCCACATCCTCATATTAGATATAGGTTTGGATGATGTCTTCTTTAAATGCTTGGATGTGCTCTTCAATAGTTTGAATCGCACCATGGGTATATTTTGAATAGAATTTGTTAGGATTCTTAGGCAACTCAAGCAGACCCTGAAATGTTCATAAGGTAGAAACTTCCACCAAGACAAGCTAAGGTCATAAGTGGGTTCAAAATTAGGCAATAAGATTAAAATACAACATAAACATTAGATAATATCGTATTCATGCATCTTTCTTTTACCAGACTATTGGTGTGTTGTTTAGGCACACAATAAGGTATGGAACACATAACCACAAGACTAAAAGAAAACTTAAATTTAAATAAATATTCTATATCAAGACCTATTTCTAGCACCAATTTTATGGTGTGCATTTTAATCATATAATAGAGTGAATAAAGCATAAAATATGGCCATAAGACCTAAATAAAAAATCTCTCCAAATACACTCCAATTCATACCTCCTTCTAGTTCCAATATATTGGTATGCATTTTAAGCATACAATAGAGTGTGTAAGGTGTAAAGGATTACCACAAGACTAAAACAAATGATATATCTCCAAACATACTCTAATTTACACTCTCTTTATATCACTAATTTGTTGGTGGTTTATTTGGCACAACCACACCAACTCTAGGGGAAAAAACAAAAGGAAAGGTTAAACTAGAGAGGATTCCACCTCTTCCATTCCACCTCTCCTGAAAGGAAGCAAGCTAATCAACAACTTTCCTAAGGTCTCTATCTACTAGGTCATGGCATACAAGATACTTTAGTTGGTTGATGCAATTTGCTCCATATAAGGGGCCTGTTTGGAGTATTTTATAAGACTTATGCAAGAAATATTGGTCTCTCTTATGTCCAAAATAACCATATTGTATAGATTTATCAATAAACTCATTATTATTTGGCACTTATACTTATTTTACTAGTTTCAACAATACATAAAAGAAGACAAGTGAAAGGATGAACATGCATTCCAATAAAACCTGAAGAACTAACAATAATTTACAATAATTTAAAGCTAATATAATATAAATATACAAAGAGTAAAAGAGAGAGAGAGTAAGGAGAAATGAAAGACAAGCTCAATTTCTAATGAAGACAGTTCTTACTCTATTAAATATATAAATCTCTTGAGAAACTAGTCTATGTTTGGCTGGCATAGCACAACCAGAAGGTAGACATGGTCTAGGAGTCTAAGGAGCAAATAACTATATAGAAGAGAGAAGCAAACTCAGCATAAACATGTGCAGATAATGAATATCATTCACAAATATTTCATTTAGAAGAAAGTTCATGGAAAACAAATTCAAGATTCATTGATGTTCATAAGAGTTACATAAAACTTCTTCATATAACCTCAGCTCATGCTAAAATAAAATTTAAACTAAGAAAGTAGGAAATTACAAGAAAATGAAAAAAGGCAAAGTCCTCTACTCTAGTTATAAATTCTACATGGACCATCCCTTATTACTCTAGAAAACTAGTCTTTTATAAGCAATACAAGCCTATGGACAACCCACAATGGGGTGGTTATAAGCATTGAATGGGATGAACCCACTTAAGGCTAAATCAAAATCAAATCGTGCCTAATACAAATGAAATCAGGATTAGGACCACACCACTTAATCTATAATTCATTTTTTGGTGGTTGAATGTCAAGGAAATCCCCTTAGGATAGTCCTTAGATGTTGTTATATACAAAGGTACTAAATCTAGATTGAGACAGAGTTTTGTCTTTCATGGCCTTTACATGCTTGATCCTAGTGTGCATGCCACTATCTAACTTATCCTAGTATCTAATTTACCTTGGAATATATTTTCATGATCCTTTTGTACTAGGCATTAAGATACTCAATAACTACAAAAATTTGATTGGACTTAAAACATACTCACAAGACTAAAACAAATCTAAGTGGGTAAGGTGTAAAGGATGACCACAAGACTAAAAAAAATGATATATCTCCAAACATACTCTAATTCACACTCTCTTTCTAGTGTCAATCCATTGGTGGTTTTTTTGACACAACCAAACCAACTCTAGGGTAAAAAGAGGAAAGGAAAGGCTCAATTAGTGAGTATTCCCCCTCTTCCATTCTACCCCTCCTAAAAGGAAATAATCTAATCAACAACTTCCCCAAGGTCTCTATCTACTAGGTCATGGCATACCAGATACCTTATTTGTTTGTGTAAGTTGTTACATATAAGGGGCCTATTTAGAGTATTTTATAGCACTTATGTAAGAAATTTTGGTCTCTCTTGTGTCCAAAAGAACCATCTTGTATAGATTTGTCAATGAACTCATTATTAGTTGGCACTTGTCCTTATTTTACTAATTTCAACAATGCATAAAATAAGACAAGTGAAAGGATGGACATGCATTCCAGATAAAACTTGGAAAATTGATTGTAATTTCCACTACTTTAAAGCTAATATAAATTAAATATAAAAAGAGTAAAAGAGATAGAATAGGGAGAAAGGAAATGCAGGCTCGATTTTTAATGAATATAGTTCTTACTCTATTAAATAGATAAATCTCTTGAGAAAATAGTCTCTGTTTGGATAGCATATCACAACCAAAAGGTAGAGATGGTCTAGGAGTATGAAGAGCAAATAACTATGTATAAGAGGGAAGTAAAGTTAGCATAGGCATGTGCAGACAATGAATATCATTCACAAAGCTTTCATGTAGAAGATAGTTCATGGAAAACAAATTCAAGATTCATCAATGTTCAAATGAGTTGCATAAAAATAATCCATACAACCTTAGTTCATGATAAAATAAAATGTAAACTAAGAAAGTATGAAATTACAAGAAAATGAAAAATGACAAAGTCCCCTACTCTAGTTCTAATTCCAAATGGACCATCCCTTATTACTCTAGAAAATTGGTCTTATAAAGGCAATGCAAGACTATGAACAACCCATTATGGGGTAGTTAAAAGCATTAAATTGGATGAGCCCACTTGAGGCCAAATAATAATAAAATTGTGCCTAATACCAATAAAATTAGGACTACGACCACACCACTTGATCTATAATTCATTTTTGGGTGGCTAAATGTCAAGGAAATCCCCTTGGGATAGTCTCTAGACCTTGTTCTATGCAAAGGTACTAAAGCTGGATTGAGACAAAGTTTTGTATTTATGTCATTCACCTACTTGATCCTAGTGTGCACACCATTGTATAACTTATCCTTGTATTTTTTTTACATTAGAATCTATTTCCATGATCTTTTTACACTAGGCAATAATATATTCAATAACTGCACAAATCTGACTAGACTCATAGTCTAATTCCTAAATTTTAATGGGTTAAATGGGTCAACTAAGCATTAAGTTTAGTTTCTTAGTATAGTCTTGGGGGCCCATGTATCTTCCTCATGAAGGTCACTCCACACATCCACTTCTCATTTCTCAGGCAAAGCTGACATGTTAATAATATACGAGGATCTTGCTATGTGTCAATATTCTCACTAATTCGTATCTTGCTAAGGGATCTTATTGCCTTGACTTTTCTTTGGACATGATGTAGTGGGATCTTGACAAGTGGTAATATCCTACTCACTTGGAGCTTTGTATGTCCTTGATCATTTTTCCATGTTTTAAATGTCTTAGAGTCTAAGATTATGCCACATGAAAGAATATTGGAGTATCACTTGATCTTAGTCTAATCATACTGGTTATTATTGCTCCAAAGGTGTGGAGAAGTAGGATGATGCCATGTGGTATCATCTTGTTCACCTGGAAGGTCCATGCTTACTCACTCTATCCCAATCATCCTAGAGGGCTTAGAGAAGTGATAGCATGCCATGTGGCATGATCTCAGGCACATGGAGGGTTGAAGGCCAGGCTTTGTGTCTAAAGTGTTCTAGAAAAATAAATACTTAGAATCTTGATAGGTAGCATAATTTTACTGAATCTAGACCTAAAGATAGGAAAAATAGTTGTTAATCTTTGAATAAACAACTAGTCATTATACTTGAATTCTATAAAAATCAATTACGTATAGAAGTCTAAAAAAATAGGACAAAAAAATTATAACTTTATCAAAAGAGAAGGGGATTTTCACTGAGGACATGATTAATCCATTCCATCATATGAATGATTAAGTTTTTTAGATAAAAATAATAGATAAACACAATCATTTTTAGACATTTCAAGTGATGAATTAGTCTTAGAATTGAAAGACTTAAGTAGATTTAATAGTTAGGTCCAACTGTAAAAGCATGCTAGTTCTATGATAGTCTTGATGGGGTAGGTGACCATCAAATTTAAGTAGGTGTAATGCTAACATGGATGCCAGCATGTCATCTAGTTGGAAGTCCATGCCACATGACATTATTCATTTATTCAGGGTCTAATTTGGTATCCACTTGGGTTGATGACCTATATACTCTTAGTGAAATGAGATATTGACACTTGTGTATATCTCATTCACTTGGGGCTTAACGAGAGACTTGAAAATATAAGGATGACCCTAAAGGCATGAAAAAACATGATCATGCCACTTGATAGGATCCTAAGCACTTAGGGGCTTGAAAATCATCGATAAGTATAAAGAATACCCTATAGGCCTAGATAAATGAGATTATGTCATGTGAAATGATCTCATGCATCCCAGAGGTCCAAGGCCTATTGAATAAATTAAAAGGGCTAGGGAGAATGATGAAATGATATTATGCCATGTGGCATGATCCTAGGTACTTGGAAAGTTGAATCAAAATAGTTAAGGTGAAAAAATCCCAATAAAATGAGGGAATGATAAGTGGCCCTCCTCGCTTGCCTGAGGACTCACAAGAAGCTCAGATGATTATTGGCTCATGGGAAACCAAAAAAACTATTAGACTTAAAATATGAATTTGAAATAAAATGACTAAATTAGAAAAAAGTGACTAAGTCCAAAATAAACCTTTGCAAAGACTTGGATATTTTCTCAATCCCAAAGCAAAATAATCCCATGTTTATGAAAAATGACTAAGTAAAGGAATATAATTGCATGAACTCTTAGTCATTTTAAACTAAAACAAAACATAAATGGATCAAATTTCTCAAGAAAAGAAACAACAAAACTCTGAAACAACTAGGCAATCTATATAAATCTAAGGTGAAATGGTCTTAAAATGGTAATTATAACGTCATTCAAAACATAATTTTGGTGATACCAATAATTATCAAATTTAAACAAGTTCTTAAAGTTAAATCAATACAAATCTAATTACTAATATATATCTAATTACCAAAACTCTTCTAGACTAAATGCATATAATAAACATTTTAAGTTCAGACCGAACTCAAAAGAGTAAAGCCATTACAATATCAAAGTTACAACTTGTCAATAACCTTCTCAATCAAACCATAAATTAAAAAAGAGACCCAAACTTGATTATACCAGAGGACCAAACTCTAGAGAAAAAAGAGGTCCCATGATTTTAGTGATGAAATTAGGATGTGTTGTGCAAACAACAACAAGATGTTTATGTTAGATACAAACAGTTATGTTAGTAAAAGTATTTAAATATATCATAGGTGTCTTATAATAAAAATTTAATGGATCTTGATGTGACCAACCTGAACCTTGTAGGGTTTTTGTTGTCTTTCTTTTGATGTCTTCAAATCGTGCACACATGATGTCACTCTTTGTCAAATGACCAAACCCTTGTTCTTCACCCTCAAAGTGATTGTGGGAAAAATGGGTTAGTAGGCTCATAGTGTTGACTTGAACCCAAATACCCTCTATCAATGGGTGTTACCTATATAGACACTACACCGAAGAAGGATTCATATCGATGTATTTCTCTTGTATGTGTTGGCTTATGTGTGCACAAGGGTGTAATGTGTGATAAGCAAAGACATGCAAAGACATAGCTTGTAACTTAGAAAATATGGATTATGGGATACTATTTGAATGTTATAGACATATAAAAATACTATTCATATGATTTATATGGAAATAAGGACAAATAGGGTAGATTTTCTAATGCTTGATTGAATGATTCTTGATATATTACTTTGTGAGTTGTAAGTGATTGTCAGTTATGGAATGAATGGGGTTGATCTTGTATATATACCAATCCGTTTTGGAAATATCTTGAATTAAAGCATGTAGGCCAACCTTTTTGATATATTTATAGGAAAATTGATTGCAATTTAATGTATGTGTCCTCCTAGGACATAAGTTTTTGGAGAGAGAAAATAGGTATAGGTCCAAAATTGGCAGTGAAAGATAATAATCAGGTTAGAGTTTTTTGCACATTATAAAAGTCCTGGGTCATTAAAATAAAAATGGTCTAACTAAGAGATAAGCAATTAGGCACACAGAGATAGTGAGCATGATCCTTTCAACAATGGGAAGGTCTAGAACTAAAAGGTATAAACATTATAGGTATTTGCCAAGTGTACAACACTGAGGTACTATATAAATCAAATTTTGATATCTACATATTTATCATGGCCACTTTTAAATTCAATTGCATCAAAATTAGAGTTGCAATTTATCATGGCCAATTTTTTAATCAATTGCATCAAAATAAAATATTACTTCCTATAATTCTTTGCAAAAAATATTGAATTAATTTAGCATATTACATTTAAGAATCTAGTTATTTAACATTGAATTTCAAAAACCTTTAAATTTGAATCTATAAATATGATATATAATTCTAATAAAATATAAATTGGAATTTGATAATAGCAAAATTGGATTCTAATATTTAAAATATTTGATATTGTTAAAACGTAATATGTCTAATTTTCTATTTTAATCTAAATAGAAATATGTGTAGATATAATGAAATGATGGCTTTAATATGAATTATATGTTTATTATGTATTATTCCATTATGTTTTCTATTATTCTTGTATAATAATATTATTTAATTATGGTTAATCAATGATAGTTAAATTAAACTGTTTATAGATATAATATGATTATATAATAATAAGAAAACTCTCTTAAGATGGTGACTCAAAGCTAGAGCATAGTGGTGACAAGTGGTGAAAAGGTAGAGGAAAATAGAGAGCATGTAATAACTTTTCATCTCCAAGCAGATGTTGGTAAGAGATTTGCAAGCTAAGGTATATTCTTAGGGGTGATTTACTTTAGATGAAGTTGGTTTTTCCCTAAAAAATCTTATCTACTTAGAGTGATCTAATGCATCAAATTTATTCCATTCATGTAGAGAATACTATAGAGGTTGTATCCTTTATTTGCACCTGCTCTTTACCCCCATGTTAATCTTGTGTCCTCTCAAGGGTGGCTCAAATAGGTTAAATGCTATTGTTGATAAATATATGGAGCATCTCTCATGTTCTAATAAGGAGATTTTTTCGCCAACCTTAGATAGTAGCAGTTCTAGGGTTAAGGTACCTTCTATATCTTTAGGTGATATTATTGTAATATTCTCAAATGAAGTTCTTGTGCTAGATATTTAATTTGATTTCCTTTGATCTTTGGAATAAGACAAATTAAATTGATCTCTACTATATAGGATTTTGGGGAAGCATCCTTTAATATAGAGATTTTGTCTTGGTTTAACTCTTCCTAGCCAAAGTTGGTTAATCTAGAGGTGAAACTATTAGGTAATGGTTTTTCTTGGTGGAATTCACATCTGAGGAAACCATGGAGCTTGTATGGAGCAAAATATCACAATTTTTTTGAAATCATTATGTTTTCATTTATCCCTAGTCCCCTTTATTTAATCCAACATCTATAATAGTTTCATTTATTCTTATTTGGATCCACTTGTCTAATCTTCCCTTGATGATGTGAGATCCCTTTCTAATTTAACAAATGATTTCCAAGATTGGTCAATTCATAAAATTTGATGATGATCCAATCCTATATCATAGAAGATTCATTCAAGTTTATGTAACTTTAGATTTATCCAAACCAATTTTGCATGTTATCAAACTATTATCTTCAATGGACTCCAAGATCCAGTTATATAACTTTGAAGGATTTCCATTATATTTTTTGGGATGCAATAAAATCAAACATTTGGTGGTATATTTTTCTTCAACTTGCCTTTCTAGATCCAGGCCACACCATTTTGTCATGTGGAATAAGATAGTCAACAACTATGTTTCACCACTTTGGGAGATCAACCAACAAAGCTTAAATGGCATATTATTATTGACCAAATTTGATCCTAAGTCAAACTAGGGTCAACCCTTACTATTTTAAACTTTTAATAATGTCCCCTTATATCTTATAGGGTGTCATGTTGGTCTATTATCTTACCCATCCCCTTCCTAGTCCTTGTTGAAGTGCACCCTTTATGTACTAGGCTAGTCAAATAAAGTAAAAGGTTGGTCCACCCTAGTCAAAGGTAGTCAAAAGGTAAAACTGTGTTGAAAATGTATTAATTTGGTCCTTAATATGTTTTAATATATTTACAATTCATAAAATGGTTATAGGTTATGTCTCATGTGCAAAAAGGGGCCTTTTGGTCATATTTTAGCCCATTTAATGACTTGAACAGATTTTCATGAAAGAAAAATTGACACCAAGGTGAAATTCAACATGCATGTTAGGATTAGTTATTTATTTGTCAAGAAGTAGTTATGTTCAATGGATGGTAGTTTTCCCTCAAATATAAGAGTTTTTGGGCACTTATATGGACTTATCAAGTCCACTATCAACTAAAAACATGGGAAAAGTAACTATTAACCTCCCATCATCTATTTAAATTCTTATTTTTCAATAATAATGCAAAAAAATTCATATACAACTTGTTTTCCTCCATTTTCACTTGGCAAGCAAAGAAGGAGCAACTTCAAGCACTTGGCATGGGCCGTACAGGTGGAATTGGGAGAATTTCTTTTAGGGGTGGATAGTGATCTATGTGCACTTCATTTTCATAATAATAAATTAATATTTGGTGCATCTTCCTTTACGAACAATTAATTTGATTCTAGGAAGCTTTTTATGCATGTTCAACCATGAGGGGGTCACTGTTTGAGCTTGTCTCAAAGTTTCTTATTTTAGATTGATAGATTTGTGTGTTTTAGGTGTCTCCACATGATTTTCAATATGTTTCCATGCTTTTTATTGATTTGGATATTTCAATTATTTGAGGAAACCTCTTATAGGCTTGCAAAATGTCTAGTTTCCATTCACAGTCATCCCAATTGCTTTGAAAATGTTTCTTTCATAATGGATATGATGTTTTTATGTTATTTTGGAAGTGATCCTAGTATATGTTGGGCATTCAATTTTTGACAATTGCTCTTGAGGTTTTTTGAAAGCATTCCTTGCATGATTCTTGTCATTTCACGACTTCCTTGTAAATTATAGTCAAGAAATTCCACCTACATGAGCATGGTGATGTCACAGATGTAAGTTTGAAGGTTTGACATGGTCATTAACCTCTTGGGACCAATAATGTGTATTGAATATTTGATGGAGGCATGTAGGTGCTACCAACTTGCAAACTTGGAGAATAGGCCCAATTCTGCCTAAATAAAAGGAATGATCATTTACAGTTGATGCCATAGACAAGCCTTATGGAGGTGTTCCAATAGATTGGTCGATCCAATTTAAGAGTCCTTGTTATGGGAAAGCCTAGATAAACCTATTGCTCATCCTAGTTTGACAAGAAAAGTGTCAAAGAATCACATGGCAAGTTGGACTATGATCAGGCTATATTGGGTTCTCTATCCCTAAAAATGGCAAATATAGGCCTTGAAGGTTTTTTAAGACCTCACCAAATCCACTTTCAATGTTATCCAAGATTTTAATTTAGACAACTTGGTATCCCTATCCACCTATAAAAATTGGGCCAATTTTGAGAAGCAAAGGATGAATGGAAATTGGATTTAGCAAAGCCTAAAAATGGATAAAAACCACTAAAGTAAGGCAGTGTTGTCTACAGGGCATTGATCAAAAGGTTGCCTTGCTCTTCATAATGGTGTTATAGGGTATGATATTAAATTAAAATGATTCAAATAAGATCAAAGGATGCCTATAGGTTCCAAATACCATGAGAAAATATGAATTCAATTTCTTAACCCTAATTCATACTCCTTTGTCTGTACATAGGATTGTGAGGAGTCACCTAGAGGCAGAAAGGTCAAAGTTGGTGAAATAGGTATAGCATGAAATAAAGGTGAAGAAAGTTTATAGTTTTTGAATAAATCATTACCTCCAAGGCATCATAAAGATCCATAAACAAGTCTATTCCTCACCTAAAGACACCTACATTCCTAAAATGAATGAAAGATAGTCACATATAGCTAAGTAGATAGTGGAATGAGGATTATGGAATTTGGAGGGATATTAAGGAAATTCTAGGCTAAAGGAAAGAGAAATGTCAAACATAATGACTTGGGGATATAAATTAGTTTCTAAATCATGAATCAAGATCAACTTCATGCCACTCTCACCGTAAACTCACCTACAGGCAGGGTTTTGGGAATGTCTCAGTCCAAGAGGACAATGAGCAATTGGAAGGCCTTAAAGTGTCAAGATGTTAGATAAGAAGAATGGTTCAAATTGGAATAATAATATGGGTCAAAAATTAATATGTAATGTGTTGAAACCTTGGTCAAAATCTCCAAGGAAAGGTACCCAAAAGAAAGAGTACCCCTGTTCACTGTCACAATTACACAGGGTCATAAATAAGAAAGTGACATGATGAGAATTTAGTGCCTAAGGAAGAGAATGAGAGTAAAAAACCATATAATATGGATTATTCATGATAAAATTAATAAAATATCATATAAAAAACATCCTCAAGTCACCCAAGGCCCTTTTCTCATAGCAAAATGGACTCAGCCCATACATGTAGGGTAGGGAAAACCTTGTTTCAAGAGGTGAGTTAGGGGATTCCAATTAGGAGAGAAGTTTTGAGTGGATCCATAGGTCCTAAAAGAATTAAATTATGTTAAGTAACATTAATGAATAATTTTGATGCTTAAAGAGGTTTGGAAGGAGCATCCATGAGGAGGTTTGGACAAGAACATGCAAAAACAAGGTTTTTAACCCCTTTTTAGAAGAAATTGCGATGGTTAGACCCCATAAACATGGAATAAAATGAAAAAAATTGGTAAATATGGTCATTATTAAAAAAATTATATTCTTAAATACTCAATTTTCACAAAAAAATATGCCTAATACTCTCTAATTTGTCTCAGAGTAGGGGCAGTCCCTTCATGCACAAGAATGGCAGTTCAAGGGAAAAGTGAAGAATGGTGAACCAGAGATAAATTGAATTATTCCATAAGGTTTAAATAGTTTTTTAAAAAATGTATGAGCCTAATAAAATTTTATATAATTCTTGAGATCGAATAGGGCACCCTACACAATAAGGGTTGCAGTCAAGTGTGAATGAAAGCCTTAGGGCTAAAAGCCAATTTGGAGGTCATATGTATTTTAAACCTAATATATGATTTAAATGTGATAAATTCATGTTTATATAATTATTTTTGGTGTTTTAAATCCATCACATTTCAAATATAATCATTGGAAGGTCAAGAGGAGCTCAAAGATGTAGGCAGACCTATTAGCAAGGTATATGTCTAAAATCAAATAGGGGTAAGTTCCCATTTCAAGCCTTTGGAAATACATTATAAATTTTGGAGTAAGTTTTAATGGTATATATATATATATAGGTTTTAAAACCCTTTTATTTCAAACAAAGTCTCTAGGAAGCCATTTTTGGCTTTTGAAGCATTTAGACCCCACTAGGAAGCAAAAAATGAGCTCAAATGTCAACGTCAAGTGCTTAGAACTTCCATCAAGATTTGAATGGGAGATTGAGACATTAAATGAAGTTTAATGAGTTAATATAGGAGCCATAAGTGGTATTTTATCAGAATTATAATGTTCCATGGCTATGAATGAATGATAAGAATGAAAACCACTTCAAAACCCTTACAAAACATCCATAGTGACCCGATTGGGAAGATGAGACAATTTGAGTATCCAGATGGATGAATTTGACCATGATTTATGAAGATAAATTATTTAAAACTCCATGAGTATCACATCCATGGGATTTTATTGTATGGAACTATATGGAAAAGAGGAAAATAGGTCTTATTTTGACAATTTTTTATGTTGTGTAAGCATGGTGAATTTTCAAGAGGCCAAATCACTTTTGGAGGAAAGTTTAGGAATTTTTATAAGTATTCATGTTCATTTAATCAATTTTATAATCTCATAATGGTGCCTACTATTTCTCTCATTTTAGCCAGTCCAATGTGCCAGCTAGAGAGGACTTGGAAAAAATGGTGAATCTTTATTTTGGGAGCCTTTTAAGGCCAATTCCTTGTAACTAATAGTATGATCACTCCTTAAAAATGTCATTCCTATTATTTTATGGATTATATTGTGGGTTTATAGAGCTTGAAGGTGACAAGTGTGAGAGGTGATGGGAAAAAGTCTATTTTGAGATTTTCAAGTATGATCATGCGTGGCCAGAATGATAGGAAGGGTCAGGATCATACCCAATTAATTTTAGGGATTCTTAGTAACCTATAATAATTATATTCATCATAAAATTTGATCAGTTGAAAAGTTACAATAGTTTTGTAAGGCCAATCATGAGGGGCAATTTTCTATGCATAAAAAAGGAGTTTCTTAACTATTTTTAGGTCTTAGATGATTGGAAATGACATTTTTACATCCCAAAATGATATTTTTTGACATATAACTCTTTATCATGCAATTTTAAATTATATTCATGTTGGTGACACATGTCTTTGTGCCTCTTCAACTTTTCTTTTCTCTCTCTTCCTCAATGTTCTATAAATTGAGCCATTTTGGCCATTATAAAGAGACCACAATTTGGTATGGCAAAGCCCTGATAAAATGACATTATAATTTGATTGTGAAAATTTAATACAAGTCTAATTTTTATCTTTGATAATTTTTGTCTAAGTGTGGGAGTGATGTATAGTGGAGCTAAGTGATAGTATCATCCTTACTCCCTTTATCCTTCATGTTTAAGCAAGAGTTCTGATGTTAACATGTCATGTGAAGTGTGTTGAATGTGCTAATATCTATTCTAAGTATTCCATTGTATCTATGGTTTGTAATCTCCCCCTTAGTTCAAGTATCTCATTGATTGTCCCAAGCATGTTACCTTCACATTGAAACACTATGTTAAGATCCTTCAATGCATAGAATTGGTCTTGGAAAGCATTGTTACTTAGTAGAAGTATGATAGTATATAGGATACATTCATGGTGGATCACCTATCTAGTAAAGTTTTCATTTTATGTAAATTTTTAACTCTTTTCATGAACAAGCATTAGATTAGGTGATAGGCACTTAGAGAAGAATTCAGGGAGCTAGCCCTTTCAATCCTAGATATTCATCTCTCTTACAAGTTCCCACAAACTTTAGAGATGATTCAAGGTTGCATAAAATTTTATGATCCTTATAGAGTGGCCTAGGATGCACAATTTTATGATAATAGTTATTTCATATGCTTGGTGGAAAGGCTTCAAAATCTCAGCAAAAAAATGTCAAGCTAGTTGGTTGATCGAAGGATGGACCAGATATTAAAGGCCCTTTATCTATTCTCAATGATGAAAAATATTATTTATCATTGGTGGATTCATAGGCAAAAATTATGAGGCATGTATTGATGAGGCATGGAATGAGTGTCAAGGGTTTCTAGCAGAAGGAGGCTTCTTCAAGTGAGCAGATTTTGAGCTTGTTGGATTGGGAGTGGACAACCTGGGAAACAAAGTTTCATTTCAAGGATATACACTAAGGGGAAGGTTCATTTATTTAAGAATAATTTTCTACTAATTTATGCCCCTCCTCTCTTCAACAAGGATAATATCAAATCATTGGATCTTTGTGGGTATGATGGTGCAACTGATCCTCAAACGAAGGTAGACATTGTGAGTAGGGTGGGAAAAAGAATTGAATTATATAAAAGGAGTGAATCAATCTCAAAACATTACTTGGTTTGGGATTTTGATTTATAGGTTTTAGCTCTACAAGAAACTCTAGGCATCCACCCTACTAAGGTGCTTCTCTTTAAACTTAACTATGAGACTCCAAAGAGAAGGGGCAGGAAACCAAGGGCTCTTAGATTAAAACTAAAAGCCTTAGAGTCCATAGACTATAAATCACAACAATCTCTCAACTCCCTTCTTTCCTGATGGGGAAGGAGACACCATCACCTTGTTAGTGGGGAGGGCCTTGTTGATTAGTTGGTATTTATTTTAGGACTTTTGTAGATATAAGGTATTGCTTCATTAGTAGGATTTTTGGTTTTCTAGAGAAGAGCCTCTTGACTTAGATTTTTTATGTATTTTAAGATTTGTTCTCCCTTTAGGTTTCTTCTTTTCTTGAGCTTTACTCCTTGATCTAGGCTACCACTTGTTGTAATCATTCTAATTATTTATTTTTAGACTTTTTTACCAAGAAAGGGTCCCCTTAAACCCTTATTAACCTTTAAATAATAATAATAATAATAATAGTTAAATTATGACTTATAAGGCTGAAGAAATTGGATTTCTTTTTATGTCCGGCCTTGATTAGTGTTTTTCCCCTTGCATGTCATATTGTTGCCATATTTTTAGCTTTGCAAGATACTATTAGCTGCATTTATAACCTTTGATTATTAGGATTTTTCACTTTGGCATTCATGTCCTTATTTAATGGGCACTCCTTAGGAGCTTGGTTAATTTGATGAAACTCAATAGGGAGAAAGCAACCATGACACTAAAGTGAGCATGTAAGTTTGTTCCCAAAGTATACCATGAGGTAATGTACCCATTTCTCAATATTCTCCCACTAATGTTTTACTTGTTTTTCTTGGTTTTGATATTTTTTTCCAATAGATGGAAACCCACACCCTTATTGTTTATTTAGTGGGTCAAGTCTTGGTCGAGTCCATGATTCAAAACTGGGTTCAAACCCATTGGTCACCTCATAGAGTTAAGTTGACATGAATTAAAAACCTAGGGGTTTTTTCTTCTTTAGTTTGAGAACCCAAAATATTGTGTTGCCATCCACAAACATGGCATAGTCTATGCACAAATCTCTATACTGTTCATCTCATTATGGACCTAGTACTTTGTCATTTTAGACAAAATAAAGCTCAAATTCCATCTCTAGATAAAATTCCATAGTTTAAACATGCCTTTCTAGCCCTTATTAGAAAAAATGGTTAAATCCATAGGACAGTTTGTCTATTTTGATATAAACTGGTTCTTTGTCACCCATCCCCAATGTTGGGTTTGTGTGGAAGTAAAAATCTTTCAAGACCTCTAAGAAACTATTCACATCCAAGTAGTAGCCAAAATTTCAATCAAAGGGTTCTATACATCAAACTTCAATAAGGTGTTTCCATTTCTAGGACTCATACCACATGATTAAAGATTATCCTCTTATGGCTAATTTGAACCCACCATCCAAAGTGGTAATAGACCCCTCCTACCCATAGGTAGGGGTGAATGAGGGTTGGAAGGTAATGTTATAGCTTGAAATTTCACCCTTGTGAGAGAGTTCTTTAGGCTCCCTCACTTCCATCTACAAGCATGGGGACAACCTCAGGATGTGGGTATCTTATGGTGAGGTTGAACCTCTCAACTTTTTTATGAGGCTAGTTCCTCAAGTGATTCACTTCAGCTCTTGATTCTCACACTAAAATATATTACTAGCTAAGTAAAATGGGTAGGAGGATGACAAAATAAATCTAAGCTAAGGGATGTGATGCACCAAAAAGAAGTGGTCCCCTTGATCTGGGAAAAGAGCCAACTACTGATGAACCCAAATAAGACACAGGCTATTCTGGTTCTATCTCAAGGCCATAGGCATGGAGATTTTGTGTGGATATTGAAGGGGAGCCTTGCACTTTGAAGGATAAAAAAATAGGTCTGCAAGAGACACTATGAACTGGTAACACTTCAAAGAGAGCTCAACGCATAGACACTTCACACGATCCTACACAAAATTGAAAGGATCAAAATCAAGGTGCTAGTAAAAATCATAGGTGATGAATGACAATCATACATTCTTCAAATGAAACCAAATGTGCACACTTGTTTTAACTAGAAATAGAAAAGTCTTCCTTGTATTTCTTCAAAAGATTCTTTTACAAAGCAATTTTTGTAGAGTAATTTTATCACCAATCTGGAGATCACTTGCTTAGCTCTAAGACCTTTATTTATATAGAAAATGGGAGAGAGAGAAGGGGAAGAAAGAAGAAGTCATTTATGGTTAGAACTCTGATGTTGTACTTCTTTTTTGTCTCTAAATGTGCCATTCAAGATCACTAAACAATCCTCCCGAGCCCTCCCATCTTTAAGTGTTTATTTGGTGCACCTGAAAATCCATGTTGTGATTAGATGAAATGTCTTTTCTTAGAATTATGCATTTAATCTTTTCACTCAATATTGATGTGTCTTATTTCTCTTTACATACCTTACTAAAAGGATGTGGGTCTCCATGTGTTTCAGCCATGCTACATTTAAGCATCGAACGGTGATTATGGGGAGCAAACTATAGTGGATGAGAGCCTTTATAATTTATAGTTACCAATCACTTAGACTCTCCTATGCTCATTGGTCATCCTTGGCCACTTGTCCTTTACTAAGTGGCCCTTTCTGATCTAGCTCATGCCACGTGGTAGCCTTTCATTTATTGCATCATCATTCATGCATTGTTGGACTAAGCTTAAGTACTTGAAGAATCCTAATTTACTCTATGCAGAGTAAATTAGGTTCTTTGATCTCTCTAGCTTTGGACATTTCTATATCCTTTACTTATAAATCCTTTTAAATAGAGTACTTGGAGAAACCTGATTTACTCTATACAGAGTAGTTTGGGTTCTCTAGCCTTACTTACTTCAGACTTATCCATCTTAAAGTCTTTTCACTTCGATATTTCTAAGCCTTAAGACTTTGGGATTTTAAAACTTGATTACTTCTAATGGCTAGTTACTTATCCTAATTTTTACATCTATTGGCCTGTCATTTCCTTTGGACACTTGGTCTCAGGTTTCCTTCTTTTTGGGTCTTTTCTCTGTGGCTCCTGCTTAGCTTTTCTTCTAAAGGAATTCCTTTAGAGGAATTCCTTCATCTTTTTCTTTATTTCCTTCAGCCTATTTCTTTTGGGCAAATCTCACAAAGGAATTTTTTCAAATAATTTATCCGAAGGAATTCCTTTAGACTTTTTGTCCACATCTATCTTTGGAAATTTGCTTTGGATCTTTCCTAAAGGAATACCTTCAAAAAAATTTCCCTCGGGCTTCTTGTCAATGGACTTTCCCAAAGGGCTAGACACCCTTTAGGCTTTTACAAATGGTCATTTCCTTTGATAATTACCTTATTTTTTGCTGAAGAAAGTGCCCTTCAACATTTGAAAAAGGTCCTTTTAATGCGAAAGATACCCTTTGAGAAACTTGCAATGGTCCACTTTTGAGAAGAAAGTGCCCTTCGTAAATTTGAAAGTGACCTTCAAAAAAGTTGACTAGTCTTTCATAAATGTTGAAAATATCCCTTTTGCCCTAAAAAGGCCCTTTGGCATTTTGAAAATTCCCTTCAGACTTTTGAAGTGGACTTGTCCCTTGAAGAACCAAAGAAGCACTATTTTTCAATACCAAATCAAGTTTGTCAAGCCCCTTTTACTTATTTTGAGCTTCTGATTGTTTACAACGTATGAAGTAATCAAGTAGTGCTCCTTGGAGAACCTAAAATACACTATCCATGAGTAATTATGGTTCATAAACCCAAATTACTTCTACTTATAAAACATTTAAAAGTCAAGCATTATTAGATACCCAATTTGCATTGTGCCCACATAAACCCAAAGTTAACACTGCTAGAAAACCTAAAGTCCTCTCAAAAACATGTTATTTTCTTTCTTGAAATCTCCCTTTTTCATACTTAGGAAAAATTTGATATGTGGGCCAAAAATGGCCAACATTTTTGGTGACTCATAAGGAAGCATGCATGTTATGCTTGAGAACCCAGCTCATTTGCTTCATTTGATCTATTGGGCATGGAGTCACTAGTTTTATACAAAGCTATCTTTATCTATAAATTTCCCTTGAAGCAACAAGAATAACCAAAATGAAACACATTCTACCCAAGGCACTTAGGGAAGGGAAAACACTCAACTAAAATGGATGTACATAAGGCACTTAGATAAAAAGATGAAAATCTATACAAAATGTATAATAACATACAATGGATGCAAACTCTTTTAATAACATAGCTTTAGATGAAATCTAGAGAGGGGGCTTGCGTCTGCGTGGCCCCCTCAAACCCCCTCGCATCTGTGTAGTTCACTGTAATGTGAGATCTATTACTACATAGAACTTTATTTTTTCCTCAGATTTCTATATTATGGATGGAACCTGGGCTAGATTTCCAACCTGAGTTGGACTGCCATCCCGATCTAGTTTGCGAAGAAAATAGTGAACGGATGGGGGAAACTTTGTTTCCTCTATGGAAAGTGAGTGAGCCACGATGCCCTACTCAAGGAAAAAATGGAGAAAACCCTAAGCCATGGCAGAGCCCTGCTTAAGGAAAAAATGATGGGTGTTACAGCCACAGTGCCCTGCTCAGGGAAAAAATGGAAAAAACCCTAAGCCCCAGTGGCACCCTGCTCAGGGAAAAATTGGTTGAGGCCACTTTGATCATTGTTTTTCTCATGGTTCCTTTATGGCCTGGTCTTAAATTCCTCTGTATTGGGGGTAGATCTACCTACGTCGTGTTGGTGCTAAGGGAGAATGGTGTGCCAGATGCCGTGGGAATCAATTGGTGGTCATGCAAAGGAAAATTTTGACGGCTACCGTTTATGAGCAATTCCTTCGACTTTGTGTTCTCGAGGTTGATGGATCAAACTTGGGAGCCCACTCTATTCATTTTGGAGATGGGTGATGATGTCTCTATTAATGAGGTTTCAGGTCCTTGTAAAACTTGGATACTTTTATTGGTCTATGTTTGTGGTTTTAGGTCCCTGTAAAACTTGGTCTTGATGCTGCACTTCAGCAGGTTTTCAGGAATACTTTTCCTGGTGGTTGTTAATGCTTTATCTTTCTTGATTATGTTAAAGGACTTTGGGGTCCCTTTAAAACCTGCTTTTATCATAATCTAAAAAAACATATCTTTAGATGAATCCTATTGATTGGGATGGGCAATACCTTTCCATCCAGTTGGGCCAGTTGGAAGGCATTATACTATTTACATTAATGGATCAAATAAGGACCACTCTACAAGTTGTCAAATTTGGTATGGTCACCTAGTTTAGCCTTTTTTGAATCCCATTTAAGGACTAAGTCTTCCTCTTTGAAGTCCCTTATCATGGCTTTCTTGTCAAAATCCTTTTTAACCTAAGCTAGATGTGCCTCTGGCATCTTCATTATAAGGTCCCTTGTCTCCTCAAGTTATATGAGTTCTACTAATCTCACATTCATGGGTTCATCTTCTAGTATCTCCAATTGATGGGCCAGCTCTAATGTAGGTAGTTCAAGAGAAATGGGTAACTTGGCCTCCCTTCCATATACTAGAGCATATAGAGAATTGCTAATAACATCTTTAAGAGTTACCTGGCCAACCCACAAGGCTGTCTTCAACTTAGTGTGCCACATCCTTTGATTCTCCTCCATAGTCCTCTTGATAATCCTCAGCAAATTCTTATTTTTGCACTTAGCTAGAATGTTGCCTTGAGGATAATAGTTTGAGGAAGTGTTGAGGTAGATGCCTATCTTGAGGGTCCATTCACTTGTTTTAAAACCAAGGAAAGCCAAAGCATTATCAGTTATGATAGTGGATGGAACACCAAACCTAGTCGCTATGTTGTCATAGAAATCTAAGACTACACTATCATTAGCTTCCTTCAATGCAATGGCTTTGACCCACCTGGTGAAGTAATCAGATGTAGTAAGCACCCACTTATGCCTTGCACTTGATGGGGGTTGATTACTCTAATGAAGTCCAAACCCCACTGCATGAATGGTTGCTCTACTTGAATCAGGTTGAGAAGTAAAGTCAATAGCCTTTGCTACCCATGAAGAGAGTACATTCTTGACACTTCCTCATCCATGCATAAGCATCCTTGAAGAGGCTAGGCTAATAGTAGATATCCCTCATTATCTTTGCTACTATAGTTATAGGTGCAAAATAACCTCTTATAGGCCCATCATGGAAATGCTCTAGAAGCTTGGCTACTTGATCATCATCTACACACATCAGAAGCACTCCATTAAGGTCTCTTCTGAGCAAAACCCCATCAACTAAAGCACAAGGTATGGACTGATGTCTAAAATACCTTATTCTTGCTTTGTCCATACCTTGAGGGCACTCACTTGTTAGTGGAAAGTGTGTCATATCATGGAGCCAACTAGTGTGAGGTGGAGGTGCATTTGCTTGTAGGTTATCTTGTGTTACCAAGATGAGCTATGTATCTTCATGAAGGTCATTAACCATATGTTCACATAAGTCTTTACTTCTTACTAAATTAGTGACCTTGATCTCCATGTCATACTCTATGACTTTATTGATCCAACTAGCTCTCTTTTTTCTCAAATCCTTCTTAAGAAGGAAGTCTCTTACTCCAAAATGAGACATCATAAGGTGGATTTTGTTATTGGATAGCATTAGCCTAAACTTATAAAGGCTCCTTACTACTGCACAGACTTGTTTTTCTATAAAGGTATACCTCACCTCATACTCTTCAAGCCCCTGACTGAAGAATGTTAATGGTTGCTCAAGTCCTTCACCATTTCTTTACATCAGCATAGCTGATATATTATTAATGTTGGAAAAAGCATACAATATGAAATCCCTTGATAAATCAAGATTCATAAGTGTGGTTGCTTGAGTGATGGCTTGGTTGATATCCCCAAATGCCAACTTCCCTTCACTTGATCAAGTGAACACTTGTTTCTTTTTCAGCATAGTAGTGATGGGCTTTACCAAACTTGAAAAACTAGGGATAAATATTCTCATGAAGTTTATCTTTCCAAGGAAACTTTGGATTCCCTTCTTATGCTTGGGAAAGGGTAAGGCCAAGATGGCACTTATTCTCTCAGAATCAATGGACAACCCCTCGTTTGAGATGATGTGGCCCAGCAGCTTACCTTCATGCATGACAAACATACACTTCTTGGGATTCAATAAAATCCCATACTCCCTGCATCTCTCAAAAATTAGCCTCATGTGGTTCATGTGTTTGTTGGCATTCTTAGAGAAAACTACGATGTCATCTAAGTATACTAGTACCATTTAGTTTAGCATCCCCTAGAAAGCCATGTCAATAGCTCTTTGGAAATTTTTGCTAGCATTTGATACACCAAAAGGCATCTTTAGGTTCACATACATGCCCCATTTGGTGGTGAAGGTAGTCTTGTACCAATCTTCATCTTTCACCTAGACTTGGTTGTAGCCAAAAAATCCATCCAACAGAGACAAGCATTCTGATCGTAAAATTACTTGGAGAATTTGTTCCATCGATGGTAGAGGGTAGTGATCCTTTAAGGAGACTTTGTTCAAATCTCTAAAGTCCACAATTTCCCCACTCTTTTTTCTTATAGGCACCAATTTGGCTACCCATGATGAGTTTTTGATGGGAAAGATGATCCTGGACTCGATTAACTTAGTTAGCTCCTTCCCCATCATCTCTTCAATCTTGGGGCTAACAGGTCTTTGCTTTTGCCTTACGTGCTTAGCATTGGCCTCCAACTCTATGGTATACTAAGCTAGCTTAGGATCAAAACCCTTTAAGTCATTATACTCCCAAGAAAAAATGTCTGCATACTCTTGGAAAAGTGTTATGAAAACATGCCTCTTAGCCTTGTTGTTTACCTTCCCAAGCTTGAAAAGTTTGTCTTTGAAGATGAGGACTCTCTCATAGTTCTCTTCATTAGTAGACATTATTGCCTTTTTTTTCCTCATAAGGTCCCCTTCATTAAAAAGGCCCTCAAGTATAGCCTACCCTTTAGGAAGTTTATTTGACTTCAGCTGAATAATTTGATCCTCATATTGAAGTTGTAATTTAGCTTGATTAGAGGAGGAAAACTTAGCTTCTTACTGTAAAAAACAAGCAATTTGCTTATCACTCTCAAAAACCTGGTAGTGGGCTTCATTATTTAGCACTGCTAGCCTCACCACCACCTTGACATGTGGTTGAACCTTAGCTTCTTTCATCTCACTTGGAATGTCAAACTAAGCTCTACGATTACTAGTCTATCAGCATGTTGGTTCTGATTTCTTGGGGCAACTTGAATGTCAAAGGCCTCAAAATCTTCAATTAGGTCTCACACTTGATTTTTTTAGGACCTTATCAAGGAATTATTTATAATGTTTAGGCCTCTAACTTGGTTTACTATGAGATCATTGTCCCCATAAACTTGTAGCAATTTAATTCCTCATTTATTGGCCCATTGAAGGCCACAGATTGAGCCTTCATATTCTATTGCATTTGAAGAGTAACTGAAATGGAACCTATAGGAAGAGAAAAGCTTATTACCTGAAGGTGAAATCAACATTGCCTTAGAAATTGCACCATTTTTTCCCCTTGAGCCATCAAAGAACAACTTCCATAAACCATTGGGGTCTTCTTTAGGTCCAATGAAGGAAGGCATGGGTTGATTCTCTTCATGCAGCAGATAGACACCCATGTCTCTTTCCTCAACACCTTCCAAAGGGTTGAAAATTTGATTATCTCCCCATAGCTCATCCAAGAACAAGTTTGGAACCTCTTCAAGATGAGTGTTTAGCTCCTCACTAATTGTAAACTCATCCTCATCAAGGATAGTTCAATTGAGATTTATGTTATCTGGTTGATGGGGTTCAATACGGAATTGTGCCATGGATTCAGCCTTGATTGAGACTTCAGTCCCACACTTTGTTCTAAATGCCATGTAAGACCAATCTACTACAAGGTAACCCTTAATCTTGGATGTGAACTCCCTAAAAAGACATAATGCAAAGTGAGGAGTGAGATCTAGGATCAACATGTCTTACACCATAGACACACTAGGATAAGCATGCAAGGTTAGGCTCAAATTATTGATGATTCTTGATGGCTTTGTGGAAGAACATCAAGTTGTAGGACTCCTTTGGTGTATAGCTCATACCTGAGGTTTAACTGGTCAACAATAGACTTTGACATGACTGAGGTGTTGGCCCCACTATCCACCAAGCAGTTGTGCACCAAGAAATCACTAATGATAAATGACATGTAGAATGGGGGGGCTTGGTCACACTACTTGACCTTTCTCCTAAAGGACTCTTGTCTGCATTAGTGAAGACTTTAGCTTCCTTGTTTGGTTGCTTACTTGCAGTTGTAGAAACACTCATCTTGGACAAACCTTCCTAAAGAATGTCTACTTGGTTGAGCATAGAAAACATGTCCCATATTGGTACGCTTATGCTATATTTCTTCATTTGCTCCAAAATATTGATTTGTATACCTTCAACCTTTACCTAGGTTTTGGGAGCTACTACTATTGGCTTTATTAGTGAAGGAGTGGTGATAAGAGGTTCTTTGAGAGCTTCCCGATTGTCACCCATATTCCTTCTCCTGAACCTTGTGTTTGTTGAGACCAGGATGTGGGCTAAACTGGGAGTAGCCTATAGATTGGATGCATAGCACTCCTCTTGCTTACTGATGAACATTGAGGCTTCTAGCTAGTTTGACCCCTGATCTAAGCCTTATTCTTGTAGAGGTTATTCATGCTTTGTCAGCATGGGCACCTTTATGCTTTGGGCCATAATAGCCTAGTTATATCCATAAGCAACAACCTGCTACCATTGATCATTGAATGCCTGGTTGGAGCCATTAGTTAGGCAATAGATTGTCTAAAATAATGATTCCAAGGCATTGTCCCATCAGCCTCCTGAGCCATATTGTTCTAAATCAGGACTAAAGAATTGCAAAGGCCTACAGCATGTGTATTATAATTATGTTGTCTAGCATAGTTAGGCTACCCCTATCCTTGGAAATTTCCTTTTGAGTGTGTCTTATTTACTTGATAAGGCTACTGCTAAGGCTGGTATGGAGCTTGATATGGCTTGATATAAACTTTTTTCCTCTTGACATTAACCACATCATTCCCCAAGGATTGGAGCATACTCTTTAGTTCCAAGTAATTCTTCTGCTCTTGGGAGTCATTGGATCCACTAGTAGAGGCCTTCTCTTGCTTAAGTGAAGGAAAAGCAGTAATTAATGGAATTAGAAGTATAACATCAAGTGGAGGAATGACTGTAAGAGGTGGTCTAATCTCTATAAAAAAGGCATTGTGGGTCTAGGAGTAAGCTTTCCAGCCTAAACTAGGCAATTTTTTGCCTTGATTACCACCTCATATGCATATGGCATTATGTCTCCTCCCATAGATTGAATCATTACAGCTATGTCATTGTTGAGAACCTTGAAGTAATATAAGAAAGCAAAGTTTGGAGATGATCTAACAGCTACTAGAATTCTATCCCACACCTTCTAAAATCTCAAATTGAAGTCTTGCATGACTTTATGAGGAGCTTTCTTGATTATGGTCAGCTACTTTATAAATGACAAATGATCACTCTTATCTAAAAACCTTTTACATAGGGATATTCCTAACTTATCCCATGAGTGGATAGAATTATGAGCTAGGCCCCTATACCAATCTAATGCATTTTCTTTGAAAGATATAGCTAGTATCCTAATAGCCACAATCTCCACTGTGATATTGTAAATGTTATAGAAGTTGGCTATGTCTACTATGTGCTCAATAGGAGTTACAGCTTGGTCTCTTATGTAATAAGGAACACTTTTAAGGGTTGTTACTAGCATAAGATCATACTGTGAAAAATTTAAAGGACTGTGGCCATTGAAGGCTACAAAATCTCTTTGGGAAAACATGGTAACAAGAGGAGATAACAAGGATCTTCTTGTGTACATATACCTTATGAATAGTTTAGAAAAGTAGTTTCTTTCATAAGGGTGAGTATGGGTGAACCTTAACCTTCTTGATGAGTTTAAAGGTAATTCAACAAAATTAAAAGGAATACCTATAGAAGTCAATCTTGTAGTCACCTTTGGCATGAAATATAGCTAATTCTCTACCACCAAATAGTTGGGTGTTCTTTGGAGTCACCAGATGCTGAAGGATGAATGCTACCACTACTATAAAATGGTCAAAATAGCATCAAATTTGACCAATCTTTCATAAAAATGAAAAAAAAATGGTCGTTGTCCCACTAGGTGTGCCAAAACTATTATAGCTTGGAATTGCACCCCTATGAGAGAGTTCTTCAAGCTCCCTCACTTCCAGCTACAAGCATGGGGACAACCTCAGGATGTGGGTATCTTATGGTGAGGTTGAATTTATAGGATTTTTTATGAAGCTAGTTCCTCAAATGCTTCACTTCAGCTCTTGATTCTCACACTAAAATATGCTATAAGTTAAGGAAAAAGGGTATGAGGATGAATGAAAATAAATCTAAGCTAAGGGAGGTGATGCACTAAAAATAAGTGATCCACTTGGTCTAGGAAAAGAGCCAACTACTGATGTACCCAAACAGGACACATGTTATTCTAGTTCTATCTCAAGGCCATAGGCATGGAGTCTTTGTATAGAGGTTGAAGGGGATCTTTGTGCTTTGAAGGATAATAAAAAATAGGTCTACGGGAGACACTATGAATTGGTAACACTTCAAAGAGAGCTTGACACACAAACACTTCACGCAATCCTATAGAAAACTAAAAGGATCAAAATCAAGGTGCTGGTAAAAATCATAGGTGATGAATGACAATCATACATTCTATAAATGAAACCAAATGTGCACACTTGTTTTAACCAAAAATAGAAAAGTCTTCCTTGTATTTCTTCAAAAGAGTCTTTTACAAAGTGATTTCTATAGATTAATTCTATCGATAATTCAGGGATGATTTACTTGGCTCCAAGGCCTCTATTTATATAGAAAAGGGGAAAGAGAGAAGGGGAAGAAATAAGAAGTCATTGATGGCTGGAACTCTAATGTCATATTTCCTAATTGTACCTAAATGCATTGTTTAAGATCACTAAACAATCCTCTTGAGCCCCTTTCATCTTTAAGTGTTTCTTTGCTGCATCTGAGAAGCCATATTGTGAGCAACTAAAATGTCTCTTCTTGGCATAATGCATTTAATATTTTCACTCAAGATTGGTATGGCTTCTGTCTCTTTACGTGCCCTGCTAAAAGGAAGTGGGTCTCCATATGTTTCATCCATGATGCATTTAAGCATTGAATGGTGATTGTGGGGAGCATGAACTATGGTGGATGAGAGCCTTTATAATTTCTAGCTACTAGCTGCTTGGACTCTCCCGTGATCATTGGTCATCCTTAGTCACTTGTCCTTTACTGATTAGCCCTTTTTGCTCTAGCTTATGCCACATGGTAGCCTTTCATTCATTGCATCATGACTCACATATTGCTAGACCAAGCTTAAGTCAAGTACTTGAAGAATATTGATTTACTCTATGCAGAGTAATTTAGGTTATTTGATCTTTCCAACTTCAGACTTTTCCAGATACATTACTTATAAAGCCTTTTAAGTAGAGTACTTGGACAAACCTGATTTACTCTATGCAGACTAATTTAGGTTCTCTAAGCTGACTTACTTTAGACTTGTCCATCTTGAAATCTTCTCACTTTGTTGTTTCCAAGCCTTAAGACTTCAGGGTTTTCAAACCCAATTACTTCCAATGGCTGGTTACTTATCCTAATGATGATGTCCATTGGCCCGTAATTTCATTTAGACACTTGGTCTCAGGCTTCCTTCTTTTTGGGTCTTTTCTCTGCAACTCCTGCTCAACTTTTCTTTTGAAGGAATTCTTTTGGAGGAATTCCTTTGGCTTTTTCTTTCTTTCCCTCGACCTATTTCTTTCAGGCAAATCTCCTGAAGGAATTTCTTCAGACAATTTGTCCGAAGGAATTCCTTCAAACTTTTTGTCCATGTCTATCTTCAAAAAAATTATTTGGCTCTTTCCTAAAGGAATTCCTTTCAAAAGAATTCCTTCAAAAAAAATTCCCTTGGGCTTCTTGTCAATGGACTTTCCCGAAGGGCCAGACACCCTTTGGTATTTTGCAAATGGTCCTTTCCTTTGAGAATTTCCCTATTTTTTGCCAAAAAAAGTGCCCTCCACATTTGAAAAAGGTCCTTTTGAAGGGAAAGATACCCTTCAAAAAACTTGTAATGGTCCACTTTTGAGAAGAAAGTGCCCTTCAAAAATTTAAAAGTGCCCTTCAAAAAAGTTGACTGGTCTTTCAAAAATGTTGAAAAGATCCCTTTTGCCCTAAAAAGGCCCTTCAAAATTTTGAAAATGCTCTTCGTATTTTTGAAGTGGACTTGTCCCTTGAAGAACCTGAGAAGCACTATTTTTTGAGACCAAATTGGGTTTGTCAAGCCCCTTTTACTTATTTCAGGCTTGTAACTGCTCATAACTTGTGAAGTAATCAAGTAGTACTCCTTGGAGAACCCAAAATACACTATCCATGAGTAATTTGGGTTCATAAACCCAAATTACTTCTAATTATAATACAAATTGAAGTCAAGCACTATTGGAAACTCGATTTTCACTGTGCCCTCAGAAACTCGAAGTTGTCACTGCTAAAAAACCTAAAGTCCTCTCAAAGACTTGTTATTTTCTTGCTTGAAATCTCACTTTTTAATACATAAGAAAAATTTGATATGTGGGCCAAAAATGGCCAGCAAGTGCTAGGGAGGAGAAACAACATGAACAATCAGAATGTGAAAACCCTTATAAGTAATATTAACCCTGTAGTTCTTACCAACACCACTCTGTCAACCTCAACTTAAACCCTTCTTGTTCATGCCCCTATGGAAAACCCTTGTTTGTTCATGACAAGTGATCCTATGGATATTAATGTCATTCTAAAAACCCCATAGTATTTTCCCATTGGATTCTTTTTTTATCAAACGTAATATTCACAGGGACCCTCAGTTGTCATCCTAGTTGTGAACTCATGAGAAATCCCTCCCTCCCCATGTAGGTAAATGAATCACTAATCAAGAATTCCCTCTCCTAGTAGTGGGTACATTAAGTTTGTTTACCCTGAATGGTGGTCTACTGAGTTTGGGTTTTTTTTCATAAATAAATAACATACCTCCTTTTTTAGCAACAACCACTTTGTAGTATTAGAGGGCCCAAAGGGCAAAATCATGAACCTTGATAGTTTATAATGAACATGTTCTCATAGAATGTATGTAGATTAATGAACCCAACATATAAGTTTTTAGTGCAATACATCAATAAAAAAAAATTAGATATGCATATCTTATGCCTGCAAGAAGTCAAAATTATTGGTTTTACACTGCAAATGGTAGCAAACATCATTTGGCCTAGTGTTACTTGTCATATGTCTAGACACATGGTGGGGCATGATGGTTTAATAAAATTTATTTCTCCACTCTATACATCTTTTTTGATTGATTAGGGAGTGGAACTATCAATCATGTTATATGGATGATTTTTAATTTCAACGAGTAGATCCTTGGTATTGTCATTTTTTATGCTTCTAATAATGTTGTAGAAATGATGAATCTTTGGAGATAGATGGTAGATTCCCTCCCCATGGCCCATTGGATTGTCTATGGTGAATTTAACATGATGGAATCTATAGAGGATAAAGAAGTGGTCCTTCTAATACGATGGTGTGCTAGTGAGAGAATCCTAGTTTTATCTACATAACAAATTTGGTATATTTGATCTGAACCATCATCATAAGAACTCTTCCCCTACATCTTGGTTCACCTAATCTATTTTTCATCAAGGATTTGAATGAGTGTTATATATAGTTAATAGAGCCCTTTTATTGAGCTAAAATATTTTATCGATTATCCACAAATTTGATCAACCTGTGAGTGTGATTCCAAATGTTATTCTCTTTGATCACTAACCTATTTCATTTACCATGGAATGGATTACTCCTCCTAACAAAGTTTTTAATAATTGGTTCTACCTGACTACCTCTCATCTCAGACATCCATAAACTCTTGTTCACATTCAGAGGGTTTAGAATCTTTCCCCTACTCTAACTAGAGACTCTAGGTGGAATGACTAGTGGGAAGCTACAATCTCACGCACTACCACCTTTCTTTGTTATTTTGGAAAAAAGTTGGAATAAAAAAATGGGATAATGTTGAAATCATGAAAGAATTCATTTACCTTTACCAAGTGTTAGAAAAGACCCCTCTCGATGAGACTTTATAAAACTAGGTGGCCACTCTTAGACAATAGATCAAACTCACTAGCCTCCATCAGGCTTGTTGGGATCAATTATGATCTTACTTACATTGGCTCAAGATAAATATCATAATATTGATGGGTTTATTTTGTGTTTTATCAATCTCTATGGGGATGTGTTGGCCCTAATTTTCATAAAGTTGATCTGGAGGATCTCTCCAAAGGTTTTCTCAGCTAGCTTATCAACAAAGGTAACATCAATTTCATTCCAAAATTGGGGATCATTAATCCATTTCCAATTGTGGGCCTATTACTCTTATGAATGTTTTTTAAAAGATTATTGCCAAAGCCCTAGCCCTCCAGATTAGATATTCGCTTCCCTAATCATTCAATATGAGCAAATTGGGTTTATTTGAGAGCATTACATCTTGGATAACATCTTGAATATCTGGGAAGGCATGGAATGGTGTCACATCATAATTTATCTCTAAGCCTAATAACCTATTAATTCATGGATTTTCATGGTTATTATTTGAATAATTATTATTTAATTAAACTTACTTTTATATGTTGATTATGGGTAGTTATATGTTTCTTAATTTACATGATTGATTTAGATATGGAGTTAGTTTTACTTTTATATTTTGTACATGGTGATCATGTTTTTTAGTTATTAGTATTTTATGGATTATATATGTTTTAGGCTAATTACCTTTATTATTGTGAGGTGGATGTAGGACAGATCTATCCCTGATAGTGCAATGGAGGGAGGGCATCATCAAAGAGGGTGGCCTAGATGGAGGCATTGGGGGATGACAAAGGGAAAGGCTAGAAACTCATGCACACACCACAAGTAGATTAATATGTTTATTCAATGTTTATTTTAGATAGTTGAGTATGTCTTTGATTGCTAATATATATTTATGTTGTGATCTTGTATTTTGTTTTATGCTTATTCAGTGGTTTGATTTCATTTATGGGTGTCATATTTAGATTTATTCACATTATGTTATTGCTATGTTGAATCCATGAATCTATTAATGTTTTTACATTACTCACTATTGTATTGGATATAACTGTGTGTGGCATGACAGTGTTTTGTTTTGTATTCATAGCTATAGTAGAAGATAGATTTTGTTGTATTGCTTGATCGATTTGTTAAGTGATTAGTAATGCTTAGAAAGTTATTATTATCATTTATAATAGTTGAATAACCTATATTAAGTCATTAATAAATTAGATTTTTTTTTAACAATTATGGATTACATTAGTTTGGCATGGTCATTAAGAGATTAATGTTATTGACTAATGATTATTATAAAACCTTTCTACATAGGCAATATACATAGTCAATGTAGATAGTTTCATTTTTAAATGATTATGAGAGACATCATAATGTTTCATTTGTGGATGACCTGTTATTTAGTCGATGGTCAAGTTTTTGATTTCAAACTAGTCAACATTATCATTCAAAGTCATAATGTTTGATAACCTTTGCTAAGTTGATGCCAATAATTATATTGTTTATCCTATAAAACTAACCACTAGTTATAAGGATCAAACTCTTTGATAATAATGACAATGCTAAGAGTATTTAGTAAAGTTAATAGACATGAAAATTTTTGAAGGGATATTATAATTGTTATTTTATTGTTTGATCATAGAAATTTTGAGATGACTAGGGTTTCTATTGGGTTAACTTGTGTTAAACAACTGTTAAGTAAAAATTTATTTTATTTTGGAAATTTAGGCATAAAAATTGTCCGTTAGTCTTCCCACAATCTTTTGTGAGTTTGACTTTCATGTGAATATTCCTTTGCCAATCTCATAAAGATCATGAGGAGTTCTGGTGGAAATAGAGGAATTTAGTTGCATGAGGTTAACATGCAGGAGAATATAATGGGGTGAGAGGACACTTTGAAAGGCATGATTATATGAATGAATTCTAATAACTAATTTAATAAGGGTTTTAGTATTCCATTTTTATGAAATTATCAACTGTGCTAAATGTTTAGCCTTGTAGATGACTTGGCCATCCACATAACTAAACATATAACCCAGTAAGCCCTACGGTTGAATTGCTTGAGATTTTTTATTCTTTGCCTTACTGTATAAAATACCTAAAGGAAAAATTTTGTGTGTATATACTTGATTCAAATTTTGATAACCCTAGAAAAATTCTCTAGGGTATAACTATTTATTTAGATTGGTACATTTACTCAAACTATGTTAGTGTAAATGTTTATTTACTCTTTTGTTAAGTTAACTTAGGTTAGCTTTAACCACTAGTGGTTAGTGTGTACACGCATGAGTGCTTGATGACTCATGTGCCACTATTCCTTACTATTATATGTGTGGTTTTATCCCACATTGCTTAGAATGCTTTTCATCTTGGTTGTAATCACCTATATATGCAAGGCTCTTCTATGATCAATACACACAAGTAACACAAAGGAGAAACATTGCAACATTTAGTTTGCATATAATATGTGTTTCATAATGTAATATTATCATTAATGTGTCTTTGCATCTTGGTGTGTATCTCAATTTTACACTGATCATGTGGCCATTCAGGTGTTTCTTAGTCTTAGTGGTAGTTCTATCATGGTATCAGAGTTGTGTATGGCCTAATCCCACCATTCTTAAGTATCTTTTAAGGTTGTTTTTTGTTTTTTAATATTATATAAAAATCTATAATTTATGTAAATAATCCTATATTTTTTCTAAATTATACTCATAAAAATATAAATTTATAAAAAAATTGGAATTTTTGGAGCTTCTAGTGATTTTATATGATTTTTTTGAAGTTTTTATTTTACAGGACAAATGAGGAATAGCAGAGAAAATAGTAGTTTTTTGACATTTTTTTTATAAAATTATGAATAAAATATTATATCACCAGATTATTCTCATTTATATCTTTCTTTAAAATATTCATTTTCTAAAAATGGAGCACCAAGGCACCCATGGTGAAAGTTTGAAGGTGGAGGGCAATTTGGAAGTCTTCATTTGGTACAGGGTCAATTTTTTAGGTGGAACACTACCCAGATCCACCACTTCCAAAATAAGAACCACCATCATGACACCATCAAGAGCACCACTCATCTCAACATTTAAATCAATGTATTTTCTGATAATAAAAAATAGTTTGTTTACTTGCGTTAACAAACTTCATGTTTGCACTTATGGTTAGAGCGCTTGGATTAAAGAATTGATGACTAAAGGTAATGAGGTATAATATAAATGTTGTTTTGGTATTCACAATAGTTTTAAACCTTTTTTCATGCCATATGACCACCTGTTTGGAATTTTTAGCCCCTAAGGGCTTGTCCTTCACCACTATGAGCTATTTTTGGAGATCTTTTCTTCCAAGGCTCATAACTTTTGATCCATGAAGCTTGGGAAGGTGATTTTTTTTAATATTATCTATTTTTTCAATATATATGTATTGGTAAGGTTATTTTTTACATTTTAACCACCCATATTTCTATAATTTTTAGTTTATTACCAATTCAGCTGACCAATTTATGTATTTTGGACCTTTAAAAGGCCATAACTTTTGATTGGTAACTCAAATTTGCATGTTGTATTTTTTAAAAGTGCATGTTTTTCAATGATATTAACATATTCAGCATCTATTTATTCTAATTATATATAATATTTTAATTTTTATCTTAATGTCTTATTTTGCAAATTGTAATTCATATTGGGTGGGTTGTTCAAATGTACTTATACTTGCACTAATTTAAAAAGTGCCATGGGGGGTTTATAGTTTTGTCTAATTTCATGTGTGTGTATGATTTTTGACACTCCATTTTCACATTTCAATGGTTTATTTCTTCATGTGGCTTGGTCATATTCACACTTATTCTAGATAGCATGTTTGAAGATCAATGAGTGGGTCCAACATGGCTAGTGGTCATGCCCCCCATAATAAACATTATGCAATTTTTTCTCTCTCCTTATCCTTTTGTTTAGAAAAATAATTATATTTCCTCATCTTGTAAAGGGTACCTAAAATGGCCTATTTCCTATGACCCTATCAAGGAAAAATACTTTGGTCTCTTTTCACATGGCTGTTATCTAGTAAGACTCCTACTGCATTTTTGAACATGTGTTTAAGTAGTGGATTTTGACACTCATGCATGACCTTTTTAGTTTGTGAGTTTATTTTATTTTATGTGTTGATGCTGTTTATTTTACACTTCCACCTATTCTCATGCCATTGAGACATTTGAGGCCCCTTCCTTTGCACCTCCTTGCATTTGCTAGGAGAGATTCCATTTTTTTCTGTAAATAAGCACCTTTTGTGTGCATGTGTGATTTCATGTTTTTAGCATAATAATGAGTTTGGTTGCCTTTATTTTATGTGGATCTCTTATTAGGCACTTTGTTTTTCAAAACCCATATTAAGATTATAGTATGTCTCATCATTTATTGGCCTTCTTTGGTGTACTCTCTATCTTTTTGACGCCAACCTTGACAATATGATTGTCTCCATGTTGTGAGAGACATTTCGTATCCCCAGCATCTATCAAGATTCAAAATTACCCATGGGTAGCCATTTTAAGGGTTCCAAAATTACCATGATAATTTAAGTGTTCATCGAGTAGTGGATTTGGACCACTCATGCAGATATTATGAGTATCTTCACCTAATGTTCACATCTATCTTGCATAGCTTCATTTGAGTGTGGATCAAACCACCATACAGTCTTGTGATGTTTACTCATTCACCATCACTTTGATAGTCATTAGTTATTATCATCATTACTTTATTTAACATTAAGCGGGGGATGTTTGATAATGCTTCTTTGAGTTTTTTATTCTACCCAATCTTTTAGAGATTAATGTTTCTCCCTATTGATCCTTGTATTTAGCACTAGATCTTATTTTACTTCGTAGTTATAGAGATTGGAATCCATGTATTCTAGTGAGATGGATTAGCATCCATCAAGACACTTGGCTTCTTCACTATATTATCTTAACATTGTACATAGGTACCCAGCATGTCATAGTTATCAGGACCTATCTTCTGAGGAGTCTTACACTCTTTTATTTTTCACTACTCCTTAAGTTGCACTTAAGGGGGGGTGTTACTATAAATGTTTATTTACTCTTTTATTAAGTTAACTTAGGTTAGTTTTAACCACTAGTAGTTAGTGTGTGCCCACATGAGTGTTTGATGACTCATATGCCACTATTCTTTACTATTCTACTTGTGGTTTTATCCCACATTGCTTAGGATGTTTTACATCTTGGTTGTAATTGCCTATATATGCAAGGCTCTTCTATGAGAAATACACACAAGTAACACAAATGACAAACATTATAACATTGAGTTTATATGTAATATGTGTTTCATAATGTAATATTATCATTATGGTGTTATTGCATCTTGGTGTCAGTTAGTGTCTCAATTTTACACCGATCTTGTGGCCACTCGATGTTACTTAGTTTACAACACCTATCAGGATTCAAAATTACCCATGGGTAGCCATTTTCATGGTTTAAAAATTACCATGGTAGTTCAGGGGTTCATCAAGTAGTGGATTCAGACCACTCATGCAAATATTATGGGTATTTTCACCAAGTGTTCACATCCATCCTACATATTTTCATTTAAGTGTGGATCAAACCACTATGCAGTCTTGTGATGTTCACTCATTCACTATCACTTTAATAGTCATCAGTTTCTATCATCATTACTCCATTTGGCATTGAGGGGGGGATGTTTGGCATGCTTCCTCAAGTTTCTTTTTCTACTCAGTCTTTTGGAGATTAGTATTTCTTCCATTTGATCCTTATATTCAGCACTAGTTCATATTTTACTTGGTGGTTACAATGATTGGCATCCATGTATTTTAATGAGATGGATTGGTGTCCATCAGGACACTTGGCTTATTCACTAGATTCTCTTGACATTGTACATTGGTACCCAACATGGCATAGTTTCCAAGACCTATCTTCTGAGGAGTCTTACACTCTTTTATTTTTCACTGCTCTCTAAGTTGTACTTAAGGGGGGGTGTTAGTGTAAATGATTATTTACTCTTTTGTTAAGTTAACTTAGGTTAGTTTTGACCACTACTAGTTAGTGTGTGCACACATGAGTGCTTGATGACATATGTGCCATTATTCCTTATTATTCTACATGTGGTTTCATCCCACATTACTTAGGATGCTTTTCATCTTCGTTGTAATCACCTATATATGAAAGGCTCTTATATGAGCATTACACACAAGTAACACAAAAGAGAAACATTGCAACATTGAGATTGCATGTAATATGTGTTTCATAATGTAATATTATCATTATGGTGTCATTATGTCTTGGTGTGGGGTAGTGTCTTGGTTTTACACTAATCCTGTGGCCACTCAGGCATTGCTTAGTCTTGGTGGTTGTTCTATCAGACTCGGTAGAGTCTTAGACTTAGTATTTTTATGTCAAACTAGTTTGGATATTATAAACATTAATATATGGACTTAGATCTGAAACCCATATAGGGTATGATGGTAAAACTGGGGGTTTTAACTCAAATTTAGTAAAGATAGTTTTGAAGCCTTTCTTTTATCACTAGGAAATGGATTTTATGTATATTATATCAAACTAAAATTATACAAGTTTGGACAGGATTCGACTATGTAAAATGATGTTTGGGCAAAATATAATGAAACTGATTTTAGCTCTTTTATATATTTTATCTAAAAATATAAATATACATATATAGGGATATGTATATACATCTTATAATATTTCATTGACGTGGGATATATATATGTATATATACATAGAGAGAGAGAGAGAGAGACATTGATATATATATATATATATATATATATATATGATATATATATATACACACACATATCAATCTCTCTCTCTCTCTCTCTCTCTCTCTCTCTCTCTCTCTCTCTCTCTCTCTCTACATATATATATATATATATATATATATATATATTATCAATGTGTATGTGTGTGTGTCAACTGGTTCAGTGAGTTTGATATGTAAAATATATATACATAAAATCCATTTACAATAAAAATGTCCTCAACATTGATTCAAAGACCATAACATAACAAACACCTTGAGGTGTGTGTGTGTGTGTGTGTCCATGTGTGTGTTGAGATATATATATATATATATATATATATATATCTGTGTGTGTGTGTGTGTGTGTGTGTGTGTGTGTGTGTGTTGAGATATATATATATATATATATATATATATATATATATATCAACATATATATATATATATATATATATCAACACACACACACACACACCTCAAGGTGTTTGTGGTGTTTTTTATATTGAGGTCTTTAAATCAATGTTGAATAAATTTTTATTTTATATGGATTTTATGTATATATATTTTTTTATATTAAACTCACTGAACCAGTTCACTGAGTCGAGTATAGGGTTGGGTATTTGATTTAATACTTATATGTATATGATTACTTTGATATGTGTTTATAAGGGTAAAACAGGTTTAAATTATAGGGATTTTCTCACTTGTATAACAGTGAATGTATAAATATAAGGTTGAACTAAAAATGACTTTTCATTCTAATTTCATTACCTATCGAGTTTATTCTTAGGACATATACTAAGACGTATACATTTACTAAATATTTTTTAACACTGTTAAGTATATAGTCAGTTGAATTAAATAAAACTACAAATTCATGACATATAAGATTCTATAATCAGTTGAACTTGTATATGTGACTATATACATTTTAATGTACAAACCTGGGGGTATTGCATTTTTATAAAATAGAACACGGTCAATTTTATTGAGAGTGTTTATTAAAAATTGAAAATATATTTGAAAATCTGAGACAAATAGAGAATATGAATTACTCTTAAATCTAAAGGTTAGATTACAAGCCTATTAAAGTATTTTATATACAATATTATATGCTATCATTATTATGATCAATTGAATAAAGGATTGTATCACTTTTTTATGAAACACATGAAAACTGAGTATAATAACATAATATTTAGGTAAAAGTGCTTATGTAGGAGTTCCTTTATATTATGTATAATCAATTATTTTGATTAGTGGAATATTTTGGTATATGTAATACTCTAGTTTATGGACAGTGTTTTGTCTAATTAGAGTATAACATATACTAATCCTTTTGACTGATTGTTGACTTATTTAATTTACACACAACTAAGTATATGGATGTTATATAAATATACGAAATACATGAAGATTGTTGACTTAGTTCAAATCTACGTGTATGCCCCACACACACATGTACACACACACACACACACACACACACACACACACACACACACACACACACACACACACACACACACACACACACAGAGATACATACATACTCAGTCAAATACTTAAAAATATAACATGGTAAAACAAATATATTTGGGTGTATTTTGTTATCATGGCCGAGTTAAGGGTGTCTTAGACTATTTTGATGAAACATTTAAATATAAGGTATTTGGGATTGAATACTAGCCATTTTAATGTTGTATTTAAATGAGATTAATAATGTATTGTTAGTATGTGGATATTAAGTTGTGAATAAATAGTATTAGATGGATGAAATAACATTTAAAGTTATGTATTTATATTCTTTAACTAGATGTCTAGATATGTTTATTACCCAGATGGTATGATTCTATTGAAGACTATTTATGAAATATGTTTATTATTCAAAAATAAATTATATGATTTAAGATTTATTGCATTACATTTGATGGACTAAATGTATGTGTTTAAAATTTCTGTACTTAGCATAATTTATAACTGCTAATAGTGAATATTATGTTTGAATCTATTAGTTTTTATATTATTATATAAATAACCAAATCTAAAATTAGTGGTCCTAAATAATCAATGTGATGGATTCCACTCGCTTAATTAGCACCATTAATGCAAGATGAAGTATAATCTGATTGAGTGGTGTGCATGAATTTAGTTGATCATAGAGATCAATATATAGATAAAAATTTTGGCCAAAGTAATGATTATAGTTAAACATTATCATTTCATGTGTTTGATATAGTTTATCTATTTGTATGATATCATATTAGAACATATTTATTTATGATATATGTCATATATTAGTTATATTATAGCAATGGGTTCTAGTTTATCACTCTATATTCTCACATCATCATAATATACCCATCTGTGAAAGGAAGGCCATTCCCTTATTGGGAGACAGTATGGGGGATCAATGGTCCATAGTTGGTGTGGAAAAGCACTCAGATGATGCTCCCCCTCCCCACCATAGAACTACACTAAAGACTACACTTGAGATTATAGACGGATACTTCATGTTCATTGAGACTCATGCTCCATGAAGTTTTGTATCATAGTATTACTATTATTGAGACATCTATTATTGTTGAAACTATACTTTTTATTCATATGTACATTTACAACAATGGTTGTAATGGTGTATCATTCATGGCTGAATTTGTAATATTACTTTTATAAAATAAAGGTAGTCTTTATTTGTATATTCATCATTGTACCTATTTTGATATAGTATTGTTATGGTGATCATTAGCTAAATAGAAGACCTTTTAAAGTTAACTAAAAATAATACATTTAGTTAAAGATCACTTAGTTAGGTTTCATTGTGGTGAAATTTGTTTGATGAATATGTGTAATTAATTTAAGAAAAAAAAAATACTCTATTCTAGTAAACCTAGTGGGGTTGTTACATTGTGGTATCAGAGCTGAGGCTCAAACTCAAGAACTTAATGTGTCTATTAATGCAAACTTATTCTCATGTTAAGTAAGAAGAAGAATGGTGTGAACTATACCAAGAGGTGAGGATACCTCGAATACCAATCCCCCTATTGATATAAATCAATTTACCGCTAAGCAAGCTATAAAGTTGGATCAGATCCTCACAACCATGCAAGAAATTATGGGACCAAATCATGACCCTAGAACAATAAGTGCGTGGGCATGTATAGTAATTTTTTTAGGAATGATCTGAAGAGTATCTTATTGATTAGGAAAATCCTCAAAAGTAGAGACATGAGGAAGTGCCACAAGATGCAAGAGCTCAAGTAGCTTTAGAAATGGCATGAGATATGAAAAAGGTAAATCCACCTAAGCCTGATGGAATTATTTTGGGAGATGGAGATGAATTGTGGTTAACATATATGGAGAAATATTTCAAAATTTAAAATTACTCTAAAGTCAACAAAGTAGTATGGGGATCATATCAACTTGCTAGTGAAACAACAACTTGGTGGGAAAACAAGAAGCTTGAGATGAACCTTGACTCCACCACCACCACTTGGAAATAATTTATGATATTATTTAGGTCACAATGTATTCAATATTTGTATTTAGATCAAAATCTTACATAATTTCATAATCTTAAATAATAAGACCTATCAATGAATGAATATTGGGAGCAATTCACCAATCTCATAAAGTATGTACCTTAGTATCAGGTGAATGAGAGGTTCAGGATTAGGAAATTCATTATGGGATTAAAAACCCAGATTAGTTATGAGGTAGATGTGTGTGGGCCATCTACCATGGATCAGGTCTTCGAAAAGGTAGTCAAGCAGGAATAGAAGCTAAAATCTCTTGCCGAAGTTAGAGATAAGTTTAAGAAGTTTGGAAGTTCTAAACTGACTTTAAAAAATAAGAACTAGAAGCAAAAGAGTGGAGACTCGAAGAGTCAATTCAAGAACCAAAATGCTAAGTTCAATAGTGGATTAGGGAACATGAAACCTGGTAATGGTTTTAATGGAGGTTTCAAGGGAAACCAATAATCTGATAAGAAAGGACCACCTAGAGGTTACTTCATTTGTGGAGGTGACCATTATGCTCAAGAGTATATGTAGGATAAGTCAAAGAACAAGGGTTATACTTCTCAATAGGGAAAATTTTAGTAGTGGATTCATACAATTGTTAACAATCATCAGGTTGAGTTTTAAGCTTCACTCATAGAACTATTAGGTATTTTGTTTGACTATTTAGTTTTTATTTTGATTAACACAGGGGTTACATAATGTTTTATTGTTCCTAAAATACTTATTAAGTTGTCTAAGAGATCTAGAGTTGTGGAAAATGCATGGTTAGTATAATATGGGAATGAATCAAAGGTCAAGGTTGATAAGTATCTAATCAAATCCAAGATTAAGTTACATAAATTCACTACAATAGTGGATTTGTATGTTGCACCATTAGGGTCATATGATGTGATCTTAGGATTAAATTGGCTTGAGAAGCATAAAACCAAGGTTGAGTGCTATATGATGAAGGTTGAGTGTCAAGATGATTTTGTAAATCAGACATAACTTCAGGGTGATAAAAGAGAGTTGAATCTTAGGTGATTTCTACAATTCAACTCAAGAAAGCTTAGAGGAAGGGAAGCCAAACATTTATTGTTAAGATAAATGAGATGGAGGAAACTAAGTAACCATCCATTGAGGATTATCCTTTTCTAAGAAACTTTCAAGATGTGATTCTAGAGAAATTACTTGGACTTCCACCTAAATGCGAGTTTGATTTCTTGATTAACATCATACCTAGATTAGAACAATCTAAGGCATTGTATAGGATGACAACTACTAAATTGGTTGAGTTAAAGGCTCAATTTTAGGAGTTGTTATTGAAAGGGTTCATTTGACCAAGTCTATCATCATGGGCTGTACTAGTAGTCTTCATCAAGAAGAAGGATGATACTCCTCACCTGTGTATTGATTATAAGATATTGAACAAGGCAATGATCATGAATAAATATATGTTTCCCCGTATTGATGATCTCTTCAATCAGATGTGAGGGGTAACAATATTTTTCAAGATTGATCTTAGAGCAAGGTATTATCAACTAAGAATTCATGATGAGGATATTCTAATAATAATTTTTAGAACTCGATATTGGCACTATAAGTTCATAGTGTTACCTTTTGGGTTCACAAATGCTTTGGCAACATTTATGAATCTCATGAATAATGTGTTTAGGGATTTCTGGAGCATTCTGTGTTGTTCTTTCTAGATGACATACTTATATATTTCAAGGATGAGGAAGAACATCTTCAACAAGTAGAACTAGTTTTGTAGCATTTGTGAAAGCATGGATTATACAATAAGTTGTTCAAGTGTGTATTTTTCCAAAATAAAGTGTAATATATGGGACATATTATCTCCACAAATGAAATTTTAGTGGATCCAACAAAAATAAGAGCCATAATGGAATGTCCAATGCCTAAGAATGTGCACGAGGTATAGAGTTTCATGGGATTAGCAGGTTATTACAAGAAATTTGTTCTGAATTTCTCAAAGATAGCTAATCCAATTACCTCTCTTTAGTGGAAGAATAAGAGTTTTGTTTGGTTAGACAAGTGTGAGAAAGCCTTTTAGGAGTTGAAAAGGAGACTTACTTCAGCACCAATGCTAAGAGTTATTGATCCTAATGGTCAATTCTCATTGATCACAAATGCGTTTAGGGATGGACTTCGAGGAGTTCTTATGCAAGATGGTTCAATTGTAGCATACAAGTCTAAAAAATTGAAGCCATATGAGGTGAATTATGCCCCTCATGATTTGGAACTTGTTGCAATAGTGCATGCCTTACAAGTTTGGAGGCATTAGCTATTAGAGAAACCAGTTGAGCTCAAGACTGACAACTTGGGACCCAAGTACATCTTTACCCAACTGAACCTAAATGCATGTCAGAGATATTTCTAAAATTCTTATCTGATTATGATTTTGATATTAATTATATCAAGGGCAAGGAGAACAGATTTGTTGATGCTCTAAGCTGAAGAAGGCACATAGAAGTTATGTCTACTATCAGGAGTACTTTCCATGATCAGGTAATCAAATTATTGCAAGGAGATGAATTCTATGATTAGGTCAGGAAAGCATTGTCAAAGAATGCTCAAAATCCTAGGTATAAAGGACTCAAGATAGAGAGTGATGATATTTTGAGGTATGGTGGTAGGATTTATGTGCCTGGTAGAGATAATATAAGGATCATGATATTAAATTAACTACACAATGCCCCATATTTAGGACATCTAGGTGTAACCAAGCTCATGACTCAGCTAAGACCACTCTATTTCTGGAAAGGAATCAAGAAAGATGCAATAGATTTTGTGTCTCAATGTTTGTTAGTGTGTTAGAGTTGAACATGTGTATTCGATAAGATTGTTATATTCACATGATATACCAAAATGGAAGTGGTAGGTGATTAGTATGGGATTTATCCAAGGGTTGTTATCATAGAACTAACATGATATGATCTTGGTTGTAGTTGACATACTAACTAAGGTAGCCCACTTCATACCAGACAACTTGATAGATGATGCACTTATGCTTGCGAAGAGATTCATGAAAGAGGTGTACCAATTACATATATTTCCAAAAAATATTATTTTAGATCAAGATCCAAGAATGACTTCTAGATTTTGGTTGACTCTGAATTCAATTTTGGGTACATAGTTAAATTTCAGCATTGCTTATCATCCAAAAACCGATAGACAAACAAAGAGAGTTAACTAGGTTTTAGAAGAACTCCTTCGTATGTATTGCATGGATCAATAATACAAGTGGGAGGAGTACCTTCCATTGGTTGAGTTTGCTTACAATAACTCATACCAATCAGTGTTGAAGATGGCTTCATTTGAGGCATTATATGGAAGGAGGTATAGAACACTAATTAGTTGGGATAAGTTAGAGGACAAGGCAGTCTTTGGACCTGAGATGCTTGTGGAAATGGAAAAACAAGTTAGGATAAGCAGGCAAAGGTTGGTTGAGGCCAATGATAAACATAAATGTTATGTTGACCTAAAGAGAGCAACAAGGTAGTTTTCTATAAGTATAAAGTGTTTTCACGGGTTAAGCCTAAAAAAAGTTTGATTGATTTCAAGAAGTCAGCTAAACTTTCACCTAGATATGTGGGACCGTTCGAGATTTTGGAAGTGGTCAATCATATAGTGTCTAGGCTTATATTGCCACCAACTCTAGCTATTTTACATAATTTCTTCCTTGTGTCTTATCTTAAAAAGTATGTTGTTGATCCTTCACATGTGTTAGATTGTAATGTTTTGCAAGTTCTAGATCCCAAAGTGGTCACGGTAAAACCAAATAGAAAAATTGACACTCATAAACTTAGTTTGTGTAATAGAGAAGTGTCACATGCAAGGTCTAGTGGGACCAATATTCTGAGGACGGTGCCACTTAGGAGGATTATGATGTGTTTTACAAGTCGTTTCCACATTTGTTTGCTTGATATATTGTTGGATATCATTTATTTTCTATCAAATGATGTTTTAAATTCAGAACTTATGTTTGAATAAGTGTCATAGGGATGATGACCAGCTTTAGGGGGAAGGATGTCACATCCCAATTTCTCTCTAAGCCTAATAACCTATTGATTCATGGATTTCCATGGTTATTATTTGATTAAGCTTATTTTCATAAGTTTATTATGGGCAGTCATATGTTGCTTAGTTTACATGATTCATTTAGCTATAGAGTTAGTTATACTCATATATTTTATAGATGATGTTCATATTTTTTAGTTATTATAGTAGTATTTTATAGATTATATATGTTTCGGGTTAACTACCTTCATTGTTGTGAGATGGATGTAGGACATATCCATCCCTCAAAGTGTGATGGAGGGAGGGCATTATCAGAGAGGGTGGTGTAGATGGAGGCATTGGGAGATGATAGAGGGAAAGGCTAAAAACCCACACACACACCACAAGTAGATTAATATGTTTGTTCAGTGTTTATTTTAGATAGTTTAGTATGCCTTTGGTTGCTAATATATATTGCTATTGTGATCTTGTTTTTTGTTTGATGCTTATTCAATTGTTTGATTTAATTTATGGGTGTCGTATTTATATTTATTCATATGATGTTATTGTTATGATGAATATGTGAATCTGTTAATGTTTTTGTATTACTCATTATTGTCTTGGATATAATTGCATGTGGCATGACAATGTTTTATTTTGTATTCATAGCTATAGTAGTACACAAATTCTATTACTTTACTTGATCAATTTGTTAAGTGATTATTAATGCTTTACAGGTTATTATTATCATTTATAATAGTTAAATAACCTATATTAAGTGATTAATAAATTAGAGTTATTTGTTAACAATAATGGATGACATTAATTTGGCATGGTCATTATGAGATTAATATTATTGATTAATGATTATTATAATGCCTTTGTGCTTAGGCAATATACATAATCCTGTGCAAAGTTAATGTAGACAATTTCATTGTTAAATGATTACGAGAGGCATCATAATGGTTGATTTGTGAATGACTTATTATTTATTTGATGGTCTATTTTTTGATTTCAAACTAGTCAACATTGTCATTTGAAGTCATAATGTTTGATAACCTTTGTTAAGCTGATACCAATACTTATATTATTTATCCTATAAAGCTAACCATTAGTTAGAAGGGTCGAACTCTTTGATAATAATGACAATGCTAAGAGGATTTAGTAAAGTCAATAGGCATGCATAATTTCAAAGGGATATTATAATTATTATTTTATTATTTAATCATAGAACTTTTGAGATGATTAGGGTTTCTATTGGGTTGGTTTGTGTTAAGCAACTGTTAAGTAAAAGTCTTCATTATGTTTTGGAAATTTTAGCAAGATGATTATCGGTTAGTCTTCCTGTAGTCTTCTATGAGTTTGATTTCGTGCAAAGATTCCTTCACCAAGCTCATAAAGAGCATGAGGAGTTTTGGCAAAAATAAAGGAATTTAGTTGCATGAGGTTAACATGCAGGAGAATATAATGGGGAGAGAGAATGCATGGGATGACATGATAGTAAGGGTAGGTAGAAGAGAAAGAAGGGATTCAAATTATAGTGGAAAACAAATTTGAATCATTGGCATATAAATTTCTCTTCTAGGTTGGTGTTGTGTTTAAAATTCTTGGATGATTATATGAATGAATTCTGGTAAATGATTTTAGAGGGGTTTTAGTGTTTCATTATTATGAAATTATCAAATGGGTTAAATGTTTGGCCCTGTGGATGGCTTGGCCATCAATAAAACTAAACATATAACCCAGTAAGCCCTAGGGTTGAATGGCTTGAGATTTTGTGTTCTTTGCCTTACTATATAGAATACCTCAAGGAAAAATTATGTGCGTATATACTTGACTCAAATTTTGATAACCCTAGGAAAATTCTATAGGGTATAATTATTTCTTTAGATGGGTACATTTACTTAGACTTAGTAGAGTCTTGGACTCAGTATTTTTATGTTAAACTAGTTTGGATATTATAAATATTAATACATGGACTTAGATCTGAAACCCATATAGGGTATGACAGTAAAATGAGGTGTTTTAACTCAGATTTCATAAAGATAATTTTGAAGCCTTTATTTCATTACCGTGCAATAGATTTTACGTATATTATATCGGGTTATAATTATACAAGTCTAGACAGGGTTCGACTATGTAAAATGATGTTTGGGCAGAATAGAATGAAATTTGGTTTTAGCTCTGTTATATGTTTTATATAAAAATATAAATATACATACGCAAGGATATGTATATACATCTTGCAGTACTTTAATGACCCAGGATACACACACACATAGACACACACTTCAAGGTGATTGTGGAATTTATTATATTGAGGTCTTTGAATCAATGTTGAGGGTCTAGTTTTATTATATATATATTTTATGTATATATCTTCTTTATATTAAACTCACTGAACCAGTTGACTAAGTTGAGTATATGGTTGGGTATTTGATTTAATACTTATATTTATATGCTTACATTGATATGTGTTTATAAGGGTAAACCCTATTTGGATTATAGGGATTTACTCACTTGTATAATAATGAAAGTATAAATATAAGGTCGAACTAAAAATGAGTTTTCATGCTAATTTGGTTACCTATCGAGTTTATTCTTTAGACATATACTAAGACGTATACATTTACTAAATATTTTTGAAAATTGTTATATATACAGTCGATTGAGTTAAATAAGACTACAAATTCATGACTTATAGGATGTTACAGTTAGCTGAACTTGTATATGTGACTGTATATATTTTAATGTACAAACTCAAGGGTATTTATTTTTTATAAAACAAAACATGGTCAATTTTATTGATAGTGTAGTAAAAATTGAAATTTTATCTGAAAAATTGAGATGAATAGAGAATATGAATTACTCTTAAAATTAAAGGTTAGATTACAGTCTTATTAAAGTATTTTGTATACAGTATTATATATTGTCATTATTATGATCATTTGAATAAAGGACTATGTAACTTTCTTATGAAAGACATGAAAACTTAGTGTAATGACAATGAATATTTAGGTAAAAGTGATTCTATAGGAATTGCTTTATATTATGAATAATCAATGATTTTGATTAGTGGAATATTTTGGTAAATGCAATACTCTAGTTTATGGATAGTGTTTTGTCTAATTGGGGTATTACCATATACTAATCCTTTTCACTGATTGTTGACTTATTTCATTTACACATAGCTGAGTATATGGATGTTATATAAATATATGGGATATATGTAGAATGTAGAATTAGTTCAAATCTATTACACACACACATGCACACATACACATACTCAATTAAATACTTAAAAACATAGCAAGGTAAAACAAATATATATGGGTATATTTTGTTATCATGGCTAAGTTATGGGTGTGTTAGGCTATGTTGATGCAACATGTAAATATAAGGTATTTAGGACTGAATACTAGTTATTTTAACGTTGTTGTATTTAAATGAGCTTATTAATGTATTGTTAGTGTGTGGTTATTAAGATGTAAATAAATGTTATTAGATGGATGAAATAACATTTAAAGTTACACTTTCAGAATTTGAATTAGTTGGTTCGTATGCAGGCGGGAAAATGATTGGGGAGAATCTAGTAGGAGGTACAAACCCTGGAGGAACTGTAGAGGGTGTTAAGAAGAATGTTGGGTCAGAATCTTTGGACGATGTGGACAATGGAAAGTCTGCGTGTGTTTATGATCCTTTTTGTGGGGTCCGTGGTCCCACATTGTATCATGTGGAGGGGCAGGATCTTGAGAAGGAGAAAGATAATGTTGATTCTAATAAGGAAAAGTCCTCAGAAGGAATGTAGGTAGGGATCTCAGAATGAAGGACTTGGTCATCTTTGTTTGGCAAACCTACTGGAAAATCTCTTTTCCCACTGGTGACTACTAAGTCTTGTTGGGAGAAAGGTGAGTTCCAAGTTTTTATCTCAGATCCTTTAGTTGATTTTTCTGTGTCTTCCATGGAATTCACCCTAGTGGGCAAATTTTTAGGAGCAAGACCAGATCTAGAATCTCTTAGAAAAATGGTTAAAAGGAATTGGATTATTAGAGGAGAGGTAGATATTGCACCAATGTTGAATGGTTTCTTCTCGTTTATCTTCAACTGTAAGGAAGATATGAATATGGTTCTTAGTGGAGGACCGTGGTTTTTTGGTAAATGCTCTCTCACTATTAAAAAATGGGAGCCAAACATGGATATATCAGATTCTTTTTTCTTAACCACTCCCATTTGGGCTAGACTTCCTGGTCTCCCTTTAGAATTTTGGCATGAGAACATATTTAAAGGAATTGCCAGTTCTTTTGGTGAACTTGTGGCATTGGATAATGCTACGGCTTCTAAAACCAAACTTCAAAGTGCTAGACTTTATGTTAAAGTGGCAGATCTGAATCATCTCCCAGAAAAGGTGGAATTAATATCCAAGCTTGGTAAAAAAACTCAAGAATTTTTTTTTGAAGATTTGCCCAACTCATGCTATGCTTTTAAGAAACAGGGGCATTTGGTTAAAAATTGTCCCTCCAAAGGTAAAAATCATCCTAGAAGTGTTTTGGATGGGAAAAAAACCAAGGTCCAACAAAAGAAAATATGGAAACTCAAAGAAGATCATCACCAAGAACAAAAGAATAATGAAGATTCAAAAGTTCTACATGCTGAAGTGGATAAAGAGCCTTCTTTTGAAGATTTTAATGCTTTATATGCTAAGGAGGATAAAGAGCTTTCTTTTGAGAAAGTAAACTCTCAGAAAGAAGGACATGGTATGCAAACAGAGATCATAAAATATGAACAAAGAATAGAAGATTTGATAGATCTATCAAAACAAATTGTTGTCTATCAAAGCATAGAAGATCGATGCAGAGATGTAGATGACAAAATTGTGTTAGAGGAAGGTGAATTCTTGCCTGAAGATGGAAATAAATCAGAGGAGGGAGAGCTTCTTTCTTCTCAGTCTAGGGAGATCCAGGTGTTATCTAAGGTTGATAATGACTCTCCTTTGGATGAGCTTCCTCTTATAGAAGCTGTGAAAGATAGTGGTGAAAACTCAAAGCATAAACTAAACCAAAGAAAAAGAGTTGAAAAAAAGATCAACACTAAGGGGGTGGAAACTAGAAGTAGCAAAATAGATCAGCAAACTAAGGCGAAATCTCTTGCTTCTACTCCGAATAAATCTAGAAAAGGAACTGAACAACATTCTAAGGTGAAACTGGGTGTTGGTTCTCTGGACAAAATTGGAAGAAGATCCACTAAGAAAACCAGAGAGTTAGAAAGTATGCAAAATATTGCTGATGGTAGGCAGGCAAATATTATGGATTTTACCCCTAAAAAATAGATATGAAAATCATAAGTTGGAATATTAGGGGGCTGAATAGTATTCATAAAATGGATATTGTTAGGAATTTTGTCAGAGAACAAAAACCTGATTTTCTCTTGCTCCAAGAAACTAAGATGAATAAAGAGAAAGCAGAACAGATTAAAGATTTTTAAAAATATTCTATAAATGCCAGTAGTTCAGAAGGTGCATCAGGGGGAACTTTGATGTTATGGAAGAAGAATTACTATTCTGGAACTATTATGATTGCTAGTAAATATCTCATGATAGCCAAAATTACTAGTATTGACCAGAAGGAGGGTTGGTATATTGTAAATATTTATGCTTCTAACATTAAGAACCCAAGGAAAAAGGTATGGGAGTCTGTTTCCAATTTTAAAAGTAAGGATTATTTTGGATGATGGATTATAATGGGAGACTTCAATGTGCCTCTCTATGATCATGAGAAATTGGGAGGTAATGCTACCCAGATGGAAGGGAGATTGGATTTACTAGAGTTATAAATAAAGAGGGTTTAATGGATACTGAACTCCATGGAATTTAGTTTACTTGGAGTAATAAGAGAGTTGGTAATAAATGTATTCAGGCTAGGCTTGATCGTGCTCTTATTTCTCCTGATTGGACAAAAGAATTCATTTGCAAGTTGGAGGCCTACCAGAAAATTGGATCGGATAATTTTCCTCTCATTTTCACTGCTGCTAAAATTAATCTTAAGAAGAATTTTCCTTTTAGATTTGAGAAGATGTGGATGCAACACCCACAGTTTGAAAGTAAATTAAAGAATGGTGGAATATTGATATTGAAGGCACGGCCCTCTTTAGAGTTGCTTCTAAACTCAAAAATGTTAAAAGGGAAGTTAAAAAATGGAATAAGAATAGCTTTGGAAATATCTTTGAGAATAAAATTCCTATTAAGGAGTATATTCTAAAAACACAGGAAAAATTTCAGAAGGAAGGATATACTCCTGACCTCCTCATTGAAGAAAATGAAAAGTTGGCTCAATATCATGACATCATCACTAAAGAAGAAATCTACTGGAGACAAAGATCAAGGTTGTTATGGTTGAGTGAAGGAGATAAAAACACAAAAAATTTCCATCCATCCACTCTAAAGCATAGAGCTAAAATTCATATATCACACCTAAAAAAGGGAGACTTGAAGTGTTAAGGTGTGGAGCTAAAAACTTCACCAAATGAGCGGATGCTGAAGTTACTGGATTTACACAGTCACCGAAGATGGCAAGGAATGGACCAAAGGCTATCGGCATCAGTCATGGATCGGCCAACGTCAGTCACAGGTAGACAGACAGGGACCGACGTCGGTCACCTGTGCGTCTAGAATCTATTTTCATGGACAGAATATAATGTTTGCATGATAAGATTAAGTGTTAGTCTTAAGTCCGCATCTCTATCTTTAGTAGGACTGTTTTGAGCCCTTGATTAAGAGGTGCATCTAATGGTTGATATTGCATTGCTCATGATCCCTAATCTTATATAATAGGGATAGATCTTCATAGCTTGTGTAAGTGTAAGAAAGAACAGTACAAGACATATTGTATATGTGTATCAATCAAGGTTGTTGGAATTGATTGTAAACTCTTGAGGGAAAGAGATCTGTACATCTGAGAGGTGTGAGAAGAAAGTGTGATTTTTATTCATTGTATTTCCTTCTGGAAGATTTTAATACAAGTTTTCAGGGTGGTTTCTTGTATCTCTTATTCTTTGTTATTTCTGATTCTAGTTGCTTTAAATTCTGGTTTAATTTCGTGTTTTGCTTACATAATAGTAATCAAGTTTGTTGGTTGATCCCCAACAAGTGGTATCAAAGCATTTATGTTCTAGATTCCAACAAGTGGTATCAGAGCTCAGGTTGACTAACAAGTGTTTCAGATCTGGTTAGTGTTTGTTGATTACAGGTCACTCAAAGGAGTTTATGTTTGAGTGGGAGAAGCAATGGGAGAAGAAAGCAAACTGAGAATGGAGAAGTTTAATGGTAAGAATTACCAATTATGGAGAATACAGATAGAAGATTATCTGTACTTATCGTTGGGTGGGGTTGATAGAAAGCCCACAGATATGGAAGATGAAGAATGGGAAGTTCTTGATAAAAAGGCTCTTAGATCTATAAGATTGAGTCTGGGATCTACTATGATTTCCAACTTGTCACAGGCAAAGACAACGATAGAGTTAATGGATACTTTAGCAAATTTATATAAAAAGCCCTTAGCTTCAAATAAGGTATATCTTATGAAGCAGTTATTTAATTTGCAAATGCAGGAAGGTGGATCTGTATCTAATCATTTTAATGATTTCTATGGTATTGTAAATCAATTAAATTCAGTAAAAATAGTTTTTGATGATGAAATTAAAGCTCTTTTAATTTTATGCTCTTTGCCTAAAAGTTGGCATAGTTTAGTAATGGCAGTTAGTAATATTGCATCTGCTACAAATATCTTGAGACTCGCAGAAAAAGCACAGGGGAATCATCAGGTAATGCTTTAAGTTTTGAAAGTAGGGGGAGGCAAAAAAGAGAAGGGCAAGCAAGGGAGATCAAGGTCTAAGTCAAAGATGAGCAATAGATCCAAATCTAGAAATGGAAAAAGAAAGATAACCTACTGAAATTGTGGAAAGAGAGGACATGCAAAGAAAGATTGCTGGTTGAAGGTTAATGAAGAGAATCAGCATGAAGGTAATGAAGAAACAAAATTTGAAGGTATTGTTGCACAAGATGCTCTTTCACTTTCTTTGCATAATAAAATAGAATCTTGGGTTTTAGATTCTAGGGCCTCTTTCCATGCTACCCGAAATAGAGAATTTTTCAATGATTATGTCTAGAGAGATTTTGGAAAAGTTTATTTAGGGGATGATGAGTCTTGTAAAATTGTTGGCAAAGGAAAAGTGCAACTAAAATTGCAGAATGGCAACACATGGGTGTTGAAAGATGTCATGCATGTCCCAGCCCTGAAGCGGAATCTAATTTCTGTAAGAAAGTTGGGTGATGAGGGTTGTACAGTAACTCTCACAGTTGAATCTTGGAAGGTTACCAAGGGAGCACTTGTATTAATCAGAGGTAAGAGAGTAGGTACTCGCTATTTATGTAATTGTATTACTGATTATTCTTCTTCTGTATTATCTACTTCAGATGTGGATGCAAAGTTGTGGCACCAGAGGCTTGGCCACATGAGTGAGAAGGGAATGACAATTCTTAAGTCAAAAGGTAAGCTTTCAAATTTGAAAAGCATATATCTAGATTTCTGTGAGCATTGTGTTTTTGGAAAATAGAAGAGAGTAAGGTTTGTTAAAATTGGGTCAACAAAGAGGAAGCACAAGTTGGAGCTTGTTCACACAGACGTGTGGGGACCAACTCAGGTAGCTTTTATTGGAGGATCACAGTATTATGTTACTTTCATTGATGATGCTACAAGAAAGGTATGGGTTTATTGCATAAAGAAGAAATCTGATGTTTTTGACACTTTTAAGATTTGGAAAGCTTTGGTTGAGAATGAAACAGGCAAGAGATTTAAGTGCCTTAGATCTGACAATAGTGGTGAGTACTGTAGCAATAAGTTTAGAAGTTACTGTTATATGAATGGAATACACAGGCAAAGGATGGTTCCAAGGACACCTCAACAAAATGGAGTTGCTGAAAAGATGAACAAAATAATATTGGAGCGTGCACGGAGTATGAGATTGCATGTTGGTTTGCCCTTACAGTTTTGGGTAGAAGCTGTAGATATTACAGTTTACCTGATTAACAGAGGACCCTCTACAGCTCTGGATGGTGGAATTCTAGAAGAGGCTTGGACAGGTAAAAAGGTAGATCTTTCATTTCTAAGAGTTTTTGGTTTTGAAACTTTTGTGCACGTTGATAAGGAAAATAGAAAGAAGTTGGATGCTAAGTCTATGAGGTGCACATTTATTGGTTATGGCTCTGATGATTTTAGATTCTAGTTTTGAAATCTAGGAACTAACAAAATAATTAGGAGCTGTGATGTTTTCAATGAAAAAGTGATGTATAGTGATCAGCTCAAGAAGCTGAATCAATCTGAGCAGAGCAATGAAGATTTGGATGAGGTGACAGTCCAAAATGAGCTCATAGGAAAGAATAATCACAGACAAGAAAACACAGAGACCGATGCAGTCAGGAAGGAATCGACATCGGCAATACAAGAACTGATGTCGGTCAGAAAGTGATCAACATCAGTCAGGAAGGAACTGAGGTCGGTCATGTGGAACCAACGTTAGTCAGTTATAGGCCTGGAGGTGACCGAGGTCGGTCACTGTCAGAGAATTTGGGTGGACAGCAAGCAGAGAATGAGTCTCAAACGCCCTTGAAGAGGTCAAAAAGGGTAAGTAAACCTCCAATTCGATATTCCCCTTCATTATTTTATTTATTGCATACTGATGGTGGAGAACCAGAGAGTTTTGATGAAGCAATACAAGTGGAATCCAGGAATCAGTGGGAGGTTGGCATGAGAGAGAAAATTGATTCCTTGAAAGAGAACCAAACATGGGATTTGGTTGAGTTGCCAGCGGGAAAGAGAACACTGAAAAATAGATGGATCTACAAATTGAAGGAAGGAGAGAATGGACAGATGAAATATAAGGCCAAGTTGGTAGTGAAAGGATTTGCACAGAAACCAGGTATTGATTTTGGTGAGATTTTTTCTCCTGTAGTTAAAATGACTTCTATTTCGGACTATATTGTCTTTAGCTGCTATTGAGGATTTGCATCTTGAGCAGCTTGATGTTAAGATAGCATTTCTTCATGGATATTTGGATGAAGAAATATATATGGATCAGCTGGAAGGATTTGAGGTCAAGGGTAAGGAGAAGCTAGTGTGCAGATTGAAGAAAAGCTTGTATGGTCTCAAGCAAGCTCCTAGACAATGGTATTTGAAATTTGACAGGTTTATGACTGAGAATGGCTACAGTAGATGTCAATCTGACCATTGTGTTTATTTTAAGAGATTAGATAATGGTAGATATATTATCTTGTTGTTATATGTAGATGATATGCTGGTTGCAGGTTCACACATGCAGGATATCTCTGAGCTTAAGGTGAAATTAGCTCACACATTTTCCATGAAGGATTTGGGAGTAGCAAAAAAAATCCTTGGCATGAGTATTAAGAGAGACAGGAAAAATCACAGGTTGATTTTGTCTCAAGAGGATTATGTGAACAAGGTGTTGGAGAGGTTCAATATGCAGGATGCAAAATCGGTGAGTACACCTATGGCTGGACACTTCAAGTTGAGTAAAGAACATTATCTTCATTCACATGATGAGGTAGAGTACATGAGTAGAGTTCCATATGCTTCTGTAGTTGGGAGCTTTATGTATGCAATGGTATGTACTAGACCGGATATTGCCCAAGCAGTGGGAGTTGTCAGTAAGTATATGGCCAATCCAGGGAAGGAACACTGGAGAGCAGTTCAGTGGATTCTCAGATATCTGAGAGGGACCAGCAGTAGGCATTTGTGCTATGGTGGGTCAAACACTTCTCTACATGGTTATGTAGATTCAGATATGGTAGGTGACTTAGATGGCAGGAGAAGCACCACAGGATATGTTTTCATTGTTGGTGGAACGGTGGTTAGCTGGATTTCAAAGTTGTAGAAGGTTGTTGCCTTGTCTACTTCAGAGGCAGAATATATTGCAGTCACAGAGGCTAGCAAAGAGATGATATGGATGACACAGTTCATGGAAGAGTTAGGAAAGGAGCAAGAGAGTTGCAGACTATACAGTGATAGTCAAAGTGCAATTCATTTGGCTAAGAATTCAGCCTTTCATTCAAGAACGAAGCATATACAACTTAGATACCACTTCATAAGACAGGTATTGGAGGATGGTGAGTTGAAGCTAGAGAAGATCCATATAGATAGAAACCCTGTGGATATGCTAACAAAGCTGGTAACAAAGGAGAAGTTGAATCTTCATTCAACTTTTGTTGGTCTTCAAGATTGAGTTTGAAGATGGAAAAGCTAGAAGATGTTGTTGTACAAGTACTGGTGTAGCTGTTTATCTCCAAGTGGGAGATTGTTAAGGTGTAGAGCTAAAAACTTCACCAGATGAGTGGATGCTGAAGTTGCTGGATTTACAAAGTCATCGACGACGGCAAGGAATGGACCAGAGGCTATTGGCGTCGGTCATGGATTGGCCAACTCCGGTCACAAGCAGACAGGTAGGGACCGACGTCGATCACCTGTGCATCCAAAATCTATTTTCATGGATACAACAAGATGTTTGCATGATAAGATTAAGTGTTAGTCTTAAGTCCGCATCTCTATCTTTAGTAGGACTATTTTGAGCCCTTGATTAGGAGGTGCATCTAATGGTTGATATTGCATTGCTCATGATCCCTAATCTTATATAATAGGGATAGATCTTCATAGCTTGTATAAGTGTAAGAAAGAACAATACAAGCCATATTGTATATGTGTGTATCAATCCAAGTTGTTGGAATTGATTGCAAACTCTTGAGGGAAAGAGATCTGTATATCTGAGAGGTGTGAGAAGAAAGTATGATTTTTCTTCATTGTATTTCCTTCTGGAAGAGTTTAATACAAGTTTTCAGGGTGGTTTCTTGTATCTCTTATTCTTTGTTATTTCTAATTCTAGTTACTTTCAATTCTAGTTTAATTCCATGTTTTGATTACATAATAGTAATCAAGTTTGTTGGTTGATCCCCAACAAGTGGTATCAGAGCATTTATGTTCTAGATTCCAACATGAAGATTATAGAGGAGAAGGACATCAAGGAGGAAATGGAGACTTTTTTCTCTTCCCTAATGAAGGCTGATCCTAACATCAATTTGGATAGTCAGGCTGAAATCCTTAGAGTAATTCCTTCTCTGGTTTCGAAGGAACAAAATAAAATGTTAAGCTCAATTCCTAAGGATGATGAAATTTTTAAAGCTATTTGTTCTCTGGGAGGAGATAAAGCTCCTGGTCCTGATGGATTCCCCATGTTTTTCTTCCAAAAACTTTGGAAATTCATTGGTAAAGATGTAAGTGATGCTGTGAAGGAATTCTATGGAGCTAAACAGATGCTTAAGGAAGTAAATTCCACTTTTCTGTGCTTGATTCCTAAGAAAATTGGTGCTGATTCTCCTGATCAGTTTAGACTGATCAGCCTCTGTAATTCTTTCTATAAAATTATTTTCAAAGTTCTTACTTCCAGACTTATCCAAGTGATTCCTTTGATTATTGTTGATCAACAAAATGGATTCATCCCAGGGAGACAAATTCTCAACTCTATCATCACTGCTCATGAGAATATTCACTCCTTGTCTTGTTCTAACAATCAGGGGTTCATTATGAAAGTTGACATTGCTAAAGCCTATGACAGAGTTGATTGGTCATTCCTTTCAAACAGTCTATTAGCTTTTGGCTTTGACCAAAAGGTGGTTGGTCTTATTTATCAGTTGATTTCTACTTCCTCTATTGTTGTTCTGGTTAATGGAAGCTCATCTCATTTCTTTTATCCCTCTCGGGGATTGAGACAAGGTAATCCTTTATCCCCCATCCTTTTTGTAATTATGGTTGATTGCTTGGGGAGATATATTGGGGAGTTGGCCCATAAAGGTTTATATAAGGGTTTACAACCTTCTTCCCATCCTCTAATTTGTTCTCATGGACAATTTGTTGATGACACCATCTTTATGGGTAAGGCTGAAGTCAAGGAAGCTAGAAATTTGAAGCAAGCTATTAACTTATATTCTTATGCCTCTGGTCAATTGGTTAACTAGATTAAAAGTGCTACATTTTTTATCAATACCCCTATCCAGAGGCAAAATAAAATTGCTAAAATCCTTGGATGTGCTATAGGATCTCTCCCCTCTTCTTACTTGGGTCTTCCTCTTGGTCTGAAGGTCCCTGATTCCTTCTGGAAAGATCTTATTAATAAATTCAGCAAGAAACTTATGGGATGGAAAGGAAATCTTTTAAGTCAAGTAGGGAAGTTAACTCTTCTCAAAGCTTGTCTTCAAAGCATACCTACTTATGCTTTAAGTCTTTTCAGAATTCCTATTAAATTTGCTGAGTCTATTGAAAAAATTCAAAGAAATTTTCTATGGACTGGTACTGAGGAAAAAAGGAGACTGCCTTTAATTGCTTGGGATCATGTTTGCAAACCTCTCAGTGAAGGGGGATTGGGAATTAGGAAAATTAGAAAAATGAATAAAGCTCTTTTAGCGAAACTGGGATGGAGAGTTTACCATGACAACAAAGAGTGGAGTACCATATGGAAACATAAGTACCTCTTCAATGTTAAATCCCTTCCTGATTTCTTTTCTTATCCTGATGTAATTCATCCCTCTTCCATATGGGGGGCTGTTCAGGGGACCAAAAATACTTTAGAAAAAGGATGTTCCTGGAAAATTGGTAATGGGCTTAAGGTGAAATTTTGGGATGATGTTTGGTTAAAGGATTATCCTTTGATTGGAGATTTTCATGATAAGGATTTAGTTGATCAATGTAAGCAGAGATATGGTATACTAGTTAGTCATTATTAGCAGAATGATTCATGGGTGAATTTAATTGATGTTGATCAAGGCTTCAGTGATATCCAATTATCTCTCAATGTTGTCTCTCTTTATCCTTATCTTGAGGATAAGATTATTTGGCACGATGATCCTAGTGGTCAATTTAAAGTCTCTACTATCTTTGTTTCAAAGGAAAAGGGTAATTAACCTTTGTGGTCTCATGCTTGGATTAAGGGGTTAACCCCCAAAATTAATATCTTCTTTTGGACTCTGCTTCAAAATAAAATTTTGACCCTTGACAACTTGCAAAAAAGAGGAATAAATGTGGTTAATAGGTGTATTTTATGCAAAAATGGATTTGAAGATAGAGACCATATGTTTTTGAATTGCTCTTACACCCAGCAAGTTTGGATTGAGATCCTTAATTTTTGGGGTATAATATGGGTCCATCAAAATAGTGTGGAACTCTCTTTTAAAAGCTGGTGCTGCCCCTCTAAGAATCCTGATGTTCATTTTCTCTGGAAACTAACTCTCCCTCATCTATGGTGGGGTATATGGAAAGAAAGAAACAATAGAATATTCAGAAGTAAAGAACTTCCAAGATGGGTGCTTGGTCAGAATATCATTAGAGCCATCAAGGAGAATTTTAAATCACAGAGGGATCTTGATCAAACCTTCCAAATTGATAACCCTTTACGATTTGAAAGGCCTAATTTGAAAATTGATAATCCAAGATCGATCATAAAATGGTATGTTCCTCCTAATGGATGGATCAAAGGGAACTTTGATGGAGCAGCTAAAGGAAATCTGGGAAGAGCGGGATGTGGAGGGGTATTGAGAGATCATGTGGGAAATGTAATTGATGCTATTGCTGTCCCAATTGGTAAGTCGAATAGTCATATTGTTGAAGCTACTGTAGCCCTCTATTCCATTAAATTAGCTGTTGATCTGGAATTTTCCAAATTATGGTTGGAAGGTGATTCTTTGAATATTATAAATATCCTAAATAATAAAAATTTAATTTCATGGTCTATTGAGGCTACGGTTATGGAAATCAAGGCCTTAATTCAAAAATTTGAAAAAGTGGCCATATCCCATACATATCGAGAGACCAATGGGGTAGCTGACTGGATAGCTAATCATGTTATTCAAATGGGTCATAAGGTGAGGTGGCATGATGCATTAAATAAACACGTTGATCTCAAAGCACTTATTAATTATGACGCCATCCATTCTAAAGAGGAAAAGATTTGTTTTGATTAGTAATTTAATGATTTGGTGGAGTGGCCTTATGGTGGACAGATTACTTTCCCATAGCAGGTACATTCATGAGAATGTAATGTGGTTATTGCATGTGTCATCATATTGGTGAACTCCATTTCAAGTAACAAACAACTGGGTCCATTTTAACCCTTTTGTTTTCAGTGATTAGGCGTTTCTGATCTTTTGTTTTCTTTGCAATATGAAGGGTGAACCGCGAAAGCAAGAGCCCAAAAAATGTGAAGACTGGAAGGCTAGACAGGATGTATGGAAGATTCTTCAGAAAGGCAAGGTGGTTAGTTATCTGGAGCGTTTGCATGGATGTAAACCCCACATCACTACTACTTTCTTCAAAAATTGGGTTGATGACAGAGTAACTCTTCATGGAGTCACTGTGAAACTTATCGAGGATTTCATTGCCGAGGTTACCGGGCTTCCCATGGGTGGTATTAAGTTCTCAAAACAGACCAATATCTCTAATGCGGCCTACAAATTTTTTTTGAAGACGGATGCAGAGGAGAAGCAATTGGAAAAGAATGGAGATTTCTTTGATCTGGAGCAGATAAAATGAATTTGGAGAGATGTGTTATGCTACATCCATGAGTACTTTATCCTTGATGGTAGGAGTAAAAGAGTTCACAAATTTCATTTTGTTTTTCTAAACCATTTCAGGCATAAGGATATAATTTCTTTCCCTTTCTATCTGCGTTTTTCATTGCTTCAAAGCTTGTTTGCCCATAAGAAGGAGTCTCGCCCCATTTTACATGAAGGCCTGATACTTATCATAGAGGGTTTTTGTAAAAATAATTCCATAGCTTCGACTCCTTATTCTGACAAAAATAAGGATTCTCAGTCCACAAAGTGTGAAAAGGATGAAAAAGTTAAAGGGATAGAAAAGGCAAAACCAAAACCCTCTAATTCTAAAAAACAAATTGTTGAAGAGGAATTTGAGTTGGAAAGTACTGAAAGTTCTAAGAAGGATGTCCTAGAGGAAGAGGAAGGAATGGATGCTGGGGAGTTCAGTTCTAATTTGGAAGGATATTCAAAAATTAAAGGAAAATTTGAGAAAGGGAATGAAGGGGATACAACTGAGGGAAACTCAGAACAGAGCAATTCTGATAATGAGGATAATCAGACTGTGTTGGGGGGATGTGTTAAAGATAAGAATATTTTAGTTGAAGATCTAGTTTCTATGAGAGAGGAGGAACATATGGTTTTGGTTTCTACTCCTGCTATGGAGATTGAGGAACAAGAGAAGGAGGACCCTGTTCAGCATGAAGACCCTGTTCAGACTAAAAAGGAGGAACCAATGGAAAGGGAGGAACAAATTGAAAAGGTTGATTCCCCTCCACATGATAATACATAAGACATTCATGACTCTCAGCTTGGAGAGGGATACTAAGCTTTCCTTCCTACATTCTGCTAAATTCAAAGCCGATTCTATTCTCTAAGTTGATTCGTGGATCTATAATGAATTAATGGGGTTGAAGAAGAAAGTGGAAATAATGCAACACAATCAGGGAAGTTGATTGGACCAAAATCAACCATTTGGAGATGCAAATGAGAGATATCCCAAATAAACTTAAAGATTATGAGAATAATCTTAGAACGCTCATCAAGGAAAGCAGAATTAAGATGGAACATGTAACATCAAGCATCTGTGCTGCTGCAGCTAACCTTGGAAAAAGAGCAAATGAATAAATAATATCCTTAGAGGGTCCAAGTAAGAGGACCAGGCAGAGCTCGAGGAAGAAAGCCCTGCAAGATGCTGCTACTTTGGCTACTATCTCCATGCAGGATACTGCTATGATTGGAAAGGAGGTTGTTAAGATGATCCTGGAACTGTAATAGAAGACTAGGGTCTTCTTTGTTGATTTTGTTCTTATCCAGGTTCTTATTGCTGGATGTTTTAACTGGTTCTTGTTTTTGATCTTGATACTTGGTTATTAGTCTTAAACTTATTTTGAGTTTCCAGGTCTCTATAAAACTTGGGTACTTTTATTGGTTTAGGTTTTTAGTTTCAGGTCCCTGTAAAACCTGATTTTGACGTTGTTTTTCAATAGGTTTTAGGAATGATCTTCCTGGTGGAAGTTATTGCTTTATCTTTTTTTATTTCTGTTAAAGGGTTTCGGGGTCCCTTCAAAACCTGCTTTTACCTTAATCTAAAACATTTAAAGTTACATATTTATATTCTTTAACTAGATGTCTAGATAAGTTTATTACTCGAATGGTATGATTATATTGAAGTTTGTTTATTATTCAATAATAAATTAGATGATTTAAGATTCAATGCATTACATTTGATGGATTAGATGTATGTATTTGGTATTTCCATACTTAGCATAATTTATATTTGCTTATAGCGAATATTATGTTTGAATCTATTAGTTTTTATATTATTATATAAATAACCAAATCTAGCATTAATGACCCTAAATAAGTAGTGTGATGGATTCCACTCGCTTAATTAGTACTGTTAATGCAAGATGAGGTGTAATTCGATTGATTAGTGTGTGTGAATTTGATTGATCGTAGAGATCAATATGTAGATAAAAACTTTGGTCAAAGTAATGTTTATAGTTAAACATTGTCATTTCATGTGTTTGATATAGTTTACATGTTTGTACAATATCATGTAAAAATGGATTTATTTATGGTATACATCATGTATTAGTTATCTTACAACACACGGGTTCTAGTTTGTCACTCTAGATTCTTGAACCATCATTATATACCCATCCATGAAGGGAGGGCCATTCCCTTGTTGCGATATAGTGCGGGGATCGATGGTCTGTGATTGGTGTGGAAAAGCACTCGGTTGATGCTCTCCCTCCTCGTAATATTACTACACTTGAGATTATTGATGCATACTTCGAGTTTGTTGAGACTCATGCTCCGTGGAATTTTGTATCATAGTATTACTATTATTGAGACATGTATTATCGTTGAAATTGTACTTTTTATTCATATGTACATTTACAACAGTGGTTGTAATGTTATATCAACCGTGGCTGAATTTGTAATATTACTTCTATGAAATAAATGTAGTCTTTATTTATATATTCAACATTGTACCTATTTTGATATATTATTGTTATGGTGATCATTAACTAAATGGATTAGCTATAGACCTTTTACAACTAACTAAAAATAATACATTTAGTTAAAGATCACTTAGTTAGGTTTCATTATGGTGAAATCTATTAGATGAATATGTGTAATTATTATTATTATTATAGTAAAACTAGTGGAGTTGTTACAAATGGGCTCATACTTCTAAGTAAAAAAAAATGTTTATTAAAATTGACTTTGAGAAGACCTATAATAAAATTGAATGTCCCTTTATTTTAACCATTCTTTAGGCACTAGGGTTTGGACCCAAGTTCATTCTCTCTGTGAGAGCCCTTTTTTTTAGGATGCTTATGCTTGCATCACTATTAATGGTCGTTAATATGATAGTTTTAGTTTTTTTTTCCCCTCGCTCCTTCTATCTATGTGCTTGTTGTTGAGGGGTTTGGTTACTTGATAGAAGACTATACTAGTAAAAGTCTTTTAAGAGGCATCTTCCTACCCATAGATCCTCACAATCAACTTGTTAATGGACACTTTACTAATGGTTCTTTTATTACCCTTCAGGAGGATGAACATGTGGTCCAGAATTCCATGGAATGCCTCAATATTTTTTTCTCTACCTCAGGTTCTAGTATCTAATGGGCTAAAACTCAGTGTTATATGCAGAGTTATGAGTCTCTTGCCTCTTGCCTCTTGGCTCAATGCCTATCAATGGAACTGGATTGCTCAAGGTGAAACATTCAAGCTGTTAGGAATTCCCTTCGCTTTTCAAGCTTCTCCCATGGACCTATGGAATTATGTTGTCCTAAGAATTGAGAAAAATCTATCTTTTTGGATTACTAAACCTTTATCTTTGGCTAGAAAATTTAAAATATGTTGCAAAGTTCTCATGGCTACTCGTGTACTACTCCTCTTGCTAGGCTCCCTAAAAAACAACCTACAAGAAGCTAGAAAAATTATTCAGGGACTTTATGTGGACTAACTCTGAAGGCAACAAATGCTTTTATTGAGTGGCCTCAAATATTTGTTGCCAACCTAGAGAGGTTAGAGGCCTTGGCTTGATTGATGCAGCTAAACAAGGCTTTGCCCTTGTGTTAATTGGATTATTAAAGATATTTAAGGACATGAGGCCTAGTAAGTTCTTATCAGGAATTGTGTCTCTTCAGGGGCTCCTCAGGGCCAAAAGGTTTGGAAGAATCCAAGATTTCAAACTTTGCTTGTTACCCCAGCCTTTGTTAAAATCACTAGGACCTTTATTGTCAAAAGCATATGGAAATCTTGGGAGTCTATCAAACCCTAGCTATTTTGGAAGGGTGATGGGTTCAAGTATGCCCCATCTATCAATTCTCATTCTTTATGGTGGTCCCATGTTATCACTATTAACAAAAAAACATTTTGTAGAAGCTCCCAAGATTAAAGCCTTAAGGCTATACCACCATGCCATTAAAACTTTGAGGGATATTTTTGACAAACGTACCATATAATGGCTCACTTGAGAGGTCCTTAGGTTAAATTCAAGTTAAATTTCCATGATTTCAAGTCAATCTCTAAAATTTAAATGGTTGTGCCTAACTATGCTTTGCATAAAATTGGTCTCACTAAATCTCCTCAATGGTGGAAGGACTGTAATTGGTGTAGTTCCATAGCCATGCTCGATACAAACCTTGGCTTAGTTATCAGTGGCTCTCCTTGACCACTCCTCCTTAGGAGGTGCTCAACAAGCATTGACATCTTAGTAGCCCATATTTAATTTGGACTAAGAGATTTATTACTATCTAGGCTACTGTTGTTGAGCCTAGGAATGCCATTTGCCCCTGGTGCTTGCTTTTTAAAGGCCTCCTTGTAGGTGAAAGATTGCTTTACATAGGGATTGCTCCTCCCAGATGCTCTGATTGTGGTCAAACTAAGTCCTTTAAACACAATTTTTGGTTTTGTGTCAGGGTTCAAGATGTATGGAATTGGATTCACTAGTTATTCCAACCTTATAGGCATGAACCTTTCTCTTGGAACCTCATTCTGCTTGGGGATTTTGTGGCCTTGCCTACAAAGTTCAAGCAAATTTGGCATATTTTCCACATTACAATTATTTTAATGTTATGGAAAGATAGAGATGCTACTAATTTTAATAAAGAAACTTTGACTAGAGATTTCTCTATTTCTAACTGAATTTATGTGCTCTCTAATGTTATGCTTCAAATCCAGTTATAAGTCGAGAAAGTCAAAATGGAGATTTGAAATCTATGCTTTCTCCTTGACCACTAGGGTTGTACTCCTTGCAATGTCAATAGAGTTCCAACAAAGGATCCCCAACAAAGTGGACATAATAGAGACCAGGTGTGGAGGGGATGTGGTGTAGCTAAGAGTGATAACCACCATAGATCTTGAAGTCACTCTACCTTCTCCCCCCTCTTCCCAAGATGACTTCTCTCCTTTTGGTGAATTTGGAGGTTAGCCATCACCCAATATGCAATAATGACAAAGATAGGGGTTTAGAGAAATATTTTATTTGTTACAAATCTAGAAATAATGGTCAAGATTTGATACTGTAAAACATGTCCAAAAAAGATGAAGTGAACCCAAAAAAATTGAGTCAAACAACAAATGCTTTTAGAATCTTACAACTATTTTTGGTAATGTATGGCTATTTTTAGAAACATAGGGCCATTTTAGTAGGAAATAAACAAGTGGGAATTGATTTGATGATTTGGATCACCAGGTCTAGGGCTTATAAAATTCTAAAATTCTACATAGATTCATGAGAAATTGATCTCCTTCAAAACCTTAATGGGGTATCTAAACCTACAAATGAATGAGGAAAAGCTTTGTTTTGGGCATGTGTTCAGGGTCAGTAGGTTTTTTTTAGCACTGTTTACTTATCGTGGCCCTCAACAGTTCACAAATATTGAAAATAATAATCCATATATCACGAAGTTTAGCCAAGTAGTTTATTGTGATGTAGTGCTTACTCTCTACGACTTTCAGTACAAATGTTTGATGTAGTAATAAATGCTTCATATTTCCTTAGATTCTTCAATGTTTACTCTAAATGCTTGGATTGATTGTTATTGCTCATTCAATATTTGTCCTAAATGCACTATGCACGGTGTATTTGAAGGCTTATCGATTTCAATTTAAGACCTCATTGGTACATAATTTGACACATAACATACAAGAAAGTCCATAAGGAATAACTCACAATCCATGGGAGACCCAAAATAAGGGTTAAAAGGGCCCTACACTATGTTTTTGGGAAAATCTCTAAAAATTTAGGGGAAAAAGGGGAGAAAAGAGAAGAGAGGAAAGAGAAAAATAATGGGGTACAACATAAAACAACCAGAGGATGGTAAAAATGTACTATAATGAACTAATAATTGATAAACACATAGACCGTAGAATAATACAATTGTATAATTAAAACCAATTTTAAGTATCTACATATACATGTAATAATGTTGATATTAGTTTTATTTTACCTCTAAAATCTAAAATACTAAGAAAAAAATGCAAATAAAAAGACGTTATTTATATTCAAAGTGTTACACATTATTTTGGTTTCATAAAATAATTGAATTTTAACCTTTATAAATGTTAATGAAGAAATGAAAAAAAAAAATCATAACTAACAATGGTGGTTTCTCTTGTAAAAACTCATAATTTTTTTTTTAAAGACAGAGCTCTTAATAAATGGTGCACTTGGAAAAGAGTGGGCTTCCTTCATATCAACTTAAAGTGGGTATGCTTCTCTCTTAACAACCTAAAATCCTTATTTTAAAAGGAAAAGGAAGAAGACTTACATTTAAATATGGCATGATTTTTTAAAAACTTTTTAATTAATTAATATATGTTATTTATAAATAATTGTTAAATAAATTTTTTATAATTTATTATTATTATTTTTTTTTTCTTATCAAATATTTTTGAAAAATATATTTGATTATCTTAAATTTTAAACGATAAATGATAAAACGGACATTCTACATATAAAAGTGACTCCCCCTCCTCCCAACAAAGAAACAAGAAGGGAAAAAGAAGAACAAAGAAAAAGGAAAAAAAATTAAATTTACACGGTGGCCTCAAATTTGAACGGTTATCGAACCATCTTCACTTTAAGATATTTTAAATTTTATTTTTTATATATTATTTTTTAAATTTCTTATTTCAAATAGAATTTAAAATCTATAATTATTTTGCTGGGTAAAACTCCCTCTCGAGGGCACTACAAGCTGCAAATTTGACAACCAAATACTTTTTGGTAACTGACAAACCAAACACTTAAACAGTCTTAATTGGCAGGCTATATATTGATATGGTTTCAACTAAATGATAATTTGTTTTTCACAGGATTGAAGGAGGCGGTCTGTAGATTAATCTGGTGGACAAGGACAATAAGTGGAGAGGCACTCTTTTAGGACACAAATCTGCCAGGTGCCATTAAAATAACGTTTATGATATAAAACAAAAGAATGCATGTTTCATGGTAATAGAGCTATCTCTTCATTGGGAAAAAAAATAGTGCCAGGTTTGGTGATCCCTGTTTTAGCATTTAGTTCAATTGCTGGATGGGCGTTACATTTTCCTTTTTGCCCTTTTAAAGAGGCAAATAAAACAAAGGGGTTCACATTATAAATTGTAAGCATTCAACTAGAAGCCATTGGCCTGCCAAGAAGACCACAACCACCAAGTCAGTCATCAAATTTCCTACCCAAAAGCAAATGTTTTGTAGAAGCATGAGATTTGTATTACTTAACACAGTAATCTAGACCACACATCCTTAATCATTCTGAGAAAAACAGCCTATAATAAAAACTAGGGCCATCACAATTTCAATTTTTCAAAAGATCTGCTTTTGATTTTTCAAAAAAGTTTTCTTGTCAATTGTTAAACAATTCGTTAGTGCCGCATTTTTCAGAGACGTTAGGTCCAGGATTTCACAAAACTCCACTTTTGATTGAGGAATCTCCAAGACTATATGAATAAGCCCTTTTTGTGCATATCCAACAATGATTGCATAGTCCAGACCATATCACGTTGAAACATTCGGGCGTTTTGTCAAACAATTCACATGACCACTTTACGTTGGGACATTTAGTCAATCTGTTTGTCTGCCAATCTTTGCACGTTGTCTTCAATTAGGTCAGTAAGGGTAAGGGATTGTGAACCTTGTAAAATCTAGCAGATTGGGGCGACGTTTTCTGTAGAAGAACGCTCTGCTTGGTGCAGGCTTTTGACACTGGAGCGCCATGTTAAAAACTATAGAAAAACAAACTGATATTCGACATGCTGCTTGGGGTGTCTAGACATGAAGCATCCCATCTCGCCGTGTAAATGAATTCTTCACGAAATCAGCCCAAACTCCTCTTAGGCTTTCAATCCATCTTAGTCAAAAGCCAGGAAGGTGCCCAAACCCTTTGTATGGGATTTTTTAGACTTAGACGGTGTCTATGGAAACTGGATTGTGAAGTGGATGGAGGTCGGGAGATCAAATCTTCCCTATAAGCTCTCCCCATGGTCTTTGAAAATTATATTATTTTTTAAGGTGTTCATAAACTACAGATGTGTTTTGGAAAATAGTCAATAGATTGAATTGGATGCAATTTCATGTGTTCTATTTGTTTAATGAATTATAGTTGGGTAGGATTTATATGTTACTAATAATTTAGGTAACAATTATACTTATTAATAATCCAGAATTAATATTTCATATATAGTTCAGTAAATAAATAGTAATTATATTTCGCTAATAAGTTTACTATTACTAGGGTAGTATTTCATATATTTAAATGTAGTTACAACTTAATAGTTTTGTTGTAGATGATTATGATGTAGTTTAAAACTGATGGTATGGATTATTTAGTAATTATATATAGTTTTAGTTGTCATCGTTAGCTACAAAGACTGCAGTGTTCATTATGCATTTTGCTCATATGAAATCCTTATCATAAATAACAGAGAAAACTTAATTTGATGTGCTTGTTCTTTGGGGTAGGGTACTTATAATGGATGCTTCCTCTAAATGGTAAGTTGTTGATAGATTGCCTTGGGAATGTGATGGTTGTGCTTGGTTGTTTGCAAAGTAGTATTTATTGGTTGAATGCCTTGAAATCTGCTATCTTGTGGTTTGTCCTTTTTCTTGTGACCTGTTTGGAAAAATTTCTTGATATCCTTTTGCTTGTGATCTGTTTGACAAAATGCCTCAATGTATTACAGTCCTTATTTAACCCACTTTATCAAAGGGCATAATGGGATTAGCTTCTTTGTGTGTGAACAGAATCAAGGACACTTTAAATCTTATTAAAAACACATAACTCTTGTTGACAATAACACATAAAGTACCAATAGCTGAAAACTTTGCAACAGTGGTGCAATTGCTAGTTGTGATTCTGTGCAGTATAGAATGTCTTTGCTCCTTGAACTTTAGGCTCAGAGAAGACAACTCTGGCAATATATATTTATATTTAGGTTAACGCTTGGCAATAATAGAATACCATTGAATTGGAAATTATTGGTGCACAGTGTGAGGGGATTGGTGGTTCAAAGAATATATAATTAATTTAATCAATAAAATGATAGAAAGTGAGTAAATATAAGTTATTATGTGCTGTAAGTTAAACCTATGTTTTTGGAAAAGCTTTCTTATGTATCTTTAGGTGATCATTATGAGCGCAGATGTGTTTTAATTTTTAAATTAATGGGACTAATTAATTGTGTTTGCTATATTTCTTTAAAAAAAAAAAAAAATTTATTCCATTTAAATCAATCTATTAGGTTAAATGATATTATATGTCACTTGTTTTTAATATGTTTCTAACATTTATATGGTGTATGGTTTGTTGATATTAATTTTTTCTTACCATACTGATTTCAAACATATAAATTAAATAGACCTTTGGGGCTGCATGCCATGGTTGAGATGGGGTGTCACCATGATTGTGGGTTTAAAGCCCCCCAATTCCCTGATAGAAAAAACATGGCAATTAAATACACAAATATTTATATTTTTATGCCTTTAAAACACTTTAAATAACAAAGGATATGGATAAATGAAAAATGATATCGAGGATATAGAAAACATTGTTCGAGTGTTGGGCTTGCTTGTCAACTAAGTCTGGTCTCGCATAGACCTGACTGTGCTCAACAAATAAAACACTCCTATGCTGACATATCACTTGAATCAAAGATCCATGCCCTCACTTGAGGCACAATGAGAGATTACTAATGCCCACTTTATAATAACTGTTCATGAAGAAAAGATAATGTGCATGAACAATATATTCATACCCTAGTAGTGATTAGAACACATGCATAAAAACACACACATACACATCATACATCCATGTATATAGGAATCCATACTAATCTCATATATTCATTGACCATGAAGCATTTAGTACATTACAGTTACAATGTTTGACATTAACAAGGTGTCATACAACTCTACATTGTCTTCTACAGACGTATCTATAGAGGGCAGATCGGATGCGACCCAATATCTAATCTATAACTTCCCTATATCTCTATCAGGGCCCCTATGCAGATATAAATAGGGGCCAAGCCCTATCTATCTATCTGCCATTAAACTATACATGTGGCCTATCTATAGTGGATTTGCTACGAGATATATAGTGGGGAAGGTCCCCCCCTTTCTATAATATAAGGGAAGGGGCTGTCTACTTCTATCGAGTGCCCATAGATTCTATAGACCTACCTACTCACTCCATATAGATATATAGGTTTGCGGGAATCAAGCCCTATTCTGGCTCTATATAGAAATATGGGCCCTATTCGCCCTATTTGCCATAATTAAGAGCGGGAGTGGGCTCCGGCCCTAAATTTGGGCCCTACCTATATTGATAGGTGTTCAACGAGATTGCCATGAAGGGATATAACTCATTTGCTAACCTCATTCTCCCTTAGCTCTTTATACCAAAGCATGTATCTCCAACATGTATTCGTTTGTCTTTGTGTGTCTCTTCTTATGGCTGAGGGGGATATTTATAGTACCCCTGGACCTCTCCTCCTTCCTAGTTGCTGCCTAGTTGGTTCCACCTGTCCATCCTCTAGAAGGTTCTAGATGATTCCTTGCTTCTTTCTTTGTGTGCAATTCAAGGCTTGATCCCTGATATCTGCAAATTTCCTTGTCTAGATGCCTTCCACTTGTTAGCTTCGTGTACCTCCTACCTCCATGGTACCATTGTGCACATATGCTTCTTTATCGTTCCCTTCTACACAATTCTCGGTTCTTAGTATAGTTCTGTATGTCTCACACGCACAGTACCAGACTAAACCGTTATTAACAATAGTGCCTCCTGATGCACCTTTCTTGGGGTCAACATTCCCGCATGCTACTTTTCTTGTCTGTCCCAAAACAAGTTTGTACTTGTATCACTGATGGCTTTTGCTCCTTATGGGTAGTGCATACTTTTGCTGCCTTTTCTTGTAATTCTTGTTCTATCTTATCCCAATGCTTAGCAACTTTGGTTTCATTCCTCTCCCATCTTTTATCGGTCCTTCAATTACATCTTGTTTCTGTTGATTATCCTCTTATTGTTTCAACATGGCCTTAAAATTTTTACGGTGCTGCCCATATACCTCCCACATGGCTGCTTTTTCTTCCATTGTTTTCCTTTGAAGTTGTTCAAACAACAACTCCATGCTTGTGTGCTTCTGTGTTATTCTTGCTTTGAAAGTTGATTCTTCATCTAGCCTCTTCGCTTTCTTTGTCTTATCTCTCTCCACATATATGCGCGTTAACAACTCTTTGTGGGTGGCCTCATCATCCCTCAATCGAGTGCTTTCACAGATTGGATCCTTTCAAAAATCTGACTACCTTTCCTCACTTTCTCTAAGAGAATTTGTATCCTTGGTCAACTCTTCAGCATGGTCCTCGAAGGCTGCCTTTATTTCAACTAGTTTTTCTGCACGGAGCTCCTCTTCCGTCGGTTGCTCGTTATCTGAGGTTCGCATGCTAGATGTTCTATGGCCACACCGAGTTTCTCTATCGAATCTTGCTCATGCACATCCACACCATCCAAAGATTTGGTCTCTCTTTTTCTATCACTTCTGTTAGTGTTGTAGTTTCTCCTTTGATTTCCTCAATCTATGTTATGTACCTATGCATACCGGTACGAGAATTAGATAATTAGATACATGAATAGAAGGATTTTTTTTTGGGGGCCTGGATATGTTATTGGATATGGCTGTATATATATAATTTAAAATATAAAAAATATAGCTCTATAAGCAAAATTAACCACATAATATGTATAAAAGAAACATAATAAGTTAAATAACCACAAAACATACTAATAATTCAATGTCAAATATCATAATATTCAATAATTGCATTTAGATTAATATTATAACAAATATTTTAAAAACCAAATTAAATAATACAAACTATTAAAAAAATATAACACTTAAACATACTACTATAAAAAATAACAATTAAAAAAACTATTATTAAAAATTTAAAACCAAATTAAAAAAAAACTAGCCTAGTAGCGTAGATTATTATTATATCAAGCAATTAATATCAAACAATTAATATTATAAACTAGTCCGTCCAAGCTTCTGCATTATAATATCGAGCAACAGGGGTATCCGGTAACGTAGATTATTATTATAACGTTAAACCTCTAAGCCTCTGCATTATTGTAATAATAATAATAATAAAATTTTTAACGTCCACGAGACTAAAAATAGTCTATGGGACAGCAAGACAACTCAAGCAGATTTAAGTAGCACTGTTCGCTTCTTGTGTACGCTGATGATGAGCCCCCCTAATTGCTCAATGTGCTCGTCGTTGAATAGGTTATGCCAAGAACTGTCACATATAGTATCCGCAAATTTATCTCTGCTATCTTTGTAGGCCTCACATTCTAGAATAAAGTGCTGTTCAGTTTCCACTTTCCCAGAATTGCAAAATCTGCAAATTCTCTCTTCCCAAGCCTCCTTTGGCCTCTTCCAACGCCCGGACTCACAACGAAGTTGGTGAGAGTTGGTTCTCAGCTGAGCAATAAGAATTTTAGCCCTCCAAGAAATGTTGGCTCCTATGTACGCTTTTTGGAGTTGATCACAAGTGGGGTTGAACTCATTTATATAATATAGTTTCTTCCTCTCGATCTCGCTTCCCCAATTTCTCTTGTAAAATTTCTCCATAACAAAGACTTTTATTTCTTTATTATTTGTGGGGCACATATTGAATTGAATATTCCATTTACTCATCCATGTGATATTTTGTTGCATCCATGTCCTTTTTCGCTTACATAGTGTATCACTAAAAACAACTTTAGGCCATCTATCCTCTTCCATTTTTTCGATTCTTTTTAAATAGCTTAAAAGGCGAACCATAGCAAGTGCCTCGATAGGAACAGCCCCCATTTCACTTAGCATGATGTCATATGGAACCGTGCTTTTGATTTTAATCTTGCTTGTAATCAAGCTCTTTTGGATTCCTTCAATTTGTTTCCATTGTGCTATAGTAGTGCTGCTGGCCCATAATTCACACCCGTAAAGAACAACTGGCAGCACAAGAAGACCGAACAAGGTTTGAATAGTTTTCCAATCCCACAACTTCGCTTCACGGCACTTATTCTGAAGAGCATAGAAAGCCTTCCACCCACCTAATGTCCTTTTATACCTGCAGCTAGACCAGCTTAGCTTTTTGTTGAAATCGATGCCAAGGTATTTATAATCCGCAACCTCTTCGAGAAGACTTCCATTGTAATAAAATTCATGTTGATGTTGTTTTTTATTATTAGAGAAAATCATAACCTTAGTCTTGCTGATATTGACCTGCATCCCCACCATTTTGCAAAAGCGCTCAAGAGAAGATAGATTAGGCTTGGACCAAATAACGTTTCTACGTTAGGCTTGGACGTCATGTTACCAAATTAATTGCTTGGATGGCCTCCTTGAAAAATTAATAATACGACAGAGAGGACTGGACGCAACTTGGATGGCGGACGCAACTTCGTAGCTTGGACGGTGGACACACTTAGACCATAAACGATGAATGACAACTTGGACAAATCGAGGTTCATGCTGGCATAAACGTTTGAATGAAGGCAGGGTTCACGTGGGTAGAAACGTTTGCATTCACGACGGGCATAAACGTTTGCATTCAGAGTCGAGACTGATGCGTGATGAAGGCAAATGCTGTTTTCTGAAGTCCATGTTGGAGTTATTGCTCAACAAAATTGAAAAAAAGTTAAAAAACTATGTTTTTCCTCCTTGATATGTAGGGGATACGACCAGGGTATTCCCTGCCTCTTGCATATACACCCGAATACGTCCGGGGACATATCCATGCATATTTGCAGGAGGCAGGTGTACCCTGCCAGTATCACTCTGTGAACTGTACTCAGATCCATATTCGGTATGTACTGTATCATATCATGTGCCCTAAACAACAGTATCCGGTAACATAGGGATCTGCTATTATAATGTATAGGGGTTGATGTAGATGTCGGCATGTGGCACACATCCTCCTTGGTTAGTTGTATGGGTTAAATATATTGGGTCAAATGAACAACTTGTAGAATTAGTTACATTGGATAATGAGTCGGCTTACATTGGGATTAGGTGCGTACCCATCCATTATTAGTAATAGAGGTCTATATAAAGGAGATGAATATCATTGTAAAGGATATCATTTAAGAGGAGAGTCTTCTATTTGCTAGAAGCATATTGAAGGTTGTTTGTAATTGACCATTTCAAATGCATTAAACACACTCACCTATCCTCATCCACTTGCAACTTGTCTATGTGCATCATTATTTCATCATTGTGACATCCTTATTCTTTATGTTTTTCCATCCAACACGTTCCTGGGTCCTGCACACATACCCTATGCATTTAAATTCTTTGGATATCTTCCAGAGCTATGCGCTGCATTGCATTATATATATCCCATTATCTCTTTTCGTTCTCCATGTGTGCCACTTGACACACTTCATTCTATCTGAGCATTTTCTATCACACCTTCTATGCATTTTACAACCATTCTTCTACCATGTCTTACCCACTTGCCTTGCAGACATTCAACTTTGCTCTCTCATACTCCCCTTTATTTCCCATGACACAAATATATGCTAAGTCCTCTTGCAGATTTCTCCATTTCATTGCTAATTCACTCAATGCCATGATTCATCTACTAAATTGGTCTTTTTATGCCAAAACTTCTGTATGCTTCCATGATGATAGTTTATACAATCAGAGCCAATCTCCTTTATTAACAAGATTTGGCAGAACTATCCACCCTAAAGTATTTTGGCATCTGGCATAAATTTATCAAGAGACCCCACACTCAAATTGCCTAACTGGTCTTATAGGATTGTCCTTGCTTATCAACATAAAAAAAAAACCATGTTAATGAAAACAAACTTTAGAAAGCAAGAAATATTTTTTTAGATCCTTTTTCTCTTGGCCATAAGCCTTATTGTTGGCTTCCCTGCACGACTTATATTGAAATTAAGCTGGAGTATATTCCCTTCAACTCTAATTTAAAATAGCTCCTGTGGGTGCCATATTTGCTTCTTTTTCTACTCCCTTGAGCCCACCAAGTTAACATTGTTGGACTTCCATTTTCCAACCTACGCTGTTCATATAATAGGCGCTGATCTTGTTACTCTCACCAGTGAGGTTTCCTTCTTTTCATCCTTTCTTCCTTTCTTGACCCAAAGTCCCTTCTGCCTTTTGATTTTTCTGAAACACCTATCTTAGGTATTGCTTGCATCTGCATGTTCTTATTGCGCAATTGAACAACCCTTGTTCTTTTCTCACTCTTCCTTTGTACCTCCACCTGTGGCTCATGAACTTTGGTCTTTACCTAACCATTCCCTTCATCTTCCGACTACTTTTCTAGTTTGCTCTTACTTAGTTGTTGTCTTTGTATTGGTTTCTTGGTAACAGGTGTAGCCCATCTCTGAATCATCTTTAGTGCTGACCTTGTATTCGTCTGTAGTGCTCTACACCTTATCAATCCACTTCTTGCTATAGTTGGAAGTTTTGGTTTCCACTTTTGCACATATCCTTCTTGTGGCTTCATACGTTTCTTGAACCCATCTTTCACATGCCTGGCTGGTCGTGTCTGATGTTTTCTTCATTTTTCCACCTCAACATGCCATCCTTTATTGGATTCAAGTCCTTCGTTGTCTGTACAGTAACATTAAAGATATTGTTCTCATTCTTCTCTAAGTCTACATCTTCTACGTACATAGATCCATGTTCACTGTCAAGGGGAATAACCACTCTTTGTTCCCCATTCTCCAAACTCATGAAGCATTGCTTAAAACACATATCCACCTAATTATCAGAGCACCATGGCCTACCAATTAAAGTTGGGTAGTTGTCTTCCTCAACCAATTCAATTACTTTAAAATATGTTGCTAAACCAACTTTCATGATTTCCAATTCTACTCCACGCAAGACCCCAATTGGTTTTGACTTAGTTTTGTGGGCCATAACCAACACATTTATTGAAGGTTGTAAAGATGGCTTCCCATCTTCTTCCATGCATCCTTCGTCAATATGTTGACTCTTGCGCTTGTATAATTCAAGATATTGTTCATTTTTCAATCATTGATCTTAGCATCAATGATTAATTCTTGATCATATGGTGTATTCTTGATAATGCACATTTCTCTTGGCTTCTCTTGTACTGCGCATTCCGCATACTTTGCTTAAGCCAAGTCTTGAGCAAAGATATTACAATAGTGAAAAAATCTTAGAAAGCCCTTCTAATTCCTTTGGTTTTGGACCCCTCCTCAGGGTCTCTTTCACTATTTCTAAATTCTTCCATTTCACACTTAGTCTGTACTTCTCCTTATAAGTTTTGTATCATACCTCTTGCCTCTACTAGGATCATCTTTTATAATAGCGCATCTAGGTAATTCGTATTTGATACCTCTTTCTTGCAATGAATTGAAAATGTTGGGCTTGTTTGTCAACTTACCCTGGGCTTGCACTGTACTTTTTATTTTGTGGATTAGGCATTCCTCTTGCCCTTATTTCCACTCCACTCCTTGTAATATTTACTTTGGGACATGCATTTTCCCTTAACTCTCCCATCTTTTGGGCCTAATTTTCCCCTTGATGTGCAATTCTCACCATCCTGACACCTTTTTGTGCTTGGTCCCTCTACAAACTTTTCTGGCAAAGTTCAACGCAAGCCTCAATTCTATGGCCTCCCCTACAATGTGCACACGTAGGGAACTTAGTGCATTGCTGTTGATAGTGATCAGTTGCTCCACACTTAAAACATGTTCCTTGGATACAACCTCCATTATGTCCACCCCCTCTATGCCCGTAAGATCTCCCTTTGTTGTATCCTTAGTTTTGTTGCATTGGCGTAGTAGTAGCTTGCCATAATCCAAGTTCTCTAGTTTTCTACATCTTATCAATGATCCGACAATTAACTGTGTCGTGCATGTTAGCTTCACATGTTTTGCACTAGAAAGTGACTTTGGTTTGTATTGCACATTGTAACAACAAAAAGTTGCGCCTCATGTTCTCCCTTGCAAACCTCACAATGTAAAGTCATCGCACGTACTCTCTTCTTGGTGCAATTTTTTTTAGTACGACCCTTTGTTCCATAGTTAGTGCACCATAATGTCCTTTGTGTCTCCTACACATTTCTTGTAGTCAACTTCTGTAGGTGCATAGCCATAGTTTTTATTTGAGCTTCCAAAAATGGGCTTATACCCATGTCAATATTTCCTACTATTTCTATTCTAAGAGCAACCTCCAATGCTTCACACCCATTTCCAAATGTCTTCATCGACAATTGCCTTTGAAACAAAAGCGAAAATCCCCAACAAACCATTGTGCATGTTCAAAGGGTGAATGTCCTATGACAACTTTGACAACAATGTCTTAAAATGTGCATCATATGCGTGCACACTTTCTGATAATCTTGTTTAATTTCCTTTAGTGCAGAAATGCTCTGTTGCTCAAACTTTAAAATGTGAAATTCTTTCAGGACTGCAGTCTTTAACAAATCAAAATCCACCATTACCTGGTTAGGATCAAACTTCCTCTATCAGGTATGTGCACAATCTAGCAATGTCATCGCAAATTGATTCTTTCCTTTCTAATGAGGTGACTCCCTTAACTCTCCAAGCTATTTATCCTGTCTGGACATGCTTTGACGCATCTTCAATACCTTTGTATTCTAGTAGTAGCTTCATTGACATCTAGTAGAAGATGTCATGTGGTGCAACTTGTTGAAACTGTACTTGTGCACCACGTCCAAATGTTGTTCCTCGACCCAATCCTCTTGAAGTTCTCCCTCCACCAGTTGTTGTTAGACCTGTGCCTCCTTGGGTTGCACCTCATTGCATGAGAAACATAGGGCTCATTATTGGACCGGATTACTCACCAATGGATCCTAATTGCCTCTTACTCCACTTGTAGTCCCTCCGATTGGTAGTCCCAAACTCAATATAGTTGCTTGCTTACTCTTCTGCACACTATCTTCCACAATTACTTTCAGTGATTAGTAAGAAATTACTTGCTCTAGCACCAAATTCTCACCTTCCTCCTAGTGGATTTTGCTCACTTCACCAACACCTTCGCTTTTGTTTTCTTTCGGAAAAGACATGTGCGCACTAGCATCAACTTGTTGTAGGGTTGAGCTTGAGTTTCTTTCAAGACTTGCGCACTCCATCTCACTTGGATACTCTCTATATGAGAAATCTCCCTTACAAATTCCATTTTCCTTATTGGAGCCCGTATCATTAATGCACAAACCAATCATATGCCCTTCCCATCCTCCACAGGTACAAATGACAGCCATCTGACTTGGCTCCCCCGTTCTCCTAGGGTCCTTAGTATTTATCACCTTCTCTTTGCCTTCACTATATCTATGCAGTAGTTGTTTTCTCTCATTTGAGTTATCTATACTTCCAATGTTTATCTTCTACGCAATCCAAATCTTGCTGTGATCCTGCAAACCGCCTAGCCCATGCGCAACTAAGATTTAGCCTTTCATTTTTAGAGTCTCAATACCCCAATCTACTAGCAACATTGTCATCCAAAGGGGAATCTGAACTATAAAAGATCCTCTTGGTTCAAACAGGAACTGAAACTATTAGCACACCTCTTCACCACACATCAATCACATGAGTCCAAACCTCATTGATTATCTTTAACTTCTCAATCTTATCTTTCGTCCAAGCATATCTTCTACCAAGATTCCTACTATGACCTGCAACATATGCCACTAACCATGCGTAAATATGCTTAGGGAACTTCACAATGAACACTTATACAAATCTCTATATAATTTGTCCTACAACCATTTCTTTGGGAGTTGATCTCCTCGTCTGTTGCTTCTCCAAAAAAACTTAGGGATTTACCATTCAAACCATGCTTCCACGCATTCCAGCATGATATGTTCCGCCATACGCTTCACTCTTCATAACCAATTCAAATAGGGCTCCCATCAATGAAACCACAATGCTGGGCTTGTTTGTGAATTAACTTTGGTCCTACATAGACTTGGCGATGCTCAACATATAAAACACTTATGTCAGGATATCACTTGAGTCAAAGATCCAAGCACCCACTTGAGGTGTAATGAGAGATTACTGAAGCTTCCATTATGAGAATTGTTAATGAAGAAACAATTACATGCATGAATAAGACACGTAAACCCTTGTAGTGATTAGAACACATGCATACAAGAACACAAATACACACCATACATCCATCTATATAAGAATCCATACTAATCGCATATATTCATTCACCATGAAGCATTTAATACATTATAGTTACAATGTTCGCCATTAACAAGGCATCATACAACTCTACACTTTCCCCTATCTGTTCTTCTCCCTTTGCTCTTTATCTCCAAAGTGTGTATCTCCAACCTATATTTCTCTCTGTCTCTATGTCTGTGTGTCTCTCTTCTTATGGCAGAGGGCGTTATATATAGTATCATGGACCTTTCATGCTTGTTCGTTGTTGCCTAGCTGGTTCCACCTGTCCATAATCTAGTAGGTTCTAGAAGATTCCCTATGTCTTTCTCCATGTGCGGTTCAAGGCTTGATCCCTGATTCTACGCACGCTTCCTTGTCTAGATGCCTTCCACCTGTCAGCTCCACATACCTCCTACCTCCATGGTATTGTTGCACACATATGCTCCTTTACTGTTCCCTTATGTGCAATGCTAGATGCGTAGTATAGTTTTTTGTGTCTCCCATGTGCATTACAAGACTTAACCAATCTTAACAAGAGTGCCTCTTGATGTGCCTTTCCTTGGGTAACATCGAGCATCAACTTAAAATTAGAGAGGCAAATGTAGAAGATGTAATTGATAAAATTGAAATTATTAACATGATTACACAGATGAATTTGAATCTTCCATAGCTAAAGACAAACATAAACTCTTAAAATAACATTATTGGCATATACTTTACGACTAAATTTGCAATTGCTCGCCTACTCTTCTCCTCACACCTACACATATAGTTGCACATTGCACAGAGAAGGGCATAGAGGGATGCTCATAGTCCTTACCCCTAAGTGCAATCAAAGAGAATAGAGTGTTTTAGTTTCATATCTCTTCTTGTAGATTGCTACTTTTTGTAATAATCAAAGAGTAGTAGCTTACATCTTGTAATGTCCCCATTTCCAAATCATTTATGAGCAGGTATTGAAGACCTTTAGTCTACTTTCCCCATAGACTAAATGATTTCTTTTGGGGTTTTTATTTTATTAATTAATTATAATCTCTTGAATAGTGATTTAAATTTTTTGCTCATATAAGGCCATTTTAGTTGATTAATAGAATATTATTTAAAAGTGGTTTTTACCACTATGGTATTTAAAAGAAATAATTATTGGATTATTGCCTAAAAGGAATTTTAATTACTATTTGTTATTTAGGCAATTAATTAAATATTATTATTTGTAAAGAATGAATGTCGTCTTGAAAGTGATCAAAGGAAAATAGATGTTCTAAAAGTCGGCAAGGAGAGTTAAAAGAAGTATTTGACCCCCCTAAAGTGATTCACCCCTCTTTGGAGGGTACAAGTACATGGTGAAGATCTCAGTTGAAGGATATGTTGAATTTGATATTGTGATTCTTCATGTTTGAAAAAATATTGGGATGCATGCCCAATAATTGTTTTGCAGGTTTTGGAGCTAAATTATCGACAAAAATGTGTCTTTTGACGTCACATTTGTTAAGGTGGATTTGGTACTTGCCTTAGAGTGGGGCTACTTGCTATGTGTGATTTTTGAGAGGGTTTTGTGGACAATTTGATGTCCAATTGATCAAGTTTTATTGCTGAAATTTATTAATGAATATTGCTGAAGTGTGGCTTTGATTTTCTATGTGATATGTCAAGGGTTTCAAATTCAATTTGAGTGAATAAATAAAAATAATTTTTGAATTAGTTATCTATTTTATTCGAAAGATTTTATGAGGGTTTGACTTCACAAATTGTTGATTTGAGGCTAATAATTATTGTTTGATTTTTATCAAGTGTGACGACTTGATTGGGCATGAGTGGATGATGATTGAAGGGGTCTAAAATCCTAGTTGGAGGATAATTAATTTTGAATTTTTGTTCGCAGAGTTGACTTAGGGCGACTTGGTTTGGAAAGGTGTTTGACCACCTTGAGTGCCTTAGAAGGGTGTTGAAATTGTTTGGCTAATTTTGGTATTTTATTCATGATTTTTGGAAGGGTTTGAGTGAGATTTGGTGAATATTCAGCTACTGTTTTTTATGCATAAAATCATATATTTTTCAGCAAGGTTAAATCAGAAATTCATCTACATTCAAGGGGTAAAAAGGTACAATATTTCTGTTGGGTGAATATTTTGTCACCAGCTGATTGACGGCAAAATGGTTACATCAACCACATCATAAAGAGATTTATGCGGCAAAATGGGTGTGGTGTCACACCCAGATTGAGACAAATCTCTCCTCTCAGCAAGGGGAGGTTCCCTATAAATTATAGTATATATATATATATATATATATATATATATATATATAAAGCTAAAAATAGACACGGGTGAAATCATACCATCCATCTCTCTTTTTTCAGAGATGATTTTCACAGAAAAGAGGAGGATTCTGGTGTAATTACTTAAAATGCACTTCTCTTCTTTCAGAAGTGATATCTAGCCAACAACAGGATTCTTCTTGGGTAGTAACAGAAACCAACGAAAGCACAAAGTCTTTCGTTGTCTCTCCTACTGATTAGGACAAAGTAACACAGCAGGATTAAACGTAGCTCAAAGTCTGTACCTAAAACTACAACAGAGTAAAGGATAACGAAGGATAAAGAGAGCTCAAAGTCTCTCTAGTATCCTTTACACAAAACACAGATTGAAGATAATTATGGTAGCACAAAGTCTCCCACAGTTGGCTTCAGGACATCTTCAAGCTTACTTTCACTTGTTCTACTTGTTTGATTAAATGGACAAGACTGTATTTATGAAACAGACAAGAACAATTTCCTAGATGACACAAGCTTATTCCAACACAAAGTTTGAAAAGTAACTTGCTTTTTCATTCTTTTAACAAAATATGATTAACAGTTTGAGCTCAAAGTCTCAAGATTGCCTTTCAATTTGGGTAGAGCTTCGCTTCTGATAACAGAGAGATCTCCCTTATACAAAATGAGAGATTACAATATATAGCATCTTAAGAAAGACTTGGGCGCTTCTTTTCATGAAAACGACCCATGCTGAAGTGAATGCCTTGAATATCTGTGAAAGGGCCATGTTGGATTAGGTCATCGGCCTTGACTTTGACGTTCTGAATTATCTCAAATGTCTTTTCTTCAGCATGGGTTGTCTGGTCTTCTTTTAGATACTTACACGACTGTCCATTTGCCTTTACTCAATGAAGAAAAACAGGCCACATTTTTGAATGTTTGTGTTCCTTGATGTCCACCTGGTGGACTGTTTCACCTACTGAAATAACTCTCCTGCAGATATTTCTGGATTTCCCGTAGTTGTTCCCCCCTTTCTTGCCACGTTTTGTCTTTCCTTGGCGATCTGAGCTCTTGGGGCTACCTTCTCGCTTTCTGCTGGTCTCTGAGCTTGTTCTCAAGTCTTTTGAAAATCAACGGCTATTCCATTACCCTGAATTTGACGTCCACGGAGACGTCACTGGTTGCCTTGAACCTCTTTGAACCTTGAACCTTGAACTCTTTTGGTTCAAAAGTTCAATGGTTCAAAGGTTCAATGTTTTGTGAAGGGCCACGTTCGCTTTCTTTTCTTCTTTGGTCGAACCATTTCTTTGATCTTCTTTCTGAAATCTTTCGCTTCCTTCATTTGCTCAACGCTTCCGTTCGAACTTATGAACTCATTGAACCCGTTGAACTTTTGAACCTTTTGGGTTCAAGGTTCAACGGTTCATTCTCTTTCTTTGAAGCCTTTTATTTTCTAAGTCCATCGAACTTATTGAACTCGTTGAACCTTTGAACCATTTTGGTTCAAGGTTCAACGGTTCAACAATTTGATCTTATTTCTTTGATTTTTTCGAAGCTTCGAACTATCTGAATTTTTTAAGTCTGCCGAAATCATTTGAACCTTTGAACTCGTTGAACCTTTGAATTCTTTTTGGTTCAAGGTTCAACGGTTCAACAGTTCAATCTTCGCTCTTTGATTCCTTCTTTTCTTTAAATCTTTCGGACTTATTGAACTCGTTGAACCTTGAACCTTTGGACCATTTTGGTTCAAGGTTCAACGGTTCAATGATTCAATGTTAACTCTTCGAAGCCTTCTTTTCTTTAAGTCCGCCGAAGTCGTTGAATCTTTTAGAGGTGGGGTTCAATGGTTCAAGGTGGTTCATTCTAATTGTTTAAAGCTCGCCGTTAAGTCTTTTGATTGAACCTGGGCGTTGAACCATCCTCAAAACACTAAGGAAACACCTTAAGTGTTTTGAACTTCCTTTGAAGAAAGCCCGCCTGTTGACCTTGCGACTTTCTTAGCTGAAAAGACTTGAATATTTGAAAAACTTAACTGCTCAGAATATTTTTGAGAAAGAAAAGAGAAAATTTTGGTCTGTATGTTGTCCACAAAAGCAAGTGACGAATTTTGAGAACAACAGCTGGCTCCAGTTGGAGAACTTCATTTGATTGAAAAACTGAAGCAATCGAAGGGAGTAGAATCCAGAATCTCAGTGCCTTCATCTATGCCATCGGGCTATGGAGTCATGCTTACCCAAAAAGAAAGGCGCCAAAAACCAACGGTGCCAAAAACAAACGAAAAACACAAAACAAAAAAGACTATACAAATGTATATATGTACAATTGGACTTATCCGATACTTCAAGGATTGAAATGCTTCAGATGCTGCCCACTGTGAGACAGAGTAAATGGCGTTCCATCTTGATAATTCAGCAAAAAACTATTTTCACCATTTAAACGATGAATGGCGAATGGACCTCTCCACAGGAAATCGAATTTTCCATGCATTCCTTTTGGTTCTCTCCTCTTGTCCCACAACAAGACTTGATCTCCACCCTGAAAATCACGGATTCTTGCTTTCTGGTCGAAGAGTCTCTTCACTAGACTTTGATGCGCAACAATTTGGTCCACCACCATAGTTCGTTGCTCATTAAGCTCAGTCAAGCACATGATCTTTTTGTTGATGGAACTTTCAAAAGTTGAATCTTCCACTACCTTTGCTAACTTTAATGCTGATAATTCTAGGGTGATTGGTATTTTTGCATTGAGACCATAAGAAGTTGAAATGGGGACATACCAATTGCCCTCTTGGGTGTAATTCTGTCTGCCCATAAAACATTAAGCAATGCTTTATGTCAGGTTCTTTGATTGTCATCTACCAGCTTCCTGATAATGGTCACCAGGTTCTTGTTGCTTGATTCTGTTTGACCATTTTCTTGTGGATAATAGTCAGAAGAATGGGAGAGAATAACCCCATAAGAGTAACAAAATTGGGTGATCTCATGAGAAGAAAAATAGGTTGCATTGTCTGTTACAATCTTGGTTGGGACCCCAAACCTAGAAATGATGTTTTCCTTGAGGAAATTGCATACCACCTCTGAAGTAGCATGCTTGATTGGAATGGCTTCCACCCACTTGGTAAAGTAGTTTGTGGTTGTAAGGACATAATTATGTCCAGCACTCAAGGTGGATTTACAGCACCAATGAAATCAACCCCCCACTGCTGAAATGACTCTTCTATCACCACAGGCTTGAGAGTTAACGCAACCAACTTAGATTTGCCAACGAACTATTGACACAACTCGCATCTATGCACCCAAGCGTATGAATCTTGAAACAGAGTAGGCCAATAATACCTGGCTCGCAGAATCTTATGGGCAGTCACAGGCACAAAAAAATGTCCTCCACAAGCCAAATTATAAAATGACTCCAAAAGTTTGCTCTTCTGCGCTTTATCCACGCAGCGAAGAAATACCCCATCAAGGTTCCTCTTATACAGACCATTGTCTCACAGGATAAAATTGGTAGCTTTCAACTTAACAGTCCTCTTTTCTTTACAAGACAGATGAGCAGGACACTCACCGTAGGTAAGGAAATGAGCAATATTCGAATACCACTCATTCGTAGTGGTGACAAAGAGAACTCTTGGCGTGTCTTCAACTTTTATTTCTTTACGCCCTGCTTCTTTTGGTATGTTATCAACAATTAGTTGGCAGAGACCCCTTCCCCGCACCAGCGTCGTTGGTTTGATAACAAGATCAAACTCTTGGATTTTGGCAATCCAATTACCCTTTTTGGTCCCAAACTCCTACTGAGTTAATATGGACTTGACTGTTGTGTCAGGAACTAGAGCAACAGTGTGTGAATTCAAGTTGTAAAAACGAAAGTGCTTTACCGCCTTTACCACAGCATAAGCATGCTTCTCCATGTTTGAGTACTTCAGCTCATGAGCTTTGAGAGGACAACTCATAAAGGAGATGGGAGATTCCACACCTTCTTTGTTCTGCTGAACCAAGATGGCTGAAAGCGTATGTTCAGAAGCATAACTGTACATCATGAAGTCTTTGGTGTAATCGAGACAAACCAGAATTGGGGCGTGGGCGATAGCTTCCTTGATGTCTTGAAATGCCAACTTGTCTTCTTCAGTCCAGCTGAAAGTGGCTTTGCCCTTCATATTGACAATGTGGCGAGTCTTCTCTGCGAATTCAGGAATGAACCTTCGCAGAAAATTTACCTTTCCAAAGAAAGAGTGAACTGCAGTCTTACTAGTAGGAAGAGCAAGCTCTTGAATTGATTTGACCCTTTCTGGGTCGATTTTTATGCCTTCTCGGGATACAGTGTGATCGAGAAGTTTACCTTCAGTAACCCCAAAAATTGACTTCTTGGGATTAAGAGAAATACCATTTTGCCTACATCGCTCCAACACTTGTAGATGATGCACATGATCAGGATGATGCTTAAAAAAACTGTCAAGTCATCAAAGTATATCACAATGAACTTACCCATTTCATTTCTGAAAGCAAGATCCATTGCTCTTTGGAAAGTGGCGCCATCATTGATCAAGCCAAAAGGCATTCTGCGATATGCAAAGGTGCCCCAAGGTGTTGTGAAGGTGGTCTTATGTTGGTCTGCTTCACCAATTTCTACTTGATTATATCCTGAAAAACCATCTAATATTGATAACATCTCGGCGCCAGTCACTGTCTGCAGCAGCGGATCCATGATGGGCAGGGGATAGTTGTCATTTAAAGATGATTGATTCAGATTTATGAAATCAACACACAGGCGAATTTTTTCATTCTTTTTTTTCACAGAGACTATGTTCGCAATCCAGGTGGAATGATGGATTGGATAAATAATCCTTGCATTCAGCATTTTCTGTATCTCAGAGAAAATAGTGCCTGATACCCTGAGATTGTACTGCCTTTGCTTCTGCTTGTGAGGCAACGACCCAATCTTGAGAGGAATTTCGTGCTTGATTTTTTCAGGTCTGAGAGATTTTAGATCATCATATGAATATGTCAAAACATCAATGTAATGGCGAAGCAGTGTAATGAATTTGAGTTTTTCATCAAGGGTACAACAACTTTCAATGTTGACTATTTTTGGATTGTCTTCTGTACTCAAATTTATTTGATAAAAATCTTTGGAGGATTTTGAATCTATTTGATGTTCCTTGATAAACCTATCATGTTTGTCAAATAGTTTCTCAAGAGAAACTAATCCTTTGAGAATTTTATTCCCTTTGAGCTGAAGGAACTCTTCTTCAGCTTTCGAATTTGTCTCCGGTTTTGAATCTCGCAGTGGAGATTCACTCCCTTCAAATTGAAGCCTTTCAAAGCTCTATTTGTTTCAGAAAAACAATGATTTGGTTATCACCATTGAATACTTGTCAATGGTCAGCATTATCAGGTACACTTGGTCGAAAGACCAACTCGATAGTGTACCTGTCTTCTTTGAAATCTTGGTGAGGGACCAAGAGAGTTGTAGAGTCAGCCAGTGAATCAGCATGGCTGTTAAATTCTCTGGACACGACAAAAATACTGAAAGCCTCAAAGCTTTCAATACAGTCCCACACCAGATTGCGATAATGTTGTAATCTCTCGTTCTTGATTTGATACATGTTCCTCACCTGACAAACTACCAGTTCAACGTCACCTTTAGCATGAAAGAGTTTAACACTTTTATCTTGAGCAGCCTTTAATCCAAGCAGCGGCGATTCATATTCGGCAGTGTTGTTAGTGTTGCTGAACTGCAACTTGTATTCATATGGAAAAATATCTCCTTGAGGAGATATTAAAACAACTCCAGCTCCAGAACCGGTAGAAGAGTTGCTGTCGTCGAATTTCAGAGTCCAGACATTATCATAATTTGATCTTCTTTCGGATTTTTCTTCATTAGGAAGAGAAGATCTTTTTTTATGTGTACGGTGCCCTACCAATTCTTCTGATGTCTTATCTGAATTTATCTGAATTTTTTGGATTGTCACCTATAGAATTTTCGTCTGCTGAAACAGAAACGTCTTCAGTAGTCAAAAAGTAATTACCCATTCCTGAAGACTCAAACAAAACTTGAGCTTCAGGGGCTGATGTTTGGGTGACAATGTACTTTGATTCCTTCTCAGGAAGCAACGTTTGCATGACGCCCTTGACAGGAATTCTCGCCTCAGACAGGTCCATGCTCAATTCTCCACCAACGTCTTTGCAAAAATTTCGTCTAAGAAGAATGCCGTAGGATGCTGGGACGTCGGCCACTAGGACTGTCATTTTGATTCTTTTATCTGGGAAGGCTGCAAATGCAAATTGAGCATCTTTGATTTGTCTTAGCAGAGGTACTTATTTATTTTTCATGGAGAAACATCTCTCAAGGTCTTAGTCAGCGTGAGACCAAGAGATTCTCCCACCTTGGTAGGCATGACATTGTCAGATGCGCCAAAATCAATTATACAATTATTTAGTTGATGACCGTTTATCAGCAGGGAGACATAAAACGGTTCTGTCTTTCCAAAGGCAGCTAGAGGAGTAATCACAAGATTATTTCGGGTAGGTGTGTTCTTTGGGGGAACATGAGTTACTTTTGAAATTTCTTGTCCTGCAGGGACGATTTTATTCTTGACGCATTCAACAAGTCTATCTAACTGCTCAGGGTCGGATTGCAAGAATTCAAACTCAGACATTTGAATTTTGGTCTTAACATGGTCAATTATATCAAATGACTGAAATGAATTAGAAATAGAGGAAGGCAGTCCATCAATCTGATTTTTGCTGGGTGTAGGACTGGTTTGCGAATTTGAAGCAGAAGGTGAAGGAATATGTGAGATACTTATTTTTTTAGTGATCACCGGGTTCTTTGATTGGAAAAGCAGCGAAGTTCCTCGTTTAGCAATTGAAACTGTTGGTCGAGATACTTCCCTTGTTTTTCCTTTGTCCGCTTGTTGAGCTGACTGGTTCTAAGACCGGGTAAATACAGTGTATGATCCGTCAAACGCTTCACCTTTACTTCTGGGTTCATCCTGGTAATTCAAGAAACCAATGTTGGAGTCGCCAGTTGATTCTTTTTGGCCTTCTGGAAAGAGATCAGCGTCATCTTTTTGGTTCAACTCAGGTTGGAAGGAAAAATCATGTTCAGTTTCAAGATAACCAACTGTTGAGTTAGCTGGTGCTGCTTCAATGACAAGCTTCCCTGGTGGGGGATGAAGGCGATTTGGTTGCCCTTGATTTTTGACAGCATTGCCTTGATATGACTAGTTGAAAAACGTCCTCCTTGGTATATCCCGATAAGGAGGAGCAGACATCCCTTGTGCCATTTTTTTTTGAGAGCTAACAATTCATTTGCTAACTTTTGCACCATAATATTTGTTGTGCCTGTAGACAAATATTCAGAAGATGAAGAAGATTTACCTTTATTAAGATCTCTTCTTATCTTTCTTGCCAAGATAAGGTCATCTTCAACCTCAGTCGCCAAAATTTGAGCAGCAGCAAGATCTATGTGGTCAGCGCATCTCAATAGGAAACTCACTTCAGAACGCTGAGAGTTGATGAAGAAGCATTAGAGATTCTCAGGCGTCGGCTGAGCAATTGTAGGAATCATGTTCCTCAGCTTGTCGATTTTAGCAATGAAGTCTCTCACGAGTTCATGAGGCTCCTTCTTCATTTGTGTAAGTTGGGCTAACAGGCTGTGAGTATATTTTATAGGTTTGAATATGGCCTCAAATTTGGCTTTGAGAGTGTTCCAGTCAGTCACTGTTTGTGCTTGCAGATGATAAAACCAGTCTACAACAATGCCTTGCAATGTTTCTACAAATAGTCTGACTGCAATGTCTTCATATTCAACGCCTATCACACCACAGGCTATGCAAAAGACTGCAATATGTTCATCAGGATGAACCTTTCCATCACCATAGAACTTGGGGAAATTCTTCGTTAAGCTATGAGGTAGCTCATGTAGAGGTGGGGTCAGATTCAAGGGACCAAAAGTATTACCCCAGGGGCCTTGGACTGTCATGATATGGCTGTTGAAAGGAGGGATAATAAATTTTTGTGGGATATGTATGGACAAAGCTCTTCTAGCAGAGGAAAGAGCAACTTTTCTTGGTATTGGGGACCTGATGTTTGTAGGAGGAAAACTCCTAGTTCGCTAAAGGTGAGTTTGTGGAGGGGAAAGATCAAAATTACTTTGCTGCACAAACTCAAATACAGGGTCAACAATTCCTTGAGCTCTCTGGCTTTGTGTGTACGGTGGATCAGCCAGAATGTAAAAAAGATAGGGAAAAAATTTGAAATTGCTTCAATTTGAAGCTCGAGGCTTCAAACTGTGCATTCTTCCCCAACGGAGTTGCCAAAAATTGTTGGCGTGAAGCTGGCAGTGTTCTTTCCTACTTCACGTCGTTTCCCAGCGATATGAAATGCTTCAATTTGAATAGACTAGAAAAGGACTGGAAATGCTCGTCATTCTCCAGCAAAGTCGCCAAAAACTATTGGGTGAATATTTTGTCACTAGCTGACTGACGGCAAAATGGTTACATCAACCACAGCATAAGGAGATTTATGCGGCAAAATGGGTGTGATGGTCACACCCAGATTGAGACAAATCTCTCCTCTCAGCAAGGGGAGGTTCCCTATAAATTATAGTATATATATATATATATATATATATATATATATATATATATATATATAAGCTGAAAATAGACACAGGGGTGAAATCATACCATCCATCTCTCTTTTTTCAGAGATGATGTTCACAGAAAAGAGGATTCTGGTTTAATTACTGAAAATGCACTTCTCTTCTTTCAGAAGTGATATTCAGCCAACAACAGGATTCTTCCTGGGTAGTAACAGAAATCACAAGAAACCAACGAAAGCACAAAGTCTTTCGTTGTCTCTCCTACTGATTAGGACAAAGTAACACAGTAGGATTAAACGCAGCTCAAAGTTTGCACCTAAAACTACAACAGAGTAAAGGATAACAAAGGATAAAGAGAGCTCAAAGTCTCTCTAGTATCCTTTATACAAAACACAAACTGAAAACAATTATGGTAGCATAAAGTCTCTCACAGTCGGCTTCAGGACATCTTCCAGCTTACTTCCACTTGTTCTGCTTGTTTGATTAAATGGACAAGACTGTATTTAGGAAACAAACACAACAACAATTTCCTAGATGACAAGCTTATTTCAACACAAAGTTTGAAAGGTCAATATGATTAACAGTCTGAGCTCAAAGTCTCAGGATTGCCTTTCAATTTGGGCAGAGCTTCGCTTCTGATAACAGAGAGATCTCCCTTATACAAAATGAGAGATTACAATATATAGCATCTCAAGAAAGACTTGGGCACTTTTTTTCATTAAAACGACACATGCTGAATTGAATGCCTTGAATATCTGTGAAAGGGCCATGCTGGAATAGGTCATCGGCCTTGACTTTGGCATTTTGAATTATCTCAAATGTCTTTTCCTCAGCATGGGTTGCCTGGTCTTCTTTTAGATACTTACACGACTATCCATTCGCCTTTACTCAATAAAGAAAAACAGGCCGCATCCTTAAATGTTTGTGTTCCCTGATGTCCACCTGGTGGACTGTTTCACCTACTGGAAATAACTCTCATGCAGATATTTCTGGATTTCCTGTAGTTGTTTCCCTCTTCCTTGCCACGTTTTGTCTTTCCTTGGCGATCTGAGCTCTTGGGGCTACCTTCTCGCTTTTTGCTGGTCTATGAGCTTGTTCTCAAGTCTTTTGAAAATCAACGGCTATTCCATTACCCTGAATTTGATGTCCGCGGGGATGTCACTGGTCGCCTTGAACCTTGAACCTTGAACTCTTTTGGTTCAAAGGTTCAATGGTTCAAAGGTTCAATGTTTTATGAAGGGCCGCGTTCGCTTTCTTTTTTTCTTTGGTCGAACCATTTTTTTGTTCGTCTTTCTGGAATCTTCCGCTTCCTTCATTTACTCGAAGCTTCCTTTCGAACTTATGAACTCATTGAACCCATTGAACCTTTGAACCTTTCGGGTTCAAGGTTCAACGGTTCATTCTCTTTCTTTGAAGCCTTTTATTCTCTAAGTCCATCGAACTTATTGAACTCGTTGAACCTTTGAACCTTTTGAACCATTTTGGTTCAAGGTTCAACGGTTCAACGATTTAATCTTATTTCTTTGATTTCTTCGAATTTTCAAACTCTCTGGATTTTTTAAGTCTGCCGAAGTCATTTGAACCTTTGAACTCGTTGAACCTTTGAACTCTTTTTGGTTCAAGGTTCAACGGTTTGACAGTTCAATTTTCGCTCTTTGATTCCTTCTTTTCTTTAAGTCTTTCGGACTTATCGAACACGTTGAACCTTGAACCTTTGGACCATTTTGGTTCAAGGTTCAACAATTCAATGATTCAATGTTAACTCTTCGAAGCCTTCTTTTCTTTAAGTCCGCCGAAGTCGTTGAACCTTTGAACCTTTTGGAGGCGGGGTTCAATGGTTCAAGGTGGTTCATTCTAATTGTTTAAAGCCTGCCGTTAAGTCTTTTGATTGAACCTGGGTGTTGAACCATTCTCAAAACACTAAGGAAAAGCCTTAAGTGTTTTGAACTTCCTTTGAAGAAAGCCCGCTTGTTGAACCTGCGACTTCCTTAGCTGAAAAGGCTTGAATATTTGAAAAACTTTACTGCTCAGAATATTTTTGAAAAAGAAAAGAGAGAATTTTGCTCTGTATGTTGTCCACAAAAGCAAGTGACGGATTTTGGGAACAACAATTTCTATTTTCAGTTTGTGGCTCATATTAGATCATATTGAGGTGATATTTGATCAAGGTAATTGCTGAAAATTACCTATTTATTTATTGCACATTAATGCTTAGGGTTTGAATGCAATTTACATGTTTTTGGAGCATCTACTTGAACTAAAATTTGCTGATTTTGCTAATTTCAATATTTAGAAATTTGTGGATTTTAGGGAAAACCCTTATTTGGCTCTTTGGCCCAAAAAAGGGACATTACACATCTCTTCTCAGAGATAGTTGTACATACCTCTAAAATCAATAAACTAGGTAGTTCCTTTATTTGGATAATGTTCTCTATATTTTGTTATTTCTGTTTATTCATGGTCCATTTAGTTACAATTATAGAATTATTTTTTTGCTACAATTGTAGTGATTAATCCCTTCTGTCTATAACACATCTAAGTTCCAAAACTTTAGTGCTAGTCCACCGGATTGCTAATCAAATACCGATCAACGTGTTCAATGGAAAGAATGCTAGTTCTCAGCAAGACTTGAAACTAGGGCTTCCTCAAGCATGAAATAAATTCCAAGTCCATTAGTGGTCCAGTGGTGAAAATCCATGTCCAGCGGATATTGGCAAGTATATTTTAAAGGGTTATGGTCTTAGTAAAGGAGCTGTAAGTTCATACAAAGACAATGTAAAGTATTAGACAAGATTCTTCGAGTCTAAATCTTGTAGCTTCTGATTCAGAGATTAGTGAGAAAAAATTCTTAGTAGGCCACAAATGGCATATGATTTAGACTTGTAAAAGGAATAATAGACAGTATTTTTCGAAAAATAAATATTCAGTTTTTTCTTTATAAAATAATTGTCTCAAGGTAGAATTATGTTGGAAACAGCAGTGATTGTGTTCTTTATCAGAAGGGTTATTTGTTTTCTGTTTGGATGCATAGACATGGTGGGGCTGTCTCTTGCGGAGCAACGCTTTATACAGGGAGGAATTGCTCAAAATTTGCGGTCAGATGGCCGTGGTCGAGAAGATTTCCGTTCATTTTCTATTGAATCTGGAGTTATTCCACAGGTGTGTCTCCATATTTTTTATGGTCTGTGTACATGTTTTGTGGCTTCATTTTCTCCTGCAATTTTTCAGTTGTTAAACTAGGTAGAATATGACTTATTTTGGTATGGATTTTGCTTCGTTCTTGTGGTCACTGACTAATCTTCGACATTTTTGTTCTTAATGGTTATGTGGACAGGCAAATGGCTCTGCAAGGGTGAGAATAGGCTCAACAGATGTAATAGCAACTGTGAAGGTATTTTATGACTGATCTTTTATCTTTTTGATGGGCTAAAATAGTACTTTATAACCAAAAAAGAAATTTACAAAAGCAGGTTCAAGCAACATGTAAGATGCCAGCCCTGATGAATTTTCACCATTTCCCTATCAGGGACTTGAAGGCCAAAAAAATGTAGATCTCCATACAAATCCAGATTGACATTTAACTTTGAACATAATATTCTTTCTTCTAAAACCATCTTCAATCATGAAGAGGGAGCCAGACCAGTATCCGTTAAAGGTGAACCATAGACTTCATCAACAATCTTTTTTCTTTTTTTCTTTTCATTTGATATTACTGATATCTGAGAGGTTAGATCTGATGTGGGGCATGATTCCATGTAGAAATGAAGATAAGCAACAGAGAAATGATTTATTGCTAGTTATGGCAATTTTTCGAGGGCACAACAAGAAACAAGAGGTAGTACGTAATATGAAAGTTGAGAGCATGCACAGACCACATTCCATTGGCATCTATACAATCTCTGGGATGGAGCACTGCTGGATTCCACTGGGAATCCTTGCATGTTGAGAAAGAGGTCAACTATAGTAGCCCTTGTAGCACCACAAGCACAAAGGTTCAATATAAGTCATTGAAGAAGCCCCTTATGCAAAGGCTGAGCTAGCCTCAAAGGTTGAAGCACAGCTTTGAGAGCATCTGTACTTTCAGAGCTTTGCCTTCCACTTCTTTCATCTTTATGGCATTACCAAAGTATGGCTGTGGCTTTCTACCCAAAGTAAGACCAACAGTATTGCCTACACCTTACTCAATTGCAGCCTGGCTTCCAGTTTCTACGTTGTGTCTTCTGCCACCTAGTCTGTGCCCCACTCCAAGAAAGCTACAGGATCGATACTGCCTCATTGCCCTTCCTGTCAGCATCTGTGGTTCTGCAAGAAGTGCTGGAGACAAGGCAGCAAGAACTGGTTCTCCATTATGTGGACCATGCTTTCCTGTTAAAAATATAAGATCTATGAAAAAATAAAGTAAAGGAGTTGGATTACCCACTCAATGTTCCCCAAAAAATGTACCTCCAGGGTGTTCAATTTCATGCTAACGAAAAAAACTAACTCCCTCGTACTTGTGTGCTTATAGGGAGATTCTCTTAGATTGTGAAGACACGTATTTTCCCTGCCAACCATGTACGTGTTGATTTTTTTTCGTGGTACTCTAAGTCCTTGTGCCAAGAGTCGTATCTTCTGTAATTAAAGGTTGGGAATTGGTGTATGACTTGTATCTTGATGTATGATTTACACCTCTTCTTCCATTGGTGGCAGCTTATACAATCAAAGTCATATGGCTCAGATAGCCAACAGATAAGAGTTAACTCAGCAAAGCAAATAAGTAAGAGTCGAGTCATGATATGTCAAAAGCTCGGTGTAAACTCAAAAAATTTAAAAATGCACAATATATTGAAAGTTTCAGAAGAGTTTGGAAAATTTTCATTCCTTGAGAAATCAACTTCATAAACATCAAAATAGGACATAAATTTAGATCAAATGAAATATTAAATAATGAAATCCATATTGAATATTTATATTGTAAACAACAAATTGTTTTTAGTGTACAAAGACTAAAATTTATATGTACAAAGTTTACATAGGTTATAAAATAAAATAAAATAAAATCAAGAACACCCTATCCTTGTATGTGATGCTCCACAGATTCACTTTTCAAGTCTGTCTGTTTTTAGCCAACTCAAGGCCTGATCTTTAGAGGTTGTTCATTTGTCTCAATAATCCAATTTGATGTTTGATCAACCTGGTCTTGCTTGATGGCATCAACAGTCCCGCTTCCTTCCAATTGTCTATTACAGCTTTGAATATTATGGTGCACAATCATACAATCATTCATCTGCTTTTGTTCTAATCTGTTTCTTTTTTTTATAGAAGACTGAGACTTATATCAGATGAGACGTAAAATTTTAAATATTACATGAAGAATATTGCACTATCTCAAATTAAAGTCTACTAAATATGGACAACACAATAAAATTCTTTGCTCAAATTCAGAGCGCTCAACTGAAGGAACATAAAAAAATATGTTATTAAAATTCCTCAGTGGAACCATCAAAGTTAACCTTTATATCTGTTGTGTTTCTTTGACTGTATGTTCTCAATCAATTTTTCTCCAGTTACGCTTACAGCCAAAAGCATTACATGCTTGGTTCAAGACTAAGTCCTCCCTCCCTAAACCTAGTATTATAGTATATGCATAATATAAAAACAATAAAATTGTAAACAAGATAAAAAATTGGAATTTTCAAGGATATGAGATGATTGTAAAATTGCTAACGAAACATGGACTACTTAGTAAGGTTTCCCTTGCTTGGAGAGCCATATCATTTTCAAAGAGTCTCTCCACATTTTTTAAAAAATTTTTTGGAGTTACAAATGGATATCTTTGGCCTTTACATCGGGAAACATCCTCTAAATGAACGAGAAATATTTCCTTGAGTTGGGAATGTTTGTCTGATTTATCTGAACCACTCAGCTGCAAATTGCCCTACTGTAAAGTCAAAAGGCACACCCTTTACTTGGTTGTGTTTGTAGCCTTGGCATATCAGCACTGTATAATTATTGAACCTTCAATTTTTTTCCTGTAAAGAGTTATAAGGATCTGAGCCCAGTGGCCCAGCCATAACAATATGGCTTGTCTTTTCAACTGCACCTATATGGAGTAAACCTCAGGTGTTACAGTTTAGTTTGTTAAAATATTACTATTTTTAAGGTTGTACATGTGGACAGCTTGACATTGTTTTCAAAGCTGTGGTAGGACAATCAGTTAACTACTGGATACTTATTGGATTCTACATTTATATCTTATAGGATCAATTTCATTTTATTTGAAGCTATTACATGATGAATCATTTTACTATTGCATTCTTACCATATTTCCATAATTTGAAAATATGTTTCATGAATTTGGTGTATTGCAGGCCGATCTTGGAAAACCAAGTCCGTATAGACCTGATCAAGGGAAAATTGAAATATGTGTTGAGTGCAGTCCTACAGCAGCTCCAGAATTTGAGGTTGGTTTGGACTTTCTTTTTATTTCAGAATGATTCCACCCAACTCTCAACAATTTTTCCTTTGAAAAATAGCGCGCTTTAGAAGCAAATAATTTATTGGCAATATTGGTTTCTTGTTGCCATATTTGATATCAGTTTGCTGTTGTTGCCCCAGTGACCAAATATAGATTATACTTTTTATTACTCTCTCATTGCATAAGATCTTTGTCCTAATTATGCTTGAGTAAAACACTCAAACATTTGTTACATTAATATAAGTGCGCTTTTCAATAATAATAATAAAAAAAAAACATTAGTCAAAATTTCAATTAAGACCACTATCAAAGTTATTTGTAAGTGTCAGTCGCCAACAAACATGCCGCCAATGTAATATTAATCATGCAGTTAGTGATTAGGCAGATAACAACCGTAATTATAACAAGGAGATATAAATTATGTGAGATATATGATGGTTTTGAGAGAATGTGGCAAACACGGGAAGCCTTCTTAGGTTGATACCATGATGTATTTTCTGCAGCATTAATATAATTCTATACTCTCTCCAAGGTGTATTTTGTATGTACACGTATTGTATAAAACCAACATGGTATCAAATGCCAATGATATAGCCTGATAACTAGGGAGATTCAAATACACTTTCATGAATTAAAATGGCTAGAATGAAAAGAGATCCCATAGGAAAATTGTGGTAGGGTGCAACGAAGGTCAACAAGATGACCTACATTAAATTGGTGATTTGAAAAATCAAAATTTTCTTGTTTGAGAGGGAGGAAGGGAAATGGGTTAATTTTCTATGGGAGGGAGGGGTTAATTTTCTATCCCTGAAGTTTTGACCTTGACCTCATGACCAAACAAAACATCCTAAGAACATCTAAAGGTAAGAATATGTAAGGGTAAAGGCGACTTCTTAGGTCCTGAACTAACTAGCTGATCTAGGAGGATCTTAGTCATCACTTCGACTTGCGACATTTGGGTGTTGCTTGACAACGTGTGCAGCTCCTCCAGCAGCTGTAGGGTCATCTCCAACACGTGTGTGAAACCGCAAGTCCTAACTCCTCTTTTGCCATACCGCAAAATTACTATAATGTTAGTATTGTACAATGCAGTTCAACAATAATGTCAACAGAAGTCGTCAAACTAATGATTGGTTATGAAGTGGTTGTTACCAACCATTGTAATGGTTTAACCTACGCATCATCTCCTTTGTGTATTAATACAATCTTCTATTCTGTGTAATAAGTTAGTGATATAGATATAAACTAGGAGTATGTAGACATCACACATCCAACCTCTTGGATCTTGTATAGAACTTAGTATAATACATTTTTTTTTATTACAGTTAAATTCGGTTTCCATTGTTCTTTTGTGCTCTTTCCTTTGTCTTACTGCATTTTGATATATCTTTTGGCCTTTATCATTTCATATATGTTTCCGCAATGACCCATTTAATCCATTAAGTGAGATTGTCCACTGGGTCTACACTTGGGCCTTGGATCAGGGGTATTAGAGCATACACACTTCATATCATCTCACAGTGGTATTGGAGTTGTAACTGAAATCCTTCTCTATTTATATGCCCACTCATATGAGGTCTTATTACAAGAATTTAGGGCTCTAAACTTGTGACCCTTCATCATAGCTTCCTTTAAGGCCCAAAATGGCAGGAATATCACACACAAAGACTTGACTTGATAAGTGTTCTAGAAAATGATAGAGGATGCTTTGCAAAGGCAACAAGAATATTTGGAAGTATGTCACACACATGAATGAATGGGTATCGTTGATAACTTTGCTCAACTTCGCAAGCATGATCAGACTCTCTCCAACACATCTCATTCACATCGACCTTTAGGATCTCAAACACCGTACAAGGTACAAGTCAATCTAGATATTCCTTAGGTTTGAAGGCAAAATAGATGTAGATGCCTTAGATAACTAGCTTAATATTATTTGTTCATACCACACGGTGAATCATTTCTTTGACCAAGAAAAAATTACATTCACTTTTCAAAAAGTTTCTTTATCAATAAAGAAATGGTGGGAAAACTTCTATATTGCATGTGAAGATGTTGACTTAGGCACACTTGTAGATAAGCATTTAAAGCAACCTATTACCCTGTTGGAAACTATGATGACCAGTCCCACAAGTTTTCTCAGTTACACCAAGGCTATGATCATTTTGGTTAGGAATACAAACACTTTTCATATTTTGGTTTCAAAACTAAATGTTCAGGAATCTGTGCAAAATCTTGTTTTGAAGTATTGGTTGCTACGCCCTTAACCTATGACATATATTGGAATGCGTGGTCAACTTGTGGTTAGTATAACCTTTAACCTAGTCATATGATCATTTTTATATCTGCATATTGGTAGAAGGGTCGACCTATAAAGTATCCATAGCCAAATTAGGGTATATATAGGAGTTAGCGGTTGGTATTAGATCATCATATTGTGAATTACATTCTTATTGTAAGGTTGTGGAGGTTGTTCCCTCAAAGTGGTTCATTATATATTCAATATTATGTTCTTTCAATCATATTGGGATTTATTGCTATGATTTTATTTTAGTGGTACAACTATTTCATTACAAGTGGTATTAGAGCTTTGATTTGCGCAAACGTGTGTATCTCACAAACTATCATGATTATTTCTCCAATTGTTTAACTGAAATTGGAGAGTAGTTATTCAAGGAAGGTGCAGTCCAATTTTCTGCTTTCTATGATCATTTTTGAGCAACTTATTGTGTTTTTATGGGATTTTATAAATTCGCTTTACAAATTTCACTATTAAGAGTTATTCTGATTTATTTACATGTAGGAAAGCTACACAAAAATTTATTGGGGTCTATTCTTTGAAATTTTGGATTTGAGGTTGACCTCAGTTTGAAATCGTCTGGTCAAAGTTTGGTCAAAGGTGAAAATCAATTTTTTTATTGTCAAGCCTCAACATGGCAGGGCTGCAAACTAGAGGCTAGAGGCCGGGGCAAGAATTCACACATGTCAAGGATACCTCCTAACAAAAGAGGAGACAAAGTTGGAGTTTGAATCAGGGGAGACTTTTGATATGGTGTTTTCTTCGTTGGATGACAGTGCGCCATCTAGATAAAAGTGTGCGCATCATGTAGCCCGAAATGAAGGGAGACATGGAGAATATGTGCACCATGTTGTCTGAAATGAAAGGAGATATAGATAGCATTAGTACACAATTGGCATCTCTTGTGGATACTGTAAAAAAGATGCTAATCTCACAACCATCTCAACAACCCCATATACCAATTACCAATGTCCCGCCCTATTAGGGTGGATCTGCAGGATAACCCATTCTTGATCCAAACTCTGTGCAACGTCAACCCATGGCTAGCACTAATTTTGGGCCTCAAAACTTGCTATTGAGGGTGGAAAAAGATTTAGTAGTTTTTTGGGATATGCCAAAAGAGTTGCCTAAGAGGGATACATTCAAGGCATTCTATGGTTACCAACCACCATCCATCACCTCTTCCTTGAGGGTACAACCAAGGGTTTATGTAGTCGAGGAACACACTAAACACCAATAGGAGTTCCCTTAGTTAGCAAAAATACACCCACTAATTCCTGTTTCGTGTTTTGGCCAGAGCATTTCCAGATAGACAGAGTTACCTAAGCTTAATGAAGGAAGAATCATCTTGGAACTGGAGGAGATTATCTATAGTTGCTTCAAGAGGTTGTAGACGAGGGTGATCATCGAGTGTCTTATAAAGTGTTAGAACTTGCTAAGAGAGGATGCGACATGGGAGTACAAATATTTCATGTAGAAGCATCCACAAATGGTCAACGTTGATGACAATGCTTGGTTGAAGGGGGAAGCATGCTACACCCTTAATGTACAACATGTTTTTGGATATGTGTGGTCGACTTGTGGCTAGCATAACCTTTAATTTAGTTATATGATCATTTCTATATCTTCATATTGGTTGTAGAGTCGGCTTATGGAGTATCCATAGCCTAAGTAGGGTATATATAAGAGGTAGTGGTTAGTATTAGATCATGATATTGTAAATTATGTTCTTATTGTAAGGTAATGCAGGTTGTCCCCTTGAAGTGGCTCATCATATATTCAAATATTTTGTTCTTTCTTTCATATTGTGATCTATTGTTGTGATTCTACTTTAGTGGTATAGTAATTTCATTACATAGGTTGGGTTTGAGACCATATATCCAATTTGGTATCGATTTTCTCCATATCTCCTCCATTGTAGAAGCTTACATATAATTGTAAGTTTGAAGCAAAGGCTAAACTGAAGACTAAGAAAGAAGATTCCAAGTCTTAGGACAAATGATAGTCTAAGCTTTTCATGTAGAATATTAAACAAGGGAATGGCCCCTTGCGCCATCCTCAGAAGAAGAATGCACTGTCAAATGACCAGAATAAGTAGTCCAAGACTAGCAAGTGGTGCTTAGATCATAACTTCAATAGCCACTCCAATGAAGAGTGTCACGCTTGGAAAACTCTACTTGCACAGCTTGAGGCAGTGGGTACAAGCATTTACGCACTGGAGAAAGGTAAGCAGCCAATGGATTTTGAACATAGTGTTATGGTTGGTATCACAAACATCTCTACTCCCTCCAACATAGATTCAGAGGAAATAAAAAGATTGTTTCATTCTTAAATGTGGATCAATTGTCAACCAGTACACTTCGTCATTGACAATGGAGTCGAAGATTGAACTAGCACTGAAGCCTCACCCACAACCATGCTCCATTGGATGGTTTAGTGTGGGCTCCGAGAAATGCATCACTCAATAGTGTCACCTAGTATGCAAAATCAATCCTTTTCAAGATGTAGTCCTTTGTGACGTCGCACCATTAGAGGTATGTGATGTTTTACTTGGGCAACCATATCTTTACCATCGACATGCAGTCTATGAAGCAAATCCAAGAAATGTTTTTATAAATGTTGGTGATATGAGGTACCACACCTTGGTAGTTCCTAACTTGTCATTCATTAGTGTCAAACAATGTAAAAAGCTAGTCAGTTTTAGGAAGAAGTTTTTACTTTTGATGGTGAGACTTGAATGTAAGAATGCCCTCGCGGCACCAATTCATATCGCAATTCCTTTAAAGGCAGTATAGACAAAACAATTGAATCACAAGTTAGAAGCTGCTTTATTTTGTCTTATGCACTTTTATTATTTTTCTTCAAGGTTTCTCTCTTCCTAGAACTTTTTATTGTTAATTGTTGCATCCTCGAGTCTCTCTTTGGACATTTATATAATTTTTTTCTTTCTTTCTCTAAGTCACCTAAAGAAGTGCCTGCACACTGTGCCGTCAAGCATACTATTGAATATAGTTGGACTACCTCTACATGATGCCTCTTTATACTGCAGATCATTTCTAGAGAATGAAGAGATCAAATGGCAGATAAGCGAACTTGTGGATAAATGACACATCAAGCCCATTTCATCGCTTTGTGGCAACCCATTTGTGCTTGCACCAAAGGAGCATGACACATGGAGGTTGTGCATCAATTACAGAGTTTTAAACAAGATCACAATGGAGAACCACTATCCTGTTCCAAGGATTGAGGACCTACGATATCAGCGCCGCAATGCCAAATTCTTGACCAAAATGGATCTTAAGTCTAGGTATCATCAGATTCATATCGAACCTATAAACATTCAGAAAACAACCTTCAAAGCAGAGGAATGTCTATTTGAGTGGTTGGTTATGCCTTTCGGCCTAAGTAGTGCACTTGCTACATTCATGCAAATGATTAATGACATCCTTAGGCCCTTCATTACCTCAGTTTTTGTAGTCTACCTTGATGACATCTTAATCTTTTCAAAACATGGGATGAACATCTATGCCATATTGAACAAATTTTTCATAGTTTGCAACAACACAAGTTGAATGCTAACATGGAGAAATGTTCATTTGCCATGCACGAGATATAATTGTTGGGATACATTGTAGATGCACAAGGAGTGCATGTGGACCTGGCCAAGATTCAAGTCATCTAGGAAAGGCCAACAACAAAGAATCTCACAAAGCTTCACAAATTCTTGGAATTAGCAAATTTCTATGGAGTATTTGTTCTACGGCTTTTCTCATGTGGCCTCTAAACCAAGTTATCAAAGGTGGCACCAAAGCAAGTTTCATTTGGTCAACTGCACAACAAAAAGCATTTGAAGAACTAAAATGCAAAATCTGTTGGTGTGAGTATTTGTATTACTTGATCTTCAACAACCATTTGAGATAGAGACTAATGAATTTGATTATACACTTGGAGCAGTCCTCACTCAACATGGTCACTTAGTTGCTTACCATATGATTGTGACCTTCATTGCGCCAGTAAGGAACTACCCAACATATGATCGTGAGCTTTATGCTTATTTTTCAGGCATGTAAGTATTATATATTGGGCAAGGAGACTTTGATCCACATAGATCACAAGCCGCTTCAGTTCTTGTAGACTCAAAACAAGTTACTACAAGAGCAGCATAAAAAATGGTTTTCTTATCTTCAAGAGTTCTATCTAAACATCAAACATAAGAAGGGAAGTGCCAATCCAATAGCAGGCTGTCTGAGTTGACCTTCGGTTCGAGCTCTTCTCAATGTACCTGACCCATGAGCACATGAGGTAAACACTTAGTCAAAACTGTATCCATTTGACTCAGGACTTTGCAAATATCTATCAGAAGTTTCTTTGTGGCAATTCAGTCCCATATTAGTAGTTGCAAGATGGACTCCTATATCATCTTGGGCACTTGTGCGTACCGCATGACGTAGAGAGACAAAAACTAACATGGGAAGCTCATTTCAGCAAGGTTGTAGAACACTTTGGGATTGAAAGTACTTTTGTGGTGTTACAAGTGTACTTCTTTTGGCCACACCTCAGGTCAAATGTTGTCAAATACATAAGGTCTTGTACGGCATGTGCGATTGCCAAATTGGTTAACAAGAAGCAAGGTGTGTACACACCTCTGCCGGTGCCAACAAGACCTTGAAATTTGTTTCCATGGACTTTCTCTCAAGCTACCCTGCTACCAAACATAGTAATGATTGTGTTTATATAGTAGTTGATAGATTCTCAAAGATGACAATTCTTACACCTTATAAGAAATCATTATCAGCTCTAGGAACCACTCGATTGTACTTTCAACATGTCTAGATCCACTGTGGAATCTTAGAAACTATCATCTTTGATAGAGATATAAGGTTTTTGAGCAAATTCTGGAAAAAAAAGTTTGATCTATGCTAGACACAAAGTTGAATAAGTCTATTGCATTCCATCCATAGATTGATGGATAATCAAAGGTGGTAAACAAGATGATAGTGCATCCTTTGAGAGTGTATACTTCAAAGAAGCAACACCCTTGGGATGAAGCCTTTCTTTCATTAGACACATCTACTAGAGAGCCTGTTACAACTCTACAACGCACAACAATTTTTAGGCCTATTTGGGTTTCCAACCTCTGACAGCCATTGACGTAGCTTACCTTGTACCGCCAACAACAATAGCAACTTCTTTAGCTCAAAAGGAAGGTGACAAAGTTGTTTTTTGATTGAAACACATCATATATTACTTAAAAAAGAAACATATTACATATTCTCTCAAAAGATGGGTGGTATGAGACCACACCCCAAAACATCAACTGAAGATAAACCTCAAGAATCAAAACCATAGTTAGACTACAATTGTAGTGACATCAACATTACAAGATAAAAGAAGCAACCATCAATATTAAGCAATAGGCGCCACCAACCTTTCTGAAGGAGGCAGAGGAGATGGTGGGCTATTGGGTTTGTCTCCCCAACCTTGTCCATGAAGGGGAGAGATATTAGGTATGCCCCACCCATCTTGTTTCTTTTCTTCTTCACCTTCCTTTGCCTCCCGGGTGGGGGGGGGGGGAAATTGCAAGTGTTAGCCTTGGGAACTTCCCTTGAGCATCTCTGCTTGGAGGACTAAACCTAGTATGACTAGCATCAACATGGAGCAAAGGCCACCCTCCATACCCCCCGAAAGGAGAGAATCTCCGACGAGTTGAAGGGGTAGAGAAAGCCAAGTGGCTTTGAGACCTTTGCCACCCACGACCATGCCCACACTGCTCCTCTCTATTCTGGTAATCATGGGGAGCCTTAGGAAGTATTCTACTAACCGTACAAGGGGCATTACCCCCAATGGCCCAGAAGAGTACGAAGATGGTCGACCTTGAGGGCAACTTATCAGCGTGTTCTTGAATCTATAGCATTGCATTCATTAGAACAAAGATTCTATTAGCAATATTAAGAACTCTGTCTAGGCAGCCGTCATTAAATATAGCTACATTCTTGTCTTTCCAAAGAGTAAAAATAATTTTGTATCATGCAATGAAGAGAGCAGAGTGCCCTAAGAGGGCAATGTTCCAATAAAAAGGCTCCAGCCTGAAAGGCTTGAAAAGGAAGTGAATCCATTGCCAAATATCTTGCATTCAAACACAAAACCAAAAGATGTGTTTTAGAGACTTAGAGAGGCCAAAAACAAGGCATTTAGTAGAGTGCAATGTCCCCCTTTTGGTATAAACTTGCATAAGTCCTTAGCCTTGAATTATTCCTAAAAAGGCTAAGGGAAGAAGAGAAAAAAGGGAACATTTGTGAGCTTCAAGAGCATTTTATGATAAAACACTTTATTATTTAATTTTGGGACCTTTTGAAGGGTCATGTTCACTTAAGGCCTAAAGTGCTTTTATAAGGAAGCTTTTTATAATATATTTTTTATAGAAAAAGGTAAACTCTCCCTCCTTATTTTGGGCGTCACACTTGAAGGAGAGATATAAAAGGAAAGGAAAGGCTCATTTGAAAAGGTTATGCATTTTGGATATTGAATTGTTTGTGCAAGTATGTCAAGCTTGTTCACCACAACTTGAGAACGAGAACCTTCAAGTGTGACAAGGGTTTGGGGATGAAAATCTCTATTCCTACATTCAAGGCAGCTCTATTCAAGGGCTGTGATTGTGCTTCAGATTTGTATGGTTGCATGCAATTGGACCTACAAGGATGTTTTTGGACACCACCTTTATCAATGATTGTTTTAACCCCTTCAAAGAGCTGAAAATTCATAATTTGCAGGTCAAAGAGCTGGACGAACTTGATTTGAGGAGTTTGGTTGGTCTTGGAGGTCATCCCTAGGGTGGGGACTTGCTTTGCGTGTGTGGTGACCCCTCTCAAGAGGGCAAATTGGCTCCGGAACCCTCTTCTAGGGTTAGAGTTATTTTTAGCAATTTATTTCAGCTTGGCAAATTATTTGAGGGTTGATTTGCATATGATTTAGGGTGTTTTTGCTTTAGATAATATTCAAAATTTATTATATTATTCTAGTAGTGAACTAGGGTTTTGAGAATTTCGAGACAACTTTTGGTGGGCTTCCCGTGATGGAAAAATTATGATTCTAATTTTTTTTTGATAGCTACTATTTTTGTGATCATTTTGAGCTATTACTTGCATTGAAATTCCAAGTATTGTGGAAGTTGTGAATTTATGAAATTTCGTTGTAATTTTGCAATAATAAATTCCAAAATTTTGAAATTCGACTTTTGAGTGAATATTTTGACTTCTAAAATTAGTGGCTGCAATCTAAAGCTCAGTTCATATTTTTTTAGAGGGTTAAAGTATCAAATCTGATTTTTGCCCTAATTGCCTAAGGGTTTGGTGGAGGAAATTGTTGGATATTGCTTCATTTTTCGAAGTGTGTTTTTGGTTGAACTTGTATTTTCAGATTCTTTGAAGGAAGGGGTTTTGGATTAGGTAGGGTTTGTTGCAAAACCCTAACTTTGCCTAATTGTCCCATTTGGGAACATTACAGTGCTATCAGAGCTATATCTTGGCTATATGTGGGATTCAAAGTTTATATAAATTAGTAACATGGACAAGGGAAGGATTGAAGGTCTTACTTAGGCCCAGGATTATGGGAATCAACCCCTCAAGGTGAAGGACAAGCCTTTGGTTCGTTGGGACTTGATAGAAGATTATGACGAGTACTTGACACCTGCACCACAGTACAAAAAGGTAAGGAGCTTCAAGTATTGGCTAGGTTTGAGAGATGACAAAGGGGACCATGAGCACTTAGCTACACATGATGACTTGGAGAAGATAGTTCTTCCAACTTTTGATGGTGATCTAGGTATTTCGGTGAGAGCTTGGGTGGACAAGGTGAGTACTTTGATTTGAGGCCTAGGGGTAGAAAGGAAGCCCTAATTTTTGTCATCCAACATTTGGATGGGGCTGCCCATGAATGGTGGTGTCATGGATGGGAAACACAAGGGTACAACATCATTGGGACACATGAGGACTTCTTTGAGAGAATTGTTGATGAGTTTGGTAAGAAGGTGGAGCCATTAAAACTAAAATCACCGAAGGCACCAAGCAAGGGTTTCTAATTGGATGAAAGGGGCAGCCACTCCACAAGCTTATTAAATACCAAAATTCAGCCAATCATAGGCCCCTTGTGATGGAGGATCAGTTGGAAATTAAATCAAAAAATTCAAGGAAATTGAAGGCATGTAAGGCTGAATTCGAAAGGCAGCCACCAAGTGAAGGGCATTTGAAATTTGGGCATCAAAATTCAGTCAATTGTGGGTCCATTGTGGTGGACCATCAGCTGAGAATGAAATCAGAAAATTTAGTGAAATTAAGGGCACATGAAATTGGAATAGAAGGGCAGCCACCAAAGGAAAGACAATCAACAAATTGGGAGCAAAGAAATGAACATATGAAGATAAACCAAATTGAAATTGAAGGACAATTACAAAAAAAAGAAGACAGCTAACAGGGGACAAAATGAGATGATTGCTACCCTATCTAGCACTACAAGACACCATGCTTTTCGTGTGAAAGGAACCGTTAGAGGTAAAAGGGTAATTGTGTCAATGAATAATGGAGCCACACACATCTTTATAGATGCTAAAATAGTTGCAAGACATAGGCTGCCCACCAAGGAAAATGGTGGACTTAAGGTAACTGTGGGGGATGGCTCCTCCATATCATACAATTTGATTGAAGATTGAAGAGGTTTGTGCTGAAAGGAGAATTATCTTTTCAGATTTATATTTTTTTTCCTGCGTGTAATATCCCCAAATGGGACGAATTAGGGCAAATGGGGTTTTCTCCAAAATCCTTAAATCTGAAAATGCAATCAGCAAACCCTAGATTGTAAAATAAATTCTCAGAACCCTTAATTAACCCAATAAACCCTAAGCGCCAAAAAGAGAGGGTTTTGTGAATAAAATTCAGCCAACTTGCTCTGAAATAATTGAAAATGTGCAGGAAAATTTTAGAATTAAATTTGCACAAATAAGTACATTTTTTTACCCTTTTTCTGAAAGCTCAAATGCCACAAAAAGATGGCAGAAAATTTATAGCTACTGTTCGGAGTGAACTTCCTCTTCAAACCCTTGCCAACAATAGTTGCGATCCTTCGAAAAATACTAGGAAAATTCCAGCGACGTGTTTGAGCATGAAAAATGCCAAATTTGCCCTTCTAGGTCAATTGCCCCACTTCCAAACTGCCTGGAAAAATATTAGAAAAATATAGAAAATATTCTTGCCTTCCGCAAGTGGAAAATCCTTCAAAAACCTGTTAGATAATTAAATAATATTTTTGCAAATTATTATTTAATTTTTCTTCTTCCAAACCCTTCAAAAATCGTCCAAAACTTCACAAGGATAATCATAAAAATAACAAATAAAATCAGATTAATTAATTTGTAAATTTTTGTCCAATTGAAGCCTTCAAACCCTAGCTCCAAACTCCCCAAGTGGTTTGCTCCACTTGCAAAATTAGAACAATAAATTAATAAACTCAAGATGCAAGGAAAATACCACGAAATCCTAAAAAACATGCACACAAACCCTCCAAAGCAATTCACCCCACTCCTTAGGGCATAAACAAGATCTTCTTTCGTAAAGGTGGTGTCAAAAGACACCTTTTAGATTGATCAATCTCCAATAGTAGCGAGCCTTTATTGGGCATGCATCCCATTAGTTTTCTTCAAGCATGAAGAACAAAAATATCAAATTCAACATTTCCTCCATTGTAGCCTTCGCCATGTATTTATAACTTCCAAAGAGGGTGAGCCACTTTGGGAAGATAAAACACTTTTCTTTTCCCTTGCTTTAGCTCTCATGCTGAGATCTCTTTTTTGAATAATATATTAATTAGTTGCCTTAATTTTAAAATAGTAATTAAAATTACTTTAAGACAAATAAATTAATAATTAATTTATTTAAGCACTTTAGTGGTAAAAATCACTTTTTAAATATTCTATCAATTGAATAATAATTGCCTTATGATAAAAATCACTATTTCGACAATTAATAAAATATAATCGCACAAAAAGGCTCCTTTAGTTATGAGAAAATAGACTAAAGGTCTTTAGTACTTGTTTAATCATGATGTGGAAATGGGGACATTACACTAAAGTTTGAAGAGATTGGGTCTCATACCCTAGGTGCAGCTATATATGTGTGTTTCAGGCAGTTTGAAGGTTGGACACTACCATTTCTTGAAGTTTTCAGACCATTCTTATTTGGCCGACTCATGGTATTGCTGTTCAAGTGAAGATTTATATGATTAGTTTGTTGTAACAAGAGATTTGGGGGTCATAATCGCTCATTTCAAGTGCTGATGAGATTTAGACCCCGACTAGCGTCTTTGGCCTTCATTATTGCAAGCATATTTAGCATCATTTTGGAGGTTAGAAAAATGACTATTTACATATTTGTAATTCTGACTTCTGGAACAACATACTATATTGTTCATGGTAATTGTTTCTAGTTCTATAAAAGATTGCCACTATTTGACAAAATGCCTTGAGTAATCTATGAATGATGGTATTAATTTTTGATGAATATATGATATAGAATCTAGTTACAGCTGTTTTAAGTGATTGCAATCAGAATTTCTTCATAATAGATTGTATACATAATGTTTGACGATATGTCTGCAAGTTAAAATCAGAAAAATTGCAAGTGGGAACAAAAATTCTGGTTAGGGATGCTATAGAGACTGGAGCTTGTTCAACCTCATCCAAGCCTTGAAAAGAAAATCTCGCAGTGGATGGCACTTTGGTGTCTTGAGGGATTTGGATCCACTCACTTTGGGGAGCTAGAACATCTACTGGAAAAACCTTGCTAAATCCCAAGGTTATCGACATGAGTGTTTTTTTGCTTCTCACCAACTTGAGAAAGATGGGACAATTTCTGCCTCTAGACTTTACGAGTGAAATGTTGAGAACTATCATTGACCAAATGACCATAGGAATGCCATCTAACACACCTGAAAGGAATACCCTCATAGTCAAGTGATTGGGTATGTTTCCAAGGTCCATATTCTAGGGCAATTTCCATCTCCAATCCTTCCCTTAGGTCTAGATTGACAAGGATTCTGGCCACCGTCCTAGAAGACTCCTTAAGATAACTTTCATCTTTTGCCAAGAAGGTCCCTACATTGCCCCTATAGCCTTAAAAGTGGTCTTATTCCATTATTCCAATGGTAGACCTGGAAGTTTGATCCAAAGAGGTTGTAATTGGAGTTTCTCCACACGAGGGTCGAAGCCTGACATAACTTCTTAAGGGTTAAGGGTGATGACCCCCAATACCATCTATCCAAGGAGCAGTGGCCAACCCCTAACTAAAATGTGAGATACATGGGTGTATCCAAGGAGCGGTTGCCAGGAATGATCCATCCAAGAAATAAAGTTAATTCCATATATTCGTCTCGAACAAAGCACCCTGTCAAGGCCGCATCCACTAAATCCAACACATGATCCAACATCACATCTTCACCAAGCACAAGTTGGACTCGATTTTCCCAAAGCTTAATACACCTGCTTTTTTTCCCTTTTGCTGCCCTAGCATGTCCCTGGTCCTCCAACGAAGGACATGGAATGATCCTTTCAGAGAGCTTGTCAAGAGATTGTACCAATGGGAATCCAACAGTGTCCTCTCAGGAATTCACGTGATCATTAGTCTCCCAATGAGGTTCAACGCCCATTGATGACTCAATTTCTCTATCTAGAGTATGAGCCGAAGAGGTGGAACAGTCAAAGGGGGTCTTTGACCGACCATGTGTTGGAGAGTCCACTAGAGCCTTAGAGCTGCGAAAGGAAGAGAAACGCTGTGTGAGTGATTGGACCGTGCCCCCTATCACTCCCAAAAGAGAAACCTTGTTAGAAGCCTGGTTTGACCATCCATTAATGCCAATGTCATATCCCCCACTCAATAAAGGAGGGGGGATAAAAATTGAGCATGATCCCCACTTAAGTAGAATTAACTTTTCTATCCCTTAGGAGATCGATAAGATAAGATAATTATATTAATGTCCAACAAATGACCACAAAGGTATGTCAATGGGACTGCACCGTACAAAGCCAAAAGACCCAGCAGGAAGACCTAAACAGGCCATTGGAAAACAACAATAGCGAGAAAGATAGGAGAAAAAGAAGAGGAAGGAGAAGAAGCAGCATGGGTTGGAGAGGCCAAGAGAGTAAAGAAGGAGAGGTGGACAGTGCTAAAGAGGAGGGAGGCGAAGGAGGAGCCCCATCCCCAACACCCTCACCTAGCATCCAAGGCCGACTGAAAATAACTGGTGATATGCTGGTGCCTGGTAGTTGGCGCTGTGGAAAGTCTGGAATGCCTGTGTCTGGGGGAGATGCGAGCCTTGATCTTCTGCCTGGGGGCCCCGTGATGACTGTCATCCTGGAAGCATCTGGTGTGGGGGGTAGTGCCCCGAGTCCTGACAGATCAGGTCTGTGGGTCCGCACTAGTGTCTAGATGCCGCTTGGTGCCTCTGTTTGGGGGGAGCACCGCAAAGGAGGTAATCTGTCTAGTTGTTCTCTGTCTGAAAGGAGGGTGAAGGGTCTCATCACGGAGTCTGAGAGTCTCTTGAAGATAGAGAGCAAGGCATCTTTGGTCGTAGTATTTGAAGAAAGCTGCAAAAGATGGGCGCTCTCGAAACAGGCAATGGAATCTCTCTCTGATCTCGTAGTAGATGGGGCACAGGAAAATGAAATGTTATTTAGTTTCAACTTCCTGGAGTGAGCAAAGCTAGCAAATCCTCTCAGAGCGGTCCAGCTGGTGATCATATTCCACCCAAAGTCTGTGAGAGCCAACGCTAAACTGACCTAAGGATATGCGAAGAGCCTACAACCAATGTTGGGAAATATATGTATAGGTCGAATAATTAGCCCAACGTTGACCTCAAGGAACTGCGTAGCATAGAAGGCCATTTTTGGACGTAACCTCCCTAGAGGGTTGGTCCAAGTGTATAGGATGAACTGTCTGTAAATGTCATCTCTGATAATTCTGTGCAGATCCTGTTTTCTCGGTAGAAGGTGGGCAGGAGCATCCAGGGAGTAGTTGAATGGTGGAAGGCGAACCATATGGATCCCAAGAGATCCAAGAAGCTGAGAGACTCCAACATACCAACAACGTGAGCGACCACCATGATCCAAAAGAGCGATAGGCGAGGTAGATGTATCTATCCTTACTAGCTGGAGAATCTGAAAACCCTCGGATGCGGTGTAAAAGCGACACAAGGCTGAAAATAGTCTCAAGTCTAAAAGGACGAGCCTCGAACTCAGCTAGGACGATATTGTGAGGAATGGTCTCCTTGCCCCTGATGATATGCCGAAGTATGAGGATCTGGACTCGCTCCACAGTAGCCGAGTCCGACTCAAGAAGGGAGGGTCCCCAAGCCTTAGAGCCATAGAGAACCGTGGGCCTCACAAGTGAGTCTGAGAGAGACATCTTAGATAAGATGTCCTGGAAATGATGGCGGAAACACTGTCTCTCTAGTATCGCCAAAGAGCCATACCCCTTGTTGACACGGGGCTGAAGAGCAGGCCGAAGACTGAATCGAGGTCTAGAGAACAGGACTCCCAAATAAGTGTAGCCGCAAGTGATCTCAATCTCCTCCCCCTTGTAGAAGAAATGAAAATCAAAGGTCTTCAATGTATTGAAGATTATAACCTTGGTTTTGCCAAGGTTGACTGTCAACTGTCTGTGATCACAAAAGAGGGCTAAAGCATGTAGCTTTCTTTGACGTCCTTCTGTGGAGGAGGCAAGGAGGGCCACATCGTCCACGAAGAGGAGAATGTAGATCAGAACCTGGTGAAGAAGACAACCATCACCCCCCTGGATATGGTCCTTGATAAACCTCTCTAACTCATCAATGTAGATACCAAACAAGGTAGGAGATAGGGGGCAGCCTTGCTTAACCCCGATAGTACTCCTGATAAAATCAGAAAAACCAACCGAAATGCATAGACGGCCCAAAACATCCACATAAAGGCGCATTATAGCAACACGAAGAATCTCATAAATGCCAATGTCTCTAAGCCTACGGAAAAGAGATTCCCGTGGAACCGAGTCAAAGGCTTTTTGAAAATATACAAAGCAACAAAAAACACTGGAAGAGCGGTGACGTGCCTCCTCAATAATGGCCTGAAGGGTGAGAATGTGGTCAATGGTCTGATACGTTGGCCGGAACCCCGCCTGCCCTCTGGCCTTGCAGTGGTATTGCTCCAAGAACTCAGAAAGTTGCGTGTGGAGGACTGTAGCATAAAGCTTGGAAAATGTGTGGCCCACCATAATTGTCCTGTAGTTATTCAGGTCCGAGGTGGGTCCCGATTTGTGGATGGGGTGGATAATATGGTGGGACCAAGACTTCGGAAAACCTACACAAACCACCTGGTTGAAGAGATCCATAAGATAGTTGCATAAAGTGTAAAGACCATGCTTGAAGAGTTCCGCCAGGAAGCCCTCCTCATCCGCTGCCTTACTGCAATTCATGGCTAAGATGGCTTTTTTTACATTCGTGTAAGTGAAAATATGACAAGCAGAATGTGGGGACTCAATCTAGATCTGGGGTTGGCTTGGGATGTCATAGAGAGTGGATGTGTGAGTGAACATGGAGCTAGGGTCTAGGTCCTGGGGTGAAGAGGAATGACGGGGAAGAATAGTATGCCATAAACGTTTGGGGGAGTGGAGAAGGGATGCACGAAGCTCACGACGTCTTCAGGATACAAAGGTGCGTTTCCTATAGTATAGGAGACGGCGGTACATGGACTTGAGGGATGGGAAGGAGGGTAGGGCGTGAGTGAAGGCGAAACAGAGCTGCCGGTGAAGGGCCTTACAATCAGCATCATACCAGTGGTTCATGGGGCAGGTCTTCCTCTTTGAGGTAATGTGGGTGAAGTGAGGGAATGAACTCAGGGCCGCATCATGAATAGCAGAGGAAAGGGTGTTATACATCAAATCGGCAGTCAACAAGGCAAACATCCTTCGTAAAAATAGAAGTGCCAGTAAACATTCTTCACCTTTATCAAGGGGATCAATATTCTAAAATCAGTGAAGCCTATTCACTAGAGCATCCATTAGAAAACAGGGTGGGACCTGCTAGTCAATGAAAACAAACCAAAGGTCTGAATACTGCAATGAACAAGGGCGGGATCCGAGACCTGTTTGGACATGTACCAAAGTCCGAAGATTGCCCAAAAGCCTCCCGAGATCTGCCAAAGACGGAACAGAGAAAGAGCTGAAAAGAGAAGTAGCCAAGGCTACACGAACATCAACAAGAGATTGCAACCAATCGATGAAGGAATCATAACCGTTGTCAATGACTAGACCTTCTTGCTTCCTTCATGCTCTGCTGGTTTGTAAAAAGAACACAAACTTTTGTCATCACTTTGTGTCAACATCGTCTTCTGCCAGGTGTTTGGGATTGCAACAAAAGTGAAGCACAAAACAAAAACAAAAAACACCAAGCTTGTAAAGCCACTGTCTCCAGTTCATTCTATAGACCAATCTCGTGCATGACACAACCATAAACGACAGGAGCTGGAGCTAAAAAACAGCGAGTAGTCGGAAGACAAAGCACCGATACTTTACGGGTTATCCCTTTTCATAGACATCAGCAAATACGATAGAACGAGAAAAAGAAACTGAAAAAACTATTACTGAAAGCCCTCCACGTTCTTTGATGGATTTGTGTGGCACAATTATGTCAAATTTCTTAACAGATTCGACCGCCCATTCTGATTCAGGTTTTATGCTTGAATTACTTTTTTTAGACGACCACGTTGGACGGATAAGCTTCATAGTCTGTTTCGATCAACTCAAACAGATCAGGACATGATGCCTTTAATAGAGAAGATACAAAGAGCTAGAAGAAAAAGAGCCAAGCCATAGCAGAAAGATCCATTTTAAACAAGAATCTATCGGACGCAGTTCACTTTTCCTCTCTCAAATCATTGATGAGAATTCAACAGAAATGATATTGAGGAACCTGATGGCTTTTAAAGAGTGGCAAAGGGGCCTCCAACTAGAGCTAAGCAAAAGCAAATGTGGTCTTCTATGTCCGCTCCATCAATTCAACTCAACCACGTCTGAGAACTGCCATAAAAGGAACCAGAATTTTTCGCCTGTGAAGGTAGGCATTGGAGTATGCAAGCTCCCCCAAACAAGTTGGCGGAACTCGAGATGTGTCTAGAATATCATTGAGATCTGTACCATGCCACAACAAGTATCGGGTTCGGCGGCCTGTTGGAACATGCACAAAAGTCCGAAGTCTGCTAAAGTGCCTCCCGGACTCCGCAATAGGTGGGAACAAAAAATCAAAAGTGGTTTGGTGGTTTGCATGCAAATGCCAAGACTCACCTCCGCCCATTCTCACTGCTCCACTTGAGTAACAGGTTTTCCAGATATGGTTCGCTGGAAGGTAGGTTAGTACCAGCTCACCATTGTTCGTCCTCAAAACACTTCAAATCCTTACTCACTAAGCGGTGAAGGTGACTGGTTCTCACCTGTTCGGATATATGCAACAGTCGATAAAAATATCATTGGAAAAGGGCACAATTCTGTATATGGTTAGATCTAGATGCCTCATTGGGTGATAACTGTAGAGTACTCCACATGTCCTCCACAGATATGCCTTGTGCTGTGAATCATTTATTATATATATATATATATATATATACTCTGAAAAATTTAAAGAAATATATAATATTTTAATGCCAATGCTAGCAATATATATATATACTTTGCAATGCCAATACAAGTAATTACATAATATGGGCCAACCAAAGAGCTTGAGTGAACAAATCAAAATACCAAAAAAACAAAAAAACATTAAATAATAAATAAAAAAATTATAAATATTATTTTTTAACCAACAATTAAAAGTCTAAATTTTAAAACATTAAAAAATTATAAATACTATAATCACTAATGCTTATTAATTTAATTATACAAATATAAAATTAAAATTATATAAGAAAAAATTAAAAAATGAAAGTTATAGTTATAAGTTTATAAGTGACATAATGATTTTTTTTTTACCACTGACGTTCATGGCAATCGAAGGGCAGTGGCTTAGGCTTTAGCAGATCAGAAAAAAACTAAGCGTTTCACTTAGTAGATGAAGTTCGAACCAGACTGCAAACACCAGCCTTCCCTTGCAAATGGTGACTGCATTTTGGGTACACAAAATTTACATGAGGGAACAAGCAGGAGATGCGGGAATAGGGAATCATGTCTCCAGGCACAGGAGATGTCTCCGTATCCATCACCCGTACCCGAGACGTGTCCCGGTACCCAAGATGTGTCATAGGGAGTTGGAGACATGTCTCCCTATAACACTGGCTATTACAATCCCTAAAATAAATTTGGGATCGATGTTGTTGAAAAATTCATTGGAACATGAAGGCTCTTTGACATAATTTAGACATGTTACTCAAGCAACTTGATGAGGTACACAATGTTATTCAGAACTTGGCTGGAGGGCGATATGCCTAAAGTTAATGATTTGAAGGTTGTCAAGGGACTTCTTAAACTATTTGGATTTTTTTCAGTTGCAGGAACTGTAACATTGGATTGTGAGATATATCAGGAATTGCCTGGCATAGGAGACGATGAGAAGCAGTACACCAACAAAAAATCTCTCAAAAAATGTTGGCATTTGCATTTAAAAAATAAAACAAGAAAAATACTCCTAAAGATTGTTGATAATAAAGATATTGATAGTGACAAAACTACGGGTGGTTTCCCATCTTGATATTCCACGTTTGTGTAAGCTGGGCTCAGATAGGGAGAACAATGGAAAAGTTTCTCAACATGGAAGGTTGTCTAGGGGAATTGTGGTATTTCGCAAAACTTTACAGGAGTGATTCTACGGGGGTGATTCTACCTTTACAGGGGTGATGGCAGCTTGATAGAGTACATATAGTTCTAGTTACAGTGGTGATTCTACTATATATATATATATATATATAGAAGCATGTATCCAAGTCATCATTGTAGATAACCAACAAGCAACATGGCTGGTTACCCAGGTGTCTTGGTGGATGGTGATGTACCAATATGCAGTTTTCATGATATTTTATCATTTTTTTTGATACATGTTAATGTGGGATTGGCGGACCCACACCCAATCTTGAACACAAGCGGGGGTTCCAGTCCTTGTACCACCACTAAGCCATTCAGCCAATTAGATGTCCCCTGTTGTGGGTAGCCTGATCGCTGGTGGGATTGGAACCTGGGTCGCTCCACTATGAATGATGTTTTGTCATTTTTTGATTAGTAGATTTTAAATTTTCTCCTTTTGCTCATGAAATCTATTAATATTGTTGTGTAAGTGGGGATTGGGGGGGAGTTTGGTGGAGAATAAGAATGATATTTCCTGGTAAAGGTTTGGTGTTGGAGCATACCACTCAGACCTTAGTCTAAAGGTTCATATACGTGTGGCAATGTAATGTCAATCATGTAGCTACTGGTTAGGTAGATAACCATCATAACCAACAAACAGTCTCTGAAAACTGAGCAACTTATATGTTTTAATATGTTGTTTTTTGGATCTACCAAAAATACTTCTTGCCACATCTCAGATCCATCCGCCACTTCTTCCTTCGATACTGCCTCTTGCTCTGCCATGCCAAAATATCCATCGTTGTCATCTTGCTTTGCAGGATCTCTGTGCCATGATATTCTTTCTGCCAAAACGGTTCCTCGGATTCCCCCGAGCTAAATCCACCAGATCCCTCTGCCTCGGCCGCTGCCGCCATCGTCCGCTCTCGGGCTGCATATGGTATAAACTTTTTATAATTTCCAAATGATTTGAAGGGCATATACGTTATTATTGTCCTGTATACAAAATATTTGTCATTTGAATGATAGTTTTTCCGTTGTTTATCATCTCTTGGAAGCATATATTGTGGATGTAGATTTGGATTTCATTTACTAAAGAGTTTCCTTCCTTGCCTTAGCTTGAACATGTTTCTTTTTATCAGCGGAGGGGAGGAGATGAACTGTCAATGGAGCTTTCTGGAGCCTTACAGAGAAGTTTTTTAGGTGGTAAAAGTGGAGCAGGTGAATAGTTTTTTCATGAGTAATCTGAAGTAAATGAATCTTATTTGATCTCTTCTTATACAAAGCCTATTATAGTTAGCATTTTGCTAAAATCTGCGATAAAGAAATGCAAATTTTCAGTTGACTGGTATATGAATCAAGGATAATATTTATTTAGTCATATGATTTAAACTTACGCAGTCTTATCCAGAAAACTCATACACATAATACTAGATTTTTGTAGGATTTCTCAGAAGTCAAATTTATTGAAAGACAGTAGGTTAGGTTGGATTTAAACATGTGACAAATCGTCTTAGGTTGTTTCTGAAACATGATACAAATTTAGATTACTTAGGTCGAAAGATGTTGGCTCCCTAAGTACATAATAATTTTGCATTAGGTCATCTTGAAGCAGGTGCTTAGAGTAGGTTAAAAGAGGTTCAGTGATTCATTTCAGAAATATTCAAATTTTGTTTGCATATCTTGTGTGTTTCTTCAACATTTTTTGTATCCAGCAAGGGTATTTTTATTTAGTAAACATATGTGCAGCAGATATGAAACTCCCATGTAGCAGGAAAAGTGGCAGAAAACAGAAAACCTGCTTACAATAACACAGAAAAGATAGTTGATCATAGCGTCTTCTTAACTAGCAGTGATAACTTTCAAAGCAATTTTAAAAACATGCCAAAGATGGAACAATTGCCTTGCAGAACCTGTCGGACCCACACATTCTGCAATTCATGCAAAAATTTGCTTAGCAATGGCCTCAGTTTTCGAGATCCCAATAGACTTGTACCCCTTTGAAGTTTGGACCTCACTCATGAAATATCCACTTTTGTCCTTGTCTCATACATTCCAATTTGGAATTTATGCTGATTTCCTGATTTCTTAGTTGCATTTTAGAATAAGTCTAACATTTTCAGCATGCTTCCTCAGATGTTTGGGACTTTCTCGCCCTTGAAAAGCTCAAAGTTCTTCTTGATCAGCTATCAATATTGGACTCTCCTCTATAAGGTGGTAAGATGCTTCTTACTGGAGAATTTCCTTATCCCATACTTTGTCAATATTTGAACACATTACCTGTGGTTTGTCTTCCTTTGGTGTTTCAGACTCATTTATGCTTAGAAGTTTCAATTGGCTTTTCTCTACTATTTGGAAGAAATTCCCTTATCTCAGGAAATCAAGACAGTGTCCATTCAAGCCCTTCTCAATTCCACCATATGGCCAATATTTCCAATATATTAGATTGGATTGTTCATCCCTGGATTTTGGGCGCTAAGATATCCTTGATAATTTTGATTAGGTAGTTCCTTGCTATCAATGTTTAGTTGGTTGTCAACTCAACTTGTAAATTCATTTGCCTCTGTTGGGTTGGGAATTTGTGGAATAAGGCTAACTCAAAGGGGTGACTGGTGGAAGGGAAATAAACCAGACAGTCACTTTGCAATACAAAATCACTTCACAAATTATTAGCACAGAACTTTAACTTGTATTCAAACTTATGCTGAGCATGCTATCATTAAGTTGTAGCACTTAGTCTACCTGCATCCATTTCTCCATATTTCTCTCTCGACTTTTCTGGAATAGGTTAACTCCTCCTGAGAAACCACAGCTTTGGTTGAATCTCTATGCTCCAATAGCATTCAACTGTCTTTCTTAATGCTTGACTTACAAATAACATGCCAGTTTTCAAGCTACTTATTGTAAAACTACCTTGAAGGGGTGACACTTATATCCTCAACCAAGGGATGAACTTGCGAGACACCGATAGTATATGCATAAACCGAATGTGAAACTGCAATATAAATTCAAGTAACACGAGAAAATAAATAGAAATATTTGTTTAATTAAAAGCTGGGATGGAAATTCTAAATTACTTAACAGGAAAATTAAATTGCAGAAATTAAAAGATTAATATAGTTACAGAAATACAACCTATGATCTAACAGAGATTGAGTTCTTCCTATGCTAGGAAAGGTTCCTCCTTCCAGCAACTTGTACGTATAGGAAAAGACCTGCTCTTTGTATCTGGCCCATCTCACAGTTGCACCAGGCAACACTACCCATCTACCATCTCCAGCCTCATGCCCATCTCACAGTTGCACCAGACAACACTACCCACCTACCATACCTACCATCTCCAGCCTCATGCCCATCTCACAGTTGCACCAGACAACACTACCCACGTACCATCTCCAGCCTCATGCCCATCTCACAGTTGCACCAGGCAACACTACCCAACCCAACCAGTAATTCTGTCATAACATATTTCAAGAGCTGATCGAATCCAAGGTCAGTCCCTTTGAAGAGGTTATGACCTCCTTCGAGAATCCCTTCCCACAAAGTGTAAATTACAATTTCAGGATTGCTGTTTCTAATGAAACAACTCAAATCTGCAGGGAAGAGCTGCAACACTTCCTTCAATATCATGCTTACAGGACTATCACAAGGCCTAATTTCCCCACCAAGAAGGAAAATGGCTTTTACCTCAGACTAGAAACTTCCCCAAAAATTTCTTTCACCATAGATGAAATGGAACATAGGCTTTGGCTTGTAAAGGAAAAGACCCTGATCTATAGAATTATTCAGCATTTTGGTGGACCAAAAAGCCTTGGATTATGGGTCCAAGAGAGCTGCAAACCATCTGGCAACCAGTAGAAAAAGGGGCAACCAGTAGCTGCAAATCAGCAGGTCAAACAGCAGCACAAGAAGGGTGCAGGTCAGCCCAATGCTAATGAGAATAAAGAAGAAAGTAAATTCCAAAGAATATGCTCAAGAAAAGGTAAAGGCTCCACACTTGGTTCCTAACTCATCGTGGAAGATGAGGGTAGTGTGGGATCACTAAACCGGGCATCACTTCAAGCTACTCAGGTACCTCTGGGGGTTTAATATCAAGTAAGAGTTTTTCCCTCTTTAAATCTGAATAATGGGATGGTAGAGAGTGATCAAACCCCTAGCTTTAGTGCTAACTGCCCCCTCTCTTACCCAAATGACCATATCCAGGTCAACTCCTTTGATGATCTGGGAAATTAACCCTCGTCAATAGTAATCCATGTGCTGTTTCTGTGCATTATTTTCCTCTCCAGATGAGTACACCCCAGCGCCATGAAATTGTCTCTAGCCTTAGGATAGTGGAAAGACTCAAAATGAAACAAGCTCAGTTTGTTGGATGGTAGGCAATCCTTGTTGTCACCCTGATCGAAGATGTGCTGAAATAGCTAATCCTCGCTTTAGTTGAAACGATGGGATCTTCTCACGAGGGTGGGTGCCTCAATGATGAGAAGAACATCCAGAGGAGGCTGGTTCCTGTGAGATGTATCAATGAGGATCTCAACTTCTACGCTACAAACTGCCTGGAGAAAAGGGGAGAAAGAACTTGAAAGGACATCTTAGCTAAAACGGTGATACACCTAATTTGCTTGATCCACTCAAATCGAGCTTCTAAGAACACTGATTCAAACAAGGAAGAGGCAGAATTTCAACTCCATTTGATCAATACACAAGTATTTCATGAAAAAGGTTTAATCTAATGATCTAAGTTTGAGGGAAATGGAAAAAAGGTCTAATGCAAGGCACTAAACAGCCACTAATATCCACTATAAACTCAGCAAAAGACAATCAAACACAGAACGTGATCTGCATAAATGATCAGTGAGTAACTAGGTACGAATCCAAACTTGACAAGGAAAAAGAAAAACTATCACTTAGGCAAATCTATAACAAAAGTACACTATATCAGCTGTTGGAAATTGATAAAACACAGTTCTCTTATTGATTTTGAAAAAGGTTATAGCACAATCTTTGACAGAAGTTTTCTTGCCAAAAGAGGGATCATTTTTTACAAGGCTGAAAAGCCATTAATATAGAAAGAATACGCCAAAACAAGAGGTGATGCTGAATTTAGAAGAGGAAGATCAACTATCACTTCACGTGAGTCTATTTTTGGTTCAAGGAGATAACTAAGCCTTCCAAAAGACATCTATTTTGTCTTCTTTCTCTTTGCATGAAAGCTCCTTGGCGCTGAAAATGGATGGTGGCTGAGCTTAGGCTGTTCTTTATTTAGGCATCATGCATGGAACGTTTGGAATATGGATGGTAGGCTAATTTTGACAAGTCAAACTCTTATCATGCAAAAATGCTACGGCCACCTCCAACTATGGACTTCGTCTTGAGTTGTTTGAACGTTTGAAAGCATGAGATAAACAAGAGCATGCATGACATCCATGCCATGCTAAAATTAGAACTCTAATTTGAAATGTTGGAAGTTGAGTTGGAACGTTTGAAAGCATGAGTTCTAATCCGGAGATGAGCTTGACTCCCACGTTTATCATTTTTCATGCCTTTTATGGCAGTCTTTGACTATAGGTCAACTATAGATAAAAAACAATATTCTTAATTGTTTTTTGGCATGTTCACGCATGCCTCGGACGCGTCTATTCATGTCTGGGCCACTTTGTTTCTATCTATTCCCGCGAACATTTCTCTGGCTGTATTTGACTCGGGCTTATGTTCTCGTTTGGACTTTTCCGCGGACTTATTTCCTTGTCCAAATCTATTTCCTTCGGACTTCTCTTAGTCCACTTTCCCACGGACAGTTTGTCCTTCTCTGCCGTTGGATTTCACTCTTCGGACAAAAAGTCCGAGACTTAATCCTTCTGGGGCCTTTCTTTTCCTTGGGCTTTATTTCCCTCGGATTTATTGTTTTCCCCTTGGTCTCGAATTTCTTGTCTTCCCCTTGGTCTCGGATTTTATGTTTGCCAATTTTTCCGAAGGCATCCTTTCGACAAATAGTCCAAAGGAATTCTTTCGTATTTTTTGTTTGAAGAATATCTTCCTCAAATTTCCTTCTTTGCTTTGTATTCTATTCTCTCGGGCTTTTTGCTTTCAACTTCCCGCGGACAAAAAGTCCGCGGGAATTGTCCCCTGGCCTTCCAAAGAATAGCCCTTCGGGCTTTCTGTCATGGTCTTTTCTCGAAGGGTAGGTGCCCTTCGGGCTTTTTGTAAAGCCCTTAAACTCATGAGATGGACCTTCCCAAAGGGCACATGTCCTTCGGGTTTCTTGCAAACGACTTTCCCGATCTTCAAATGAGCCTTCCTGAAAGGTACCTACCCTTTAGGTTTTTTGTCAATGACCCTTCCGAAGGGTACCTTGCCCTTCGGGTTTTTTGCTTTGTCCTTTTTTGCGGAAAAATTGTTAAGAAGCGGTCTTGTTCGCAGACAAAAGGGGCGGCCTTGTCATTAAAACAATCGGGTGACTCATGCTTCTGCAGTAGCGTTTAATACGTTTTAAGCGCTAAAGTCAAGACTGACGACTACACAACATGGTTCTAGCATGCCGTTTCTAGAATGATGATATCAACAACGACTTCCTCTTCTCGATGTTCTCAACGCACATGGGCCACTTGTAAAAAAGAGCGCCAAAGTCTTTTCCAAAGGGGCGCCATTGCTTCCTCACTCTCTATATATATTGTAAACTCTCATTTTGAGAAGGATCGATCTCTCAGTTTGTAAGGCGGAGCTTTGCCAAAATTTACCTTGAATAAAAAAGAAGCATTTTTGCCTCCATTTGAGCTTGCACTTTTGCATATGTCTATGGCTTTGTCTTGTGTTAAGTCATTTTCTTTCATGCTTTCATAGAATGATTGCAGCATGTCTAGTGTTTTGTGAGTTCTTCTTTTGCAGGTTAGCCGGAAGTGTCCACAACAGAGTATAGGCGCATGTGAACAGGCTGCCATAGTGTGTCTTAGAACATCTCCGATAGTTCTTCCTCCTTGTATCTCCAGAGGACCCCTAGAGGGCTCACTGATGCAAAAGAATTTCTCATATCAAATGAAGTGTATATCAGCTTGTTCTTGGTGGAAAGTGTATGTTCAAGCTAAGTAGATCAACCATTTTTGTGCATGACCGTTTAGTTTAGGTTCTGTTCTCAGTAACCCTTCTCTCTTTTCAACCCCACCTTTTATATATTAGCAGTAGTAGTGAAATAACCCAGAGATGCATCAAAGGGAGCTAGCCTTTGTCTAGAGATTCTCCCCTCAGTTTTGCCAGACCCACAGGCAAGAGAGGAGTCTTCATTGTGCCGCATGGAAGAGAGAAGCCCAGCCTTCTCTCAAGAGTGCAATCCAAAGCGTCAACAGTAATTTTTTTCAAAATCAATAAGAAGAGGGCTGTGTGTTTTCAATTTTAAGCAGCTGGTATAGTGTACTTTTGTTATTGATTTGCCTAAGTGATAGATTTTTCTTCTTTGTCAAATCTGGATTCGTACCTAGTTACTAGCTGGTCATTTATGCAGGTCACGTTTTGTGTTTAAACATTTTTTGCTGAGTTTATAGTGGATATTAGTGGCTGTTTAGTGCTTTTCATCTGGGTTGTTTTTCTATTTCCCTCAAGCGTAGATTATTAGATTAAATCTTTTCGTGAAATACTTATGTGTGTTGTGTTGACGCAGTGGATTGCACCATTCGAAAGAAAACTGGGCTCATTTCTTCCACGCGGCACAATGGAGACACTCCTCTTGTTGTGAGTAGCAAAATTGAGGAGTGAATCTCTAGATCAGGGCTAGCTCTCCTTGTTGCACCTTAAAGCTCTGAATTTCTACTACTAACAATGGGGGGGGTGAAAAGAGAGAGGGATGCTATGAAAATAGAACCTAACTAAAGTGGTGATGCACCAAAATTGATTGATCTACTCATTTTGATCTACACTTTGTACCAAAATGAGTGAACAGACACTTCATTTGAATAAGAAACTAGACTGCATCAATGTTTCAACAAGGGGTTTGATGGAGGTATAATGAAAAAAACCTACCATAGGTGCTCTAGAGGCACATTGTTGGATGGTCACTCACTTGCACCTATACTTCAACCTGGACGCTTCTTGTTAACTTGCAGAAGAAGATCTTGGATACATTAGATACACTGACATCGACCTATGAAAGCATTAAAATAAATGACTAAACATAAGGCAATACGCAGACATATGCAAAAGTGTAAAAAATCAGATGAAGGTAAAACACTTATTTTGATTAAAGACAAATTTGTCAGGGCTTCGCCATACAAAGCTGAGAGATCTCCTTCAAAACTGAGAGGTTACAATATATATAGAAATTGGAGAAAGACCTTTGACCCTTTCAAGAGCAAGCGGCCCATACTACATTAAACACTTATGCCAGAAGGATTCGCCCATGCTGCGGTCATTTTTCCTTAAATGCGCTTGTAAAAGCCATGTTGTAGGTGTTCCAGATACTGACTTTGCTGTCTTGGCTGCATTAAACACTGCAGCAGGAGCATGGGTCGCTTTGCTCATCAATCGACAAGGCCGCCTCTCTTCACGTTTTGGGCCATGCTTTCTCTTCAATGCTCGTGCAGCTCCCCTCAATAGCTATTCATTAATGTCAAACACAAGGAAAATCGGGCCGCCCTCTTGAAAGTCCGTGCAACTCTCTTAATGGTTATTCGATGGATACTATTCCATCTGCAAGCATTCACTCCTCCCGTCGACGCCTCCTGTTCCACTTGGCATGGTCTGGTTCGCCCCCACCCTTGATTTGTTGTGCCACCTTGAGCGTTCTGAGTGTTTGTCTTATATGTGCATGGCTATGTTCTTGGCCATGCTCTCTCTCCTCTTTTCTCGTTATTCTTGTGTTTTTATGGCAGTTCGGGCTCCTTTGGCTATCCTTTTCTCTTTCGGGCTCCTTTCTCGGTGGGTCGCTGAGTTTCCTTTTGGCTTTATGCCTTTGAATTTCTTCGGGCCTGCGTTCATGAGTTCTTTCAGACAAAATGTCTGAAAGAATTTTTTTGGGCGTTTTGTCCGAAAGAACTTGTTCTTTGGCTTCTTTCCAACGGCTAATGCATCCCATCAAAATTGACATCTGCGGCCCTGTCACCATTTGAAACCCAACGACTATTTCGCTACCTTGAATTTGACGTTCACGGGGCCGTCACTAGATATTTGAACTTCCAATGGCTAGCTTACCATGTTAAAGTTGACGTACGCGGGCCCATCACTACCCTTTAGCAATTTTATCGGCTTTTTGTAAATGGACTTTTCCGAAGGGAAAGTGACCCTTCAGAAAAATGGGAAGGTCCTCTTTTGATGGCCAAGTGTCCTTCGAAAGGGTACCTACCCTTCGAGTTTTTCTCTTGTCAAATTTCTTCGGACAAAATGTCCGAAGCAATTCCTTCGAACATTTTGTCCAAAGAAATTTGTGCCTTTAGCGTCTTTTCTTGGATTTCCTTGGTGAATTTCTTCGGACAAAATGTCCGAAGGAATTCTTTCGGACATTTTGTCAGAAGAAATTCGTTCCTTGAGTTTCTTCATTCAATTTCCTTCGGACTTTTGTCCGAAGGAATTCCTTCCTTGGCTTGTTATGTTTCCCGAAAGAAACCTTCCTTGGCCTCTTGCAAGCGGACCCTCTGCCCTCTGCAAGGGCACTTTGAGCCCAAGCCTGCCCTTTGGGCCTTTTGAAAAGGCCCTGTTCTGCACTCGAGTGCCCTCCGCAAGGGTACCTACCCTTCAGACCTTTTGTAAAAGACCTTTGCCCCTTTGAAACTGGCCCATTTTGCCGATAAAAGGCTCGCCCAAAGTAATTTGTTTGCCCTGCTAAACATCTAGGATCAAAATGAGTTCCAAATCAACCCAAGTGCTTACAAGACTCAAAACACTTGGTTTTTAGAAGGAGGAAACACTTGGTCTTTCATGGAAACGGGCCTATCACAGAGAAAACCCATAAAACTGCAGTGGGTTGAACTTGTCAAAAACTGGTTAACTAGTCCTGCAAAGGAAGGGAACAGAGGGGGTGCTCAATTTTGACTTGCAGGACCAAAATTAGTCAACACATTTGGCGATTCACACGGGAAGCATGCCTGCTATGTTTTGAGAAGACTAGTAGCTTAAAGGTCCATTGGGCATGGAGTCAGACTACGGCTTGGAAGACTGGCAATAGCCTTGAAAAAAAACTTAAGAACCAATAAAGATCTTACCCCAAAAGGAAAAGAGAACACACATAAGGCTAAAAAACTACAAACATGCATAAAAGCATTTAGGGAAAACGAGGAAAAACAAGGAAACTATGTACACAATAAGAGAAGGTTAGTGACAATGTTTAAGATATATCCCATTGATTGGGATATGCAGTTCTTCACCATCCAACCTGGAGAGTTGGAATGCATTATGTTGTTTGCATTGGGTGATGACATATGGACCACTCCATAAGGCATCGAACTTCGTGTGCCTTCCAGGTTTAGCTCGGTCTTTATCCCATTTCAAGACAATGTCACCTTCTAAAAAGTCTTTTGGCAAGGATTTCTTGTCAAAATGCTTTTTTGTTTGTTGTTGGCGGCTGGTCATGGCATCCATGGCTTGGTCTCTTGCCTCCTGAAGCCCCATTAGTTCACAAAATCTGACCTGCAAGCTGTCGTTCTCCTCCAATTGCAGCTGATGGGTAAGATCCAACGCTGGTAACTCAAGTGAAATAGGAAGTTTAGCTTCCTTTCCATACACAAGTGTGTATGGAGAATTGCCAACTGCCCTCGTTGGAGTGATCCTGTCTGCCCACAGGGCTGTCTTCAGCTTGGCATGCCAAGTCTTTTGATTTTTCTCCATTGTCCTTTTAATGATCCTGATCAAGTTCTTATTGGTGGACTCAGCCAACCCATTCTCTTGTGGGTAGTAGTTGGAGGAAGCACTGAGATAGATGCCATATCCTAATGCCCACTCGCTTGTCTTTGTTCCCAAGAAAGCCAATGCGTTGTCCAAAATGATTGTGGCTGGGACCCCAAATCTCGTCACTAGGACTTCATAGAAGTCCAGGACCGCACTCTCGTTGGCTTCTTTCAAAGCGACGGCTTCTACCCATCTCGTGAAATAATCTGTAGTGGTTAAGACCCATTTGTGGCCAGCACTAGGAGGGTTGATTATCCCTATGAAGTCCAAACTCCATTACATGAACGACTGTTCTACTTGAATAGGTTGTAGACGCATTGTAGCCAGCCGCTATTTTCCATCAAAGAGAGCACATTTGTGGCATCTCCTCACCCAAGCATGAGTGTCTCTGAACAAGGTGGGTCAAAAGTAGCCAGCCCTCATAATCCTTGCAGCTGTAGCCTTGGGAGAAAAGTGACCACCAGCTGACCCATCATGAAATTTTGACAATACTCTGTCACCCTGATCTATATCGATGCATCTCAAGAGTACCCCTGAAAAGTCCTTTTTAAACAACACTCCATCTACTAAAACATAAGAGATTGGAGCCTGAAATATCTCTTAGTTCTATCAAGATCTTGCGGGCACTCACCAGTTCGAAGGAAATGAACCATATCTTGTGTCTAGCTCTTCGTGGTTGTGGGCACTTCCGCTGCAGCTCCATAATTTGATTTTATCCAGAGTACCCATCCAAGAGGGAGAATCGTTCACTGCCTGTCACCATCTAGAGAATCTGTTCCATGTTTGGGAGGGGATAGTGATCTCTTAAAGAGACTCTATTATGGTCTCTGAAATCAACACACAATCAGATCTCTCCATTTTTCTTTTTAACGGGAACCAAATTGGCCAGCCAAGAAGAGTGTTTGATAGGAACAATGATCTTGGACTCAACCAACTTGGTGAGTTCCTTCCTCATGAGAGGCTCAATCCTTGGATTGATTGGTCTCTGTTTTTGCTTGATGGGTTTGGCACCTTCTTCCAGCTCAATAGTGTGTTGAGCCAAGCTTGGATCAAACGCCTTTAAATCGCCATATTCTTAAGCAAAGACATCGGCAAACTCTTGGCATAAAAAATGAAAAAATGCCTTTCCTCATTTGTACATACCTTCCCAAGTGCAAACAACTTATCTTTGAATATTTCTACCCTTTCGTAATTCTGTTTCTTGGTTGTCATGCTCGCTTTGTCACCTTTGAGTTGGTCATCCTCATTGAAGATGCTCTCAAGAGTGACCAAACCCTTTGGAAGTCTATTGTTCTTCAACTGAACAATTTGGCCATCATACGGTTGCTGTAGCTTGGATTGATTTTTAGAAGCGAACTCAGCCTCCTCTTGTAAGAAAAGTGTTATCTGCTGATCGCTGTCAAACCCTTGCCAATTGATGACATTGTCTGGTATGGAGGGTCTCACTATCACCTTTAAATGGTGCTGATTGCTGTCCTGACTTATTCTCTTGGAAATATCAAATTGAACACCAACTGTTGCTAGTCTATCTGCATGCTTGTTTTGTTCTCTTAGGATGGAAGTGATGTTGAAAGCAGTGAAGCTCTCCATTAGGTCCCACGCACTGTGTTTGTAAGACTTGAGCAAGGAGTTCTTGGTCAAGTTTTTACCCCTCACCTGGTTTACAATTAACTAGCTGTCTCCAAAAACTTGCAATTCTTTGATTCTTTTTTTTCTTGCCCACTCTAAACCATGAACAAGAGATTCATATTCCGCTACGTTGCAAGTGCAGGAGAACTGGATCCTGAAAGTTGAAAAGTATTTTTCCTTTGAAGGTGAAACCAACATTGCTCCACCACTAGCTTCCAACTTGATTCTAGATCCGTCAAAGAAAAGTTGCCACAAACCACAACTCTCTTGACTCGCTTTCATTTTATTTGGCATGAAAGTATCCTTCTCATGCATGTAGTAAACTCCAAGTCCTGCCTCTTCGAGGAACTTGTAAGGATCATGTTCAAAATTGTCATTTCCCCATTCATCTAGGAGCAGGTTAGCAACTCCTTCAAGGGAAGATGGTGGGGATTGGTCTCCCTAGAGTTCTTCATCAATGATGGCGTAGCTGACATTTGCTGCCTTGGGCGAGTATGGTTGCAGGTGATCTTTGTGGATAGGCTCCGACTCAATCTTCACTTTGGTTCCATACTTCGTCCTAAACACCATGTAAGACCAATTTGCTGCTAAGTGCCCAGCAATCTTGGACGTGAAATCCCTGGATAAGTAAAGAGCGAAGTAAGGGGAACATCCGCCACAACTACGTCATGGGGAACGAAGAAGGTTGGACAGACATGGAGAGTTAGATTCAAGCCTCTTACCACTCCCAATGTCTTGGTTGGTGATCCATCCAAATGCAGAACTCCCTTGGTCATTTGCTCATATTTGAGTCCTAGCTTGTTAGCTATGCATTTGGGCATCACTGAGGTGCTTGCTCCACTATCAATGATGCAATTGTGGACCAAGAAATCACCTATAATCAAAGATAGGTAGAAAGGAGGGACCTTTTCATCCTTCCTTGCTTGACCTCCCATGGAAGGAGCCCCATTCACAATCAACACATTATCAGCCTTTGCTGAGACAACTTGCTCACTCAGCCCATTCAATTCTTTTTGGAGTATATCTTTTTGTCTTGACATTGCTAAGGAATCCCACAATGAGATGTTCATGTGCAGCTTCTTCATTTGGTCCACTACATTGATTGGAGGGTTACTCCCCTTTCAATTCTCCTTGGGGACATTTGCAACTTGAGGTGCAACCCGAGGAGTCGAAGCTACAACTGGTGGTCTGTAATTGAGAAATTTCTAGTTTACTTGTGATGAAAGAGATGTCACAGATGCTTGAGCTTCCTCCATAGTGCTCTTCTTGGACTTGGTGTTGGCTGCAACACAATCATCATGATTATTTACGGTCCCCACATAATTGACTACATAAAACTCCCCTTCCAGGTGGTTCATAAGGGTGGAATCAGATTGTGCTTGCCTACTGTCAAAACTTGGGAATTGCGCTGTCTGATCACCTTGTGTGTGCATACATTGATTTGGTAGCTCATTAGCATAAGCAACCTGTGCTTGACCATACCCCAGGGGTGGATAATTACGTTGCTCGTGTACCAAATTATTTTTGGTGGGGACAAGAGCCTTGGATGATGAAGGGGTACTTGGATTATAACTCTGATAAGGTCTGCCCTTGGTAATCTGACCCTGCCCTTGATTATAATTCTGGAAATGAGGTCTATTGGTCTGCCCGAATTGCTAGTACCCTTGATTTAGCCGATAGCTTTGAGCTTGTTGTCTTTTGAGGGCCACTAATTTGTTTGTAACACTTTCCAATAAACTCTTAACCTCATGAAGGTCATTTGTAGGGGTAGCAACCGACCTTTCTACACTAGACAGAGGAGCTAAAGTGGGCGCAGTAGGCTGAGCTGAGCGCTGTAGATCAAGAAAGAGCGGCATATGGGGTGTAGGGGCTATCTTTCCTGCTTGCACCAAATAATTTTTGGCAGCTAAGGCTATATCATAAGCAACGGGTAAAACTTGTCCACCCATGCACTGTATCATGACAACAATATCGCTATTCAAGGCCTTTAAGTAGTAAAGGAAAGCATAGCTTGGGGTCGGCCTCACTAGAATGGGGACTCTGTTCCAAGTCTTTTGGAATTTAGTGTTAAAATCCTACATAAATTCATGCGGAGCTCTCTTCATAGTGGTCAATTGTTCAGCTAGACACAGATGGTCACTCTTTTCTTCAAATCTATTTGTTAGGAGGGTGCCTAATTCGTTCCATGAGCCAACTGTGAGCCAACTGAATTCATAGGCAAGGTCCCATACCAGTCCAAAACTTCACCTGTAAAGGACAAGGCCAACAACGTGATGGCTACGTTTTTCAGTGACATTATGGATATTGCAGAGGTTGGCTGTCTTTGATATGCTCAATAGCAGTGATTGGCCCCTCTCCACTAAAGGGAGGAACACTCTTGAGGGCTGTCCCTGGAATTGGGTCATACTACAGAAGGTTCAAAGGACTCTGACTATTGAAGGCCACAAAAGGTAAAGCCATGGTTGTGACAAGGTTCAACCTGGGTCTCTTGTGTAGGTATATCTTATGCCAGGTCTGGGAAACTGGTTTGCCGTGTAAGGATGAGTCGTTGCAAACCTTAGCCTCTTTGCTGAGTTCAAAGGCAACTCAAGAAATTCGAAAGGGACACCCTGAGAAGATCTTGTGGTGACCTTAGGCATGGAGTGCCAGGCTGATCAGTAACCAGAGTCTAAATTCTTAAAATGGAGTTGCCAGATGTTGGATTATAGCTCTTGCTTTTGGATTTTTAATAGTAACAGGACCAGCATCAATCATGAAACTCATAGGACGTAAATTGCGTCCCATCGGGCGTGTCAAAAACTGTTGATGCAGTAGATTGCACCCTTCGAAAGAAAACTGGGCTCCTTTCTTCCACGCGGCACAATGGAGACACTCCTCTTGCTGTGGGTCGCAAAACTGAGTGAATCTCTAGATCAGGGCTAGCTCTCCTTGATGTACCTTAAAGTCTTGAATTTCTACTGCTAACAATGGGGGGGGCGAAAAGAGAGAGGGATGCTATGAAAACAAAACCTAACTAAAGTGATGATGCACCAAAGTTGATTGATCTACTCATTTTGATCTACACTTTGTACCAAAAGGAGTGAACAGACACTTCATTTGAATAAGAAACTAGACTGCATCAATGTTTCAACAAGGGGTTTGATGGGGGTATAATGAAGAACCTACCATAAGTGCTCTAGAGGCACACTGTTGGATGGTTACTCACCTACACCTATACTTCAACTTGGACGCTTCTTGTTAACCTGCAGAAGATCTTGTATACACTAGATACACTGGCATCGACCTATGAAAGCATTAAAATAAATGGCTAAACATAAGGCAATATGCAGACATATGCAAAAGTGTAAAAAATCAGATGAAGGTAAAACACTTCTTTTGATTAAAGGCAAATTTGTTAGGGCTTCACCATACAAAACTGAGAGATCTCCTTCAAAGCTGAGAGGTTACAATATATATAAAAATTGGAGAAAGACCTTTGACCCTTTCAAGTGCAAGCGGCCCATACTGCATTAAACACTTATGCCAGAAGGATTTGCCCATGCTACGCCTGTAAAAGCCATGTTGTAGGTGTCCCAGATACTGACTTTGCTGTCCTTGCCGCATTAAACACTCCAACAGGAGCATGGGTCGCTTTGCTCATCAATCGACAAGGCCGCCTCTCTTCATGTTCTGGGCCATGCTTTCTCTTCAATGCTCGCGCAACTCCCCTCAATAGCTATTCATTATTGTCAAACACAAGGAAAACCGGGCCGCCCTCTTGAAAGTCCGTGCAACTCTCTTAATGGTTATTCGGTGGATGCTATTTCATCTGCAAGCATTCACTCCTCTCGTCGACACCTCCTGTTCCACCTGGCATGGTCTAGTTCGTCCCCGCACCTGATTTGTTGTGCCACCTGGAGCGTTCCGAGTGTTTGTCTTATATGTGCGTGGCTATGTTCTTGGCCATGCTCACTCTCCTCTTTTCTCGTTATTCTTGTCTTTTTCTCGCAGTTCGGGCTCCTTTCGCTATCCTTTTCTCTTTCGGGCTCCTTTCTCGACGGGTCGCTAAGTTTCTTTTTGGCTTTATGCCTTTGAATTTCTTTGGGCCTGCGCTCATGAGTTCTTTTGGACAAAATGTCTGAAATAATTCTTTCAGTTGTTTTGTCTGAAAGAACTTGGTCTTTGGCTTCTCTCCAACGGCTAACGCATCCCATCAAAATTGACGTCCGCGGACTTGTCACCATTTGAAAACCAACGGCTATTTCGCTACATTGAATTTGACGTTCGCGGGCCTGTCACTAGATATTTGAACTTCAACGTCTAGCTTACCATGTTAAAGTTGACGTCCGCGGACCCGTCACTACCTTTCAGCGATTTTCTCGGCTTTTTTTAAACGGACTTTTTCGAAGGGAAGGTGACCCTTCGAAAAAATGGGAAGGTCCTCTTTTGATGGCCAAGTGTCCTTCGAAAGGGTACCTACCCTTTGGGTTTTTGTCTTGTCGAATTTTTTCGGACAAAATGTCCGAAGAAATTCATGCTTTTAGCATCATTTCTTGGATTTCCTTGTTGAATTTCTTCGAACAAAATGTTCGAAGGAATTCCTTTGGACATTTTGTCTGAAGAAATTCGTTCCTTGAGTTTCTTCATTGAATTTCTTTCGGACTTTTGTCCGAAGGAATTCCTTCCTTGGCTTGTTATGTTTCTTGAAAGAAACCTTCCTTGGCCTCTTGCAAGCTGACCCACTGCCCTCCGCAATGGCACTTTGAGCCCAAGGCTGCGCTTCGGGCCTTTTGAAAAGGCCCTGTTTTGCAACCGAGTGCCCTCCGCAAGGGTACCTACCCTTTGGACCTTTTGTAAAAGACCTCTGCCCTTTGAAACTAAGCCATTTTACCGATAAAAGGCTCGCCCGTAGTAATTTGTTTGCCTTACTAAACATCTAGGATCAAAATGAGTTCCAAATCAACCCAAGTGCTTGCCAGACTCAAAACACTTGGTTTTTAGAAGGAGGAAACACTTGGTCTTTCATGGAAATGGGCCTGTCACAAAGAACCCATAAAACTGCAGTGGGATGAACTTGTCAGAAACTAGTTAACAGGCCCTACAAAGGAAGGGAATAGAGGGGGTGCTTAATTTTGGCCTGCAGGACCAAAATTGGTCAGCATATTGATCAATTGGAGTTGAAGTTTTGCCTTTTTGTTGTCTGAATCAGTGTTCTCAGAAGTTCGATTTGAGTGAATCAAACAAATTAGGTGTATCATCATTTTAGTTAAGATTTCCTTTCAGGTTCTTTCTTCCCTTTTTCTCAGGCAGTTTGTAGCGTAGAAGTTGAGATCCTCATAGATACATCTTACAGGAACCGGCCTTTTCTGGAGGTTATTCCAATCATTGAGGCACCCACCCTCATGAGAAAATCCTATTGTTTCAACTTGAGCGAGGATTAGCCATTTCAGCACGTCTTCAATCAAGGTGCAACTCCAGATTGACAACAATTTTTGCATGCCCTAACTTTTTGTGAGATCCCATTGTTTCAATTGGAACGAGGATTAACCATTTCAGCATGTCTTTGATCAGGGTGCAACTCTAGATTGACAACAGTAACTAAAGGCAATGAGCCTCGAGGATGTGGCAAAGTCTATGGGGTTAAGCTCTAGACCTCAAAGGTCTCCTTTCGAAGAAGAGAAGATTGAACTACATGTGAATGATGAGCTTCAAAAATAAAAAAATAAAGGGCAGCCAATGATGGAATTTTCTGAGCCACAAGAACAAGAAATTCAAGAGCACCCTAGTGAGGGTCTCCAACAAGCTATAGAACAACCAATGGGGTTGCAAAGTGTAGTCCATAAAAGGCGAGTAATAAAAAAATCAGAACATTCCAAGGTGAAACAAGTTGTTCAACAACTTCATGAGCCATCAACAGAGCAAGGTAAAGATCTTTTATTTGTAGATGTCTATTTATCTTCTAATGATTGTATGCATGACAATGAAGTCATAAAAGATGAAAACAAGGAGCTAGAGCCAAAGAAGGATGGAATTGAAGCAAAAAGGGCATCACTTGTATATCAAGTGTTCAAGTTTGAAGAACTTGCACCAACCTTCGAATATCCATTGACTGATTTTTAGAACAACCATACAAAGAGTCATGTGATCGAAGAAAATCTTGAGGATATAAGGCATGATGACTCCTTAAGTCAAGTTCACAATTATTGGCACCAAGAGGTATGGGATCCCGGTAATTTTTTAAGATTTACAAAAGATTTCAATTCTGATTTTAAATTCTTTATGGTTGATTCCATGGAAATAAAGAAAAAAACATAATTGTTTGGGGTATGGAGGAATATAGGCATGCACAGGTTGACATTGGAAGGTTGACATACAAAAATAAGCTTCTTATTTGAAAACCATGGTATTCACAAGGTTGGGGGTGTGGAAGACATCTCAACCCATGTCTATTCAACAAAGAAAGATGAGCATTATCATGGCATCCAAAGGTATGCAAATAGTTTAGATTTATGGCTTCCATTCATGTCATCACTGTATTTTTGTCATCTTGGACAGTATGCACATGTTTTGGTATTTGGAGATGACTATACTATGGTCAAGTTCCAAGGTATGTTAGATAGGACCGTAACATTCTCCTTTGTAATGTCCCCAAATGGGACAAATTGACTAAGGAGGGGTTTTCCAACAAACCCTTAGATAATATTGCTAATCAACTTAAAATCTGATACACAAAATTAGAAAATCCTAGTTGGAAAATTTGAAGAATTTTCAAGCAAAACACATCCAAAATAGATCAAAAAATAGTTGAATAATAAACTGAAAACAAGGTACCTTTTTGGCCAAGATATAGTGGTGAAGATGCTGAAAAATAACCATGCAAATATTCCAATTTTTGTGTGAAAGAACTTCGTTTCCACTTCCAAAAAACAACCTTAAAACTTCTTCAAGTGAGTCGCCACACTTAAGAAAAATTAGGGAAATAAATATAATATTCAATCCTTTGAATTAACCCTTCTACCAACCTTCTGAACCTCCCCAAGCAAGTCGCTCAAGTAGCAAAATATTATATTAATTTTTTGAATATTCTAGGGCACAGATGGCACTCAAACCTTACAATTGATCCACAAACAACTCGCCAACGCTGAAATAAAATATTAAAATTACCTTTTGACCCTAGAAGAGGGTTTTGAAGCCAATTAGCCCTCTTGAGAGGGGTCGCCACTCTCTCAAAGCAAGTCTCCATCCTAGGGATGGCTTTCTAGATCAACCAAACTCTCAAATCAAGTTTGCCCACCTCTTTGACCTGCAAATTATGAATTTATAGCTCTCCATAGGGTTTGAAACAATTCTTGATAAATGTGGTGTCCAAAAATACCCTTGTAGGTCCAATTGCATGCAACCATGCAAATCTGAAGCACAATTATAGCCTTTGAATAAAGCTGCCGTGAATGTAGTAATGGAGATTTTCATTTCCAACCTTTGTCACACTTGAAGGTTTTCGTCCTCAAGTTGTGGTAAACAAGCTTGACATACTTGATCAACAATTTCAATATCCAAAATGCATAACCTTTTCAAATGAGCCTCTCTTTACCTTTTATATCCTTCCTCCAAGTGTAACGTCAAGAACAAGGAGAGTTTACCTTTTTCTTTTAAAAAGATAATATATAAAACTTCTTTATAAAATTCTCTTTTAAGCTTTAAGTGCCCATGACCTTCAAAAGGTCCCAACTTAAGTGAAAAACAAATTAGACTATTATTGCTTTATTTTAAGTATTTAAGAATACGTTTTATTTTAGTAATAATTTTATTTTAGTTTAAAAATAGGAACATTATAGTCCTCCCCGCCCATAATTGCTTGTCCTCAAGCAATCGCAATATCTGTGAAGGTGTCCACCTTATTATGCAATGTCTAATTGTAACTTGTACCTTGTTGTACCTGTGTATTGGAGGCTGCCTCCAAGAGCTAGAGGTGTCATACAACTCCAAACAACAATTATCATGCCTCATTTCATGCCTCAAACTCTTCAATATGGTCCCTTCATGAGCTTAAATCTTCATAGTGTAACCATATTTCGCCAAGGGCCCAAAATGGATAACTGGTCGTTATTCGACCCACTCGATCTAATAATCGGCAAAGGCAAAAAATACTTGAATTTATAAAATTAACATTTGTTTTTTCGAAATTATAGAAATAAAATAGATGGAATGAGTATGTAAAACATAGAGAAAGTGTTTTCTATTAGATTTGAATACATAGAATGTACAAAATCGCATAAACATGCGAATACAACAAAGTCACAAAGTACACAGTTACAAACTACAATAATACTTATAAATTTAGTCTTATACAAGAATCTACAAGACTACAAGTACAAATTACAGTAATCTATAATTTTTTCTTTCTTGCTCTCTGAAAAAATAAGGGAGGTTGAGAAACTCTAGTCCTCTCACTCGGCTGATTTGCCTTGCTTTGTCTAGAAGGCTGCCCCTGCCCTTGTGGCTTCACCTCTGCCTCATCTCCAAAGATGTCCTCCAATCCAATCTCTTCTTCTGCTTTAGTTGCACCCTCCATAGCTTGTCTCTCGAAATCAACAATCGTCTCCTCTGTGCACATGGGGGCCTCCTATGCAATCCAATCGTTGTAGGGTTCGATTTCATCTAGATCAATAGGCTCCTCTGATGCGTTTTCCAACTTCTTTGTGCGAAGTTGAAGGTTGTAATGCACAAAAACCAAGTCATTAAACCGTTGATAACTCAACTTGTTGTGCTTCTTCGTGTGAATGGAGTCAAACAAACTCCAATTGCACTCACATCCAGAAACACAAGGCTGAGATAAAATCTGGAGGGCTAGTCTTTGAAGATTTGGGGTGTTTCCACCCCAATCTTCCCCCCCACAACCCTGCAAACAAGATATTTAAAACTTTGTAAGAAGTTAATAATTGTAAATTTATAAATATGTAATTGGTAAAGTACAAGTAAAGACTTCATTTTGTATTATCTGGTGACTACGTGGCTTTCCCTTGGATAGCTAGTGCTGAAGGAAAGAGTCTTCCCCTTGCTTGTTTGTAGTTCTGCAACTCTGCAATAATGAGGTTCCTCACCTCAATATCAAGTGTCATACTCTCAATGCATGTCGAGAGCCCCTCTATAACCTCTCCATTAACATCTGTGAAGTCATCGGAGTTGAAAAACTTGGGGCTAAGGTAGTACCCCACTGCATGGATGGGTTGGTGAGTTGATTGTTCCACCTTCGATCAATCAACTCCCAAATGGGATCAAATCTGAAATGATCTCTTCTATAATAATTTTGGACTGCCTCTTTGGCCCTATTCATGGCCTCATAAATATATCCTATTGAATTTTGCTCTCCATCCACCAATTGCAAAACCCTCACCAAAAGCTCCGAAGCTACAAAGTTACAAACAAATTAAAGTTAGTGTTACAAACTTTTAGATAAATTATAAAATAAATACTTTAAGTTTAAAAAATTGAAAACAAGAGAAACAACTTAATATTTAAATTGCAATTTCAAGTTACCTTAACAATCTCTGTAGTTTTTGTTTCGAAAGCCTGACTGAAAACTATTTTCGAAACCTTCACTCCATCAATTTTCTTGGAATAAGATGACTCCACCTATGCTTAAGAGACAAACATCTGTTTCAAAATAGTCAACAAACTACAAATACTTTGCAACGTAAGAAAACTCATTGCAAACCTAGTGACCCCTACTCGAACAAGCTATTTTTCTTTGGTGTGCTCTCTCATCAAGCTGAGAACTCAAGGGAGATTGAAGATGTATTTAGTTATTTCTCTAGCTTCTTTTACAACTGGTCACACCCAATCAAGTTTGCCTATGTCCTTCAAAATAAGGTCAAGGCAATGTGCCCCACAAAGTGTCCAAAAGAGAGATGGATGTCTCTCCCTAAGAAGTCTTCCGGCCACCACATATGTTGCTGCATTGTCTATGATAATTTGAACAACATTCTCGAAGGCTACTTCTAAGACAACTTTCTCTATCATCAAGCTCAAAGTTTTTGCATTTTTAATTTTACTTGATGCATCAATAGACTTCAAAAATACCAACTCACCATTTGAAGATGTTAGAAAATTGATGAGGGTGCGGATCTTTCTATCCGTCCATCCATCAGAAAGAATTTTGCATCTAAAATTACGTCACACATTTTCTGATCTTCGACAATCACCTTTGCATCTTCAATTGCATTCTTGAACAACTTCCTAATCAAGTCTTTTGGAGAGGATGCCTTGTACCCTTTCCTTGCAATTGTCAAAGCTGTAACCAAATATTCCCAGTATGGGCTCCTTGCCACATTGAAGGGAAGGTTGTTAAAGTACCAAAAAATTGCGTATGTTTTATTTGTTTCTGCATGCGCCTGCTTGTTCTATTGTGTAGCTTGAAGTGAAGGTTGTGTCCTAGGTGTGTTTCTAGTAACAAAAAAGAGTGTAATTGAGATGAAGTTGGTGTAGATGTGCCATGGCGCTTGCGTAGACCACGACTAGAGCCTACAATTTCTGTCATCGTTGTCGCTTCTTCCTCTGTTGATGTAGTACCAATAGTCATTGTTAGGGTTGCATGCATCTTTGCTCTTTCTAGTTTTTTTCGTCCAGTGATGAAAGCTCCGCCATCATTTCTCATTTTGTTTTTTTAGTGACATTGGGACAAAGGCAACGTCACGGCAAGGAATGCATGAAAGATGGTACTTCATGCGATTGATGCTCCCTGACATCCTCTTCGAGCAAAAATTGCAAATTGAAATCGTTTGGGATGTTCCAACCCGCGTGGCATACTTCCATGCACTAATGCGAGCATGAGGCGAAGGCGATTGGATACCACTGACTGAACCTGACCCTTATGCATTACTGGATGCCATTGTTTGCTAATGAATAACCTGCAAAGCGGAAACATGTTAAAAACAACATAAAAAAATTAAAAAATAAAAACATTCAATACAAATTATTAATTAAAATACGATAAATAAATGATAATTATAAATTATAAACGAAAAGTAAAATACATTTATGATTTACAATTTTAACGAACAATTATAAATATAATTTGTAACGGTTGTTTAACGGAATAATAAACAATAATTTCAAATAAATAATAAACACGAAAATTTAGTGGAATGTATGAAATTCGACGGAATGCATGAAATTAAAATGGAATGTATCAAATTTGTATACTAAGCATCAAAAATATTTATCAAACATGTATTTAATTAAATTACAATTTTTTTACATGCTTGAAATTTTTTAAAATAAATAAATAAATGCATGAAATTTGACGAAATGCATGAAATTAAAATGAAATGCATCAAATTTGTATATTAAGCATCAAAAATATTTATCAAACATTTTTTTAATTAAATTAGAATTTATTTACATGCTTGAAAAAAAAAAAAAAAAAAAAAAAAATCAAATGCACTAACCTGGAAATTTCTTTGCTCAATTCTACTCAATTCGCCTTTGAATGCTCCAAATCTTGTGTAAGTGAAATGTGAGGTGTGTTGCATTTTATAACGCTGGATTCCATGTATTTTTCGCATTTTTGAGTGTTTGGAGGGAAATCCGCGGTTTCTCAGCGATTCTGTGTGGGTATTCCGCGTGGGTTCTGCGGAACGCAAAACCGATGAGTAATCAATGGTTACTTGCCGGTTATTTTTATTTTTTATTTTTTTGACTGCTGGCAGTTTCAAACGGCGGTTATTCGCCGCCAGGAATTCCTGGCGAGTAACCGACCAATTGGTGGTTACCCGTCGGTTATTCCATTGTTGAATGTAACCATGGACACTTGTTTCTTCACCCAAGAAGAGATCACCTCACCATTCTGGTTGAATATGCTAATCTGTAGGCTGTGATAGTAAAATACAACTATGCTATTATTCCAAAATATGAACTTATTCACTACCAAGTTGCCATTCATAGAGCTCTTCAACTTCATGCTTACCAAATAAGCTCTTAAAGGCTCACACATTGTGGAAAACGGGTTAGGGCTGCAAAATTGAGTCAAATTGATATATATGACAAGACTGCCCTTAATAAAAATTCCACCTTTGAAGTGCATTAGAATAGGTGGGCTCCCATGGTATGCATTCCAAAGCGTGTTAGGGTCTTTTCTATGCCATACCACAACCATCCAACCATGCAAAGAGTAATCGGCTAGGCTCCACCTAGCAGAATACCATGATGTAAGGCCTCCAAGTAATGAAAAACACCATTTATGGTCCTTGTGCAAACCATGTGCCCTCCAAAAGGCTGCCCCTTGTCAATCATCCCATGCATGTACATGACACCCCAAAAGCTTATCAATAGCTCCTAAACACTCACCAAATATAGCTGTACATGCATATATATCTTTGATTTTTCATGTTGACAAAATCTAGAAGTGATATATGCATATTTCCCTTCTAAATTTGGCTGTGTTTGCCTTCCGAAATTTGATTTTTCTGAGAAATAAATTTTAGAACTCATACATACCTTCATCTGTGCTTCCACGTGTTGTTACGTGCCAAAAATTTTCATATCCCTTCCAAAGGCTGCTGTATATGCATTGTTGAGATGTTGTCATTGATGTCAAAGGGTTTTTAATTCAGTAAAAAATATGGTCATTGATGCCAAGGAATTTCTGCAAACAGCTACAGATTGCATCAGAGTTGCTACAATGTACATCAGGTTTGCTACGGATTACATCAAGGATGCTACGGATTACATTAGGTTTGTTAGTGCATCAGGATTAATACGGACTGCATCAGGGTTGCTACAGACTACATCAACTTTGCTATAGATTGCATCAGGGTTGCTACGGACTGCATCAGGGTGCTACAGACTGCATCATTGCTGTTACGAACTTCAAAACTACTACAAACTTCATTAGGTCGACACTAAATGTATTTTAATGATTGCTTGGTCTATTCTAGCTTCGTTTCACTTAGGTCGACCTATGTGAGTAAGCTTTTATATAAGCTAATGGGATTTATGTTTGCAAAAGAGAATAAATCATTCTATAGATGACTATAGAGTTTTGATTGGTCGACTTTCAAGAAGTTGTTGATCACTGTTTTGTATATAAACAAGATCAAACTGTCCTTTTGAAATAAGTCAATTAAGGATGAATATATAAATTTGCTAAGGAGCAAAGTAGAGGTTTGTTGAGGAACGAATGGCCAGAGAGGATGATTAGATAAATTCGCTAAGGAACAAAGCAGAGGTCTGTTGAGGAACAGAGGGCCAGAGAGGTGTGTGTGTGAAATCATCGAATGATTCATAGAGTATACAAAATCTGCTAAAAGAGATGAGTAGAGAAGGCAGAGAGAATAGAGTTTGAAATTAAAGAGCAGAGAGAAAGAGAGCCTAATATGTCTATTTGATTGATAAGTAGAAAAACAGAATAAATCTGAGATCGATAAGTAGAGAGTAAAATTGTACCATCATTTGTTGATAGAAGCAACTGAGTTGGTGCTTGGCAAAGTGTAATGTCCCCTCTTAGCCTCTGATGCATTTTTGTGTCCTTTAGCTTATCCTTGAGTTCCTGTAGGCTAGATGGCGTTAGTAAGGGGATTCGATTGGTCTTGGATGATTATTTTGGTGGTATTTCTAGCTTGGAGGCTAATACTAAGGTTATATTATTTTAATTTAATCTTTTATTCCTCAAAAAATGATATTAATAAAGTAACTTTCTAATTTTAAGTTGAGGATAAAAGGGGGCCACTTTTTGTATCTTAGTACCTAATGTAATGACTTTAAGTTGTTTTTTAAAAGTTTAAAAGTGCTTTTATTGTTCAATTAGAAAAGGGACACCTAAGTTAAGGTTTTGCCCTAACTCATCATTGAAGATTATAGACTCATTATGGATATTGGTGATGTGTTTGTCTTTGATAAGGCTGCTAGAAAATTCCCAAGAGTTTAGAAGCAAGTTGAGGACGAAAACCCTTGACTTTGTAGCTGGTTTCGGTAGTGAGAGACCTACTCTAGCTGGTAAAAGAGTGGTCTCATTCAGAGGTCACCATTGAAGCTTCATTGTTGAAGATATCTGCAGATTCCAGGTGTAATTATGGAGAAGTTTGATCCTTTTTGATGCCTTCAGTTGGGTTTTGGCTTGCAAGCTTTGGCAAGCAATTTTGGTGTTGTTGGGTGATCATAGTTGCAGAGTTTTGGCAGTTTCTGAGTGAAAGCAGCCATGGCCTAATTTTGAAGAATCATTCATAACTTCAGATCAGATTGGAATTTCTTTGTGGGTTTTGGCTTAAAATTTTCCTTGGAGCAAGGCGATCATTTCAAGCATTCACTTGCATTTTTTGAAGGTTGCAATTTATTTTCTAGAGACAAATCTCCTTAGATAGGGGCGACTCATTTTGGGAGGTATTGTTGACATTTTTCATCAGCATTTTGGGGTTCCAACCAGTGAATAATCCTTTCCAGGGAAGGGCGCTTCAAGCAAGTCGATTATTATGCATGTTAACAGGTCTGAATCTTATGTAATTATTCTGAAGATTTTCAATATAATTTTTGAAGTTTGCTACCATTGTTTACCATTCATAAATTGCCCAGAAATTTATATTAGTGTGAGTTATACGTTGTTGGGTTTGCAAATCATTGTTCTTTGTTTTTGCAAAAATATCTACACATTACTGCTGCTATAAACATTTGTAATCAGACTTAAATTAGGTTTTCAGATTTAGAAAATTGTGATCAGCAAGTTGTAGTTTTCTAAAAAATAAAATAAAAAAATATTGGGGTCGGTTACTACACAAAGGGGGTTGAAGCCTCCTGTAGATTGGTGTCAACAAATCAAGGAGTTGGTCCTTCTTAGCAAGTGGGTGCTTGCTGAATTTTTTTGTCAAGTTGGTGCTTGACTATTTGGGGTTGGTGCCTCAAGCTGAGTTGGTGCTTAGCAATCTTGTTGACTCATTGCATATCTGATTTAAGACATGTAGTCCATGCAGTGATCATTGTGGATTTTCTTCCCTTTGAAGGTTTCCCATTTATATCATGTGTTATGTCTTTATGTTCTTTCCTGTGGTTTGATTGCTCTATGAATTCTGTATTGATGCTTGACTAACGAGCTAAAGAATTAGATGAAACTTTTAAGAGCTCACTGATTCACCTCCCCTTTCAGTGGTTGTGCTTCCAACAATTGGCGTCAGAGCAGGTCCTTGAAGGTCAAGGTTTACAGCTGGAAGGTAGATCCTAAGAAGCACAATGTCTAGTTATCAAGTACAAGAAGGGTTTTCAACAAACAAGACCTCTTTGCTCACTGGAACCAATTATGACTTTTGGAGCATTAAGATGAAGACCTATTTGATGGCTTTTGGGTTTGACAGTTGGTAGTCAGTCGTAGATGGGTATGCTATCCCTCAAACTCTTCCAATTGACGCTGTAGGAAAGAAAGCAAGTGAGAACAATTCAAAGACTATGAATACTATATTGTGTGGATTGGCAAAATCTGAGTTTGTCAAGGTGATGCATTGTGAGTTAGCAAAGGCAATTTGGGACAAGTTACAACTCATCTATGAAGGTGACACCAAGGTAAAATTGACAAAGCTTCAGACCTATAGAAGACAGGCTGAAGGTCTAAATATGAAGGAAGAAGAGAACATTGCAGCATATCTTCTTAGAGTTGATGTAGTCAACATAAACAGAGGTTTTGGAGAAAAGGTTAACGACTCAACTGTTGTTCAAAAATTTCTAAGATTGTTGACCCCAAGATTTGACTCAAAGGTGTCAGTAGTTGAAGAAGTAAAAGACTTAGACAAGTTACAAATGGATGAGCTTCGTGGAATTCTTACTGCCTATGAGATGATGACTGATGATAGAAGATCTTCCAAAAGGGAAGCAACCTTCAAGGTTGCAAAGAAAACACAAATCAAAAGGGTTGAAATTGACAGTGACACTGATGTTGATGAAGACAAAGCCGAAACCTTATTTGTGAGGAAACTGAGAAAAGGTTTAGGTAGGTACAAAGACAAGCTACCATTCAAATGTTTCAATTGTGGTAGGATTGGTCATTTTGCTATCAAGTGTCCTCAAAAGGAAAAAACATGATCATGATGAACATGGTGAAGAGAATAAGAAGTCTGACAAGTATGACAAGAGCAAGAAAAATTTCAAGCAAGGTGACTATAAGAAAAAGTTCTTCAATAACAAAAAGACTCTGTATTCTAAAGAAGACAACAACTCTTTTGAAGTCAATGATGAAGATATCTCAGATAGTGATAATTGCAGTTTAGACCATAGAAGTGATGAAGCTTTGTTCATGGCCATTGAAGTTGAAGATGGGCATAGTTCAAAAGAAGAAGTCTTCATGGATGATGAAGTGGATGAAGAAGAAGCTGAGGTTGATCTTGAGACAGAGCTTATTAGTGCTTTGAATGAATTGAAGAGTCAAAGAAAGAAAAACCAAAAATTAGTCTCTAGTCAAAAGTCATGAAGAACAAATATGTATCTTCTAAACTAAGATAACTAAGAGTGCCAAGGAAGCTGAGGAGGTCATCAACAATCTCAAGACTCAGAAGCAAATGCATGTCTAAAGTCTAAGGAAGGAAAGTGCAATGAGTACAAATCTGAGATAGGTTCATTGAAGTTAGATTTGGAACAATTCACAGTCAAATGGAAAAATTATCAAAAATTTGAAAATAACAATGGAATTCTTGATGACATATTGAACAGTCGAAGGTTACCTCTCATCAAAACAAGCCTTGGATACACGGATGACCAGAAGAGTAGCAAGGAAGAGAAGAATATCAACAAGTCAAAGACATGTTAATACTCTCAAGAAATCTGAGACTGTAAATGACAGTCAGAGGTCAAGACACGTCAAGAAGATTATCGCTCCTCTTAGAAATAACAAAAGTGTCAATGTGCCTTTCAAAAATCTCCAGAGATCGTTTCCTATCAGGCAACCGAATGCAATAAGGTACATGAATTCCTTCTACGACTACTATTTTTCTTGTAATCAATTTGGACACAAAGTTGTAGATTGTAGATCAAATGCTATAAACAATCATGCATGAAGAAGTGATATGAATAGTCATGGATTTCCCAAAAGATTCTCAAATTTATTTGTCCAAGGGTCAAATATCAATAGAAGCAGTGTGATTTGTTACAATTGTAATAGAGTTTGGACATATTGCAAAATTCTGTAGATTGGGCTATGCAAAAACTCATAGTCAAAATAGGAAGGTGTATGTTCAAATTGATAAAAAGTCAGAACCTTTGATAATATTGAAAAATGAGCAAGAAAATGATGGTCCAAAGGAGGAAGAATCCATGTTAGCACAAGCTGCTTTTCACATTCAAGATGAGAGTCTGAAATGGTACATTGACAGTGGTTTTTCAAGCCATATGACAAGTGACAAGAATAAATTTATATCTTTGAAGAAGACTACTAAAGGTACAATCAAGTTTGGAGACAATACAACTAATATTGTTGGCAAGAGAATACTAAGTCTTGACAATGGGAAAACTAGAACTGAGAATGTGTTATATGTAAAAGGACTGAAGCATAATTTGCTGAGTGTTAATCAAATGTGCAATCAAGGATATAATCTGATTTTTCATGCTAAAGGATGTGAAATAAGAAAATCAAGTTCAAGAAGATTGGTAGCAGATGCTGACAGGACAGCAAATAATTTGTATGTTTTGAATGAGATCAAGAAGGACAAGTGTTTTATGAGTCAAGTGGATGAGAGCTGGCTTTGACACAATAGAATGGGACTTATAAATTTTAACAACTTAGTAATGATAAGTACTAAGAGATCAGTTAGGAACATGCCTAAGATCACTAACCCTGCAATCACTCTGTGTAAGGTATGCCAACATGGAAAACAAACAAGAAAAAGGTTCAAGACAAAAGAATATTCAACCACAAAACCTTTAGAGTTGATTCATACAAATCTATGTGGTCCAACTAGAATTCAAAGTATTCAAGGTGAAAGTTACTTCATGCTTCTTATTGATGATTACACTAGAATGACTTGGGTTGCTTTCTTGAAAGAGAAATCTGAGGCTCTATATAAGTTCAAGGCGTTTAAAGTTCTAGTTGAGAATGAGATGGACTTAAAAATCAAGTGTCTAAGATTTGATAGAGGAGAATTTTGGTCAAATGAGTTTGATGACTTTTGAATGGAACATGGAATCAAGAGACAGTTTTCGGTTGTAAGGACACCACAACAGAGTGGTGTGGTTGAAAGGAAGAACATGATTGTTTAGAAAATGGTTAGGACAATGCTAAATGAGTTTAAATTGTCTGATAGATTTTGGAGAGAGGTTGTAAACACAGTGGTACACATTCTAAACAAAGGTCGAATCAAAATAAACAACAATAAGACCCCCTATGAACTATGGAAAGACAAACTAGCTTCAGTGGAACATTTTAGAGCGTTTGAAAGCATGTGTTTTATCAAGAGAGATGAAGAGGATTTAGGAAATTTCGATTCAAGGGTTGATGAAGGCATCTTCCTTGGATATTCTTCAGCTAGTTCTGCATATAGATGCTACAACAAGAGATTACAGAAGATTGTGAAGAGTATACACGTGAGAGTGGATGAAACCAAATCTAAGAAGGTGAGCACACAACCAAGAGTTTAGGAAGAGGAACTTGACCTCAAGGAAGAAGAAAGAACATTAGAAGTAGTAGAAGAAAGTCAAGAATGGGAAGATACAAGGGCACCTTCCAGATTTGTTCAGAAAAATCATACAGAAAGTCTTATTGGTGATATTAATGCTAGAGAGCAAACTAGGAGAAGGTTTATGAATACATCAAAAAATGTAAAGTTCTCTCTGTTTTCAAAGATAGAACCAAAAACTTTTTCAGAAGCTAGAAGTGATAAGCATTGGGTGAATGCTATGGAGGAAGAGCTCAATCAGATTGAGAAAAATGAGACTTGGGAACTTATTCCCAGACCTAAGGACAAGAATGTCATTGGAACCAAATGGTTTTTTAAGAACAAATTGAATGAAGATGGTCTGGTTACAAGAAACAAAGCAAGGCTAGTATTTAAAGGCTATGCTCATGTAAAAGATGTTGACTTTTAAGAAAATTTTACACCTTGGCAGGATTGGAAGCCATAAAATTGTTTTTGGCATATGCTGGTTTCAAGAATTTTAAGATATATCAGATGGATGTAGAGTCTACATTTCTCAATGGAAATTTAGAAGTGCATATAGAGCAACCTGAAGGTTTCTCTTTGTTAGGAAATAAAGACTATGTCTGTAGACTGAAGAAAGCATTATATAGGCTAAAGCAAGCCTTTGGAGTGTGGTACGCAAGACTTGACAGATGCTTGATCAGGGTTTCAAGAGAGGTATTGCTGATAGCAATCTTTACATCAAAACAAAAGGTGAGCATCAATTGATCATCGTTGTGTATGTTGATGATATTATCTTTGGTAGTCACTATGACAAGATGTCTAAGGAGTTCGTAGAAGTAATGCAATAAGAATTTGAGATGTCTATGTTAGGGGAACTGTCACTTCTTCTTGGATTGCAAGTAGTTCAATTAGATAAGAGAATCTTCATCTCTCAAGCTAAGTACATTAAGGAAATGTTGAATAAGTTTGATATGGAAGATTGTAAATCAGTAAGTACTCCAATGACAACAAGTTGCAAGTTGAGTCACGAAGATAAGTCATTAGAAGTCATTCAGACTTTGTATAGATTTATGATTGGAAATCTATTGTATATTACTGCATCAAGACTGGATATCATGCAGGCAGTAGGTCTAGTGGCCACATTTCAGGCAAAATCAAAAGAGACAAACAATCAAGAGAATATTAAGATATCTCAAAGGCACTATGGACTTTGGTTTGTGGTACTCAAAGGGTAAGGATTTTACTTTAACAACATATACTAATGCAGATTGGATAGGTAGTATTGATGATAGAAAGAGCACAAGTGGTGGTGCATTCTTTCTTGGAAAGAGTCTTGTGTCATGGTTGAGTAAGAAACAACCATCAGTTTCCTTGTCTACAGCTGAAGCTGAGTACATAGCAGCAACATCATGCTGCACACAGGCTTTATGGATGAAGCAAACCTTGAGTGACTTTAAGATTAAAAATGACATTCCAATCTCTATATTTTGTGACAATACCAGTGCCATTAACATCTCTAAGAATCCGGTCATGCATTCCAGGACTAAACATATTCCAATCAAGTATCATTTTCTAAGGGAGTAGGTAGTTGATAAGATTGTCAAACTATCATTTTTTAAGGGAGTAGGTAGTTGATAAGATTGTCAAACTAGAGTATGTAACTACAAAATAACAAGTTGTAGACATTTCTACAAAAAATTGTTCCAAACGCAACATTTGAGTTCTTAAGGTAGGAATTGGGAGTAATTCCTTCTTCTGTCAGTCACTAAGAAAGACATGGATTGAGGGGGAGCTAACTTTTGGGTATTTTTTAGTTCAAAGGATCAAGAGTCAAGAGTTTATGACATTCAAAAGATGTTCATGTGGCAGTGAGTAGTATCTTGTAGTTTTCTAAGGAGAAGCGTATGTAATTATCATCAGAGAAATGAAGATGGATATTATCAATTTTCAAGAAGCAACAATTTTTTTGGGATCAAATTGACTCCAGGTTGTGTAACCCTCCCTTTGCCATTGATGTTAAAGGGGGAGAATTTGCAAGTTATGGGGAGAATTTGCAAGCTAACTTTTTTCAGGGAGAAATAGTGTAGTAGTAGAGATAGCTGTATAAGGGAGAAAAATAACAAGTTGTGTAACTGCTGTCCAGTTGCTTTTGGTGAAGAAATGAAAAGGGAAAGAGTAAAGCAAGGTTATGTTTTGTTGCAAAGGTATGTTCATTGAATGATAAAATATGCTCAGGGCATTAGCTTGTAAAGGTTTACCATCAATGACAAAGAGGGAGTTTGTTGAGATGTTGTCATTGATGTCAAAGGGTTTGCCATTTAGTAAATAATATGATCATTGATGTTAAGGAATTTCTGCGAGCAGCTATGGACTGCATCAGGATTTCTACAAACTGCATCAGGTTTGCTACGGATTACATTAGGTTTGTTACGGATTACATCAGGGTTGCTACGGATTACATCAGGTATGTTACGGACTGCATCAGGTTTGCTACAGACTGCTTCAGGTTTACTACGGATTGCATCAGAGTTGCAACGGACTACATCAGATTTGCTATGGGCTACATCAAGGGTGCTACGGGCTGCATCAAGGGTGATATAAACTGTATCAGAACTGCTACGAATTGCATCAAGACTACTACAAACTTCATCAGGTTGACACTAAATGTATTCTAATGATTGCTTGGTCTATCCCAGCTTCGTTTCACTTAGGCCGACCTATGTGAGTGAGCTTTTATATAAGCTAATAGGATTCATGTTTGCAAAAGAGAATAAATCATTTTATAGCCGACTATAGAGTTTTGTTTGGTTGACTTTCAAGAAGTTGTTGATCACTGTCTTGTATATAAGCAAGATCAAATTGTCCTTTTGAAATAAGTGAATTAAGGATGAAGATATAAATTCTCAAAGGAGCAGAGCAAAGGTCTATTGAGGAACGAATTGCCAAAGAGGATGATTATATAAATTTGCTAAGGAGCAGAGTAGAGGTCTGTTGAGGAACAGAGGGCTAGAGAGGCGTGAATATGAAATCATCGAATGATTCATAGAGTATACCGAATTTGCTAAAAGAGATGAGTAGAGAAAGCAAAGAGGACAAAGTCTTTGAAATTAAAGAGTAGAGAGCCTAATATGTCTATTTGATTGATAAGTAGAAAAACAACAGAATAAATCTGAGATCGATAAGTAGAAAGATAGCATAATTGTACCATCATTTGTTGATATAAGCAATTGAGGAAGGTGGATGATTTGAAACAATTGATTTGGTGCTTGGCAAAGAGGGTTGAAGCCTCCCGTAGATTGGTGTCTACAAATCAAGGAGTTGGTGCTTCTTAGCAAGTGGATGCTTGCTGAATCTTTTTGTCAAATTGGTGCTTGACTATTTGGAGTTGGTGCTTCAAGCTGAGTTGGTGCTCAACAATTTTGTTGACTCATTGCATATTTGATCTAAGACATGTAGTCCATGTAGTGATCACTATCGGTTTTCTCCCCTTTGAGGGTTTGCCACCTATATCATGTGTTATGTCTTTATGTTCTTTGTTGTGGTTTGATTGCTCCATGGATTCTATATTGATGCTTGACTAAAGAACTAAAGAATTAGATGAAAGTTTTAAGAGTTCACTGATTCACCCCCCGCCCAACACGCCCCCCCCTCTTAGTGGCTGTGCTTCCAACATGCATGCGTAAATCTGATTTTCTGGAAAGATAAAAATCTACATTTTCATGTGTACTTTCCTCCTTCGTTCTTGGCTGGAACATGACCAACTTTCTTATTTTGTAAGGGGTGAAAGGACATGTATATTATAGAATATACTCATAAATTTGTGAATGCTTTTGTGTCCACTTTCCCTTCATACTTTCCTTTCTTTCCTTGCTGCCTTTAACTAGGGCCCTTGCCCAACTTTCTAGGTGGGCCAACCCTCCCTTGAAGCTTCCGAAATTATGCATTAAACTTATTCTAAGTGGCTGCCAGAAACAAAAGAAGGGCTGCCCTCGCGACTCACTTATTCCACTCTCAATTCTATCCCATGAAACATAAAATTCAGAATTGGGCTTACTTACTAAGGATGAGTCAATTTGAACTTCCCATGCCATGGGCTGCCCATGATCCAAGAGTGCAACTCTTTGCTCATCCCTTTTTTCCTCTTTATGCAAACACATATGAAGGCTACTCACCATGCTATTTAATGAAGTGGGAGGTGGTCCTTGGTCGCTTAGTCTATGTAGCACAACTTCCTTGCCCTCCACCTTCCTTCGGAATTCAAAATATAGGTTCATGTTGCTTTTGTCATGGCTGTAGCAACTTCTTTTCCCGTTCATTCTTTCCCTTATAGTCGCTGGAAGTTCACTTATATATCCTTGAAGAACCTTTATGGTGTTGGGTTGTGAGGGGCACACCTTCCTAGGACCAATACACATCATGTGAACAAAAAAATGTAAGGGAAACAAGCTGAAAATGCAAAATACAGCAGTCACTATGATCCTGGAAGTTGGAACCATAACAACCCTTGCCTACTCCCTTCTTTATGTTGGCCCAACATGATATAATAGCAAGGTCACCTTTGTAGAGCTCACCTGGAACCCATATCTGCTATGGATACTTGACATGCTCATTTACTTGGAAGGATTGTCTTCACCATTGAGTGTCCTTCCCTTCAACGACAGTACAAGCTTTGCAACCAAGGTAATGAGAGAACCAATCATGAAGAGAAAACATTGAATGCTTACCAAGTTGACAACTCAATTGTTTTCCCATCAAGAAATATGATTCTCCTTCCTTTATATGCAAAGTGCATCCTCCTCCTTTCCTTCTTGGCATCACCCCTTCAATGGATCTTTTTGCTTTGCCCCTTCTTGTTAGGATATGTGCTTCCTTAGCAAGACATAACAACAAGTGTTTCCTCCAAGCTCCTTGCAATTTGAAATTAGACAAGGAAAATGATGCATGAAAAGCAACAATACAAAAACCGTTTTTCTTCGCATAACTTTCTATTATGATGTCCTTGTTCATGCTTCCTTTTTGACCTTTTGTTGGCCAATCAAAAGTATATTCACTTATGGTGAGTTTCAATCCCAAGGTGCTGAAAATGCATGGAATGGAGGAGCCATCCCCCATAGTTACCCTAAATCCACCTTGCTTGGTGGGCAACCTATGTCTTGCAATCATCTTGGCATCTATGAAGTTATGTGTGGCTCCATTATCCATTGACAGGGTCACCCTTTTGCCTCTAAGAGTTCCTTTCAACCAGAAGGCATGGCGTCTAGTAGCACTAAATAGGGTAGCAATTACCTCTTTCATTGATACCTGCGAGCTGTCCACTTTTTTTTATGCAAATGTTCTTCAATTTCAGTTTGGTCTACCTTCATATTCTCTTTTTTTTGCTCAGAATTTTCTGGTTGTTCTTCCCTTGGTGGCTGCCCTTCAACTTCAGTTTTACATGCCTTCAATTTCTTTAAATTTTTTGATTTTAATTCCAGCTGATTGCCCATCATAAGAGGCCCACAATTGATTGAATTTTGGTGTCCAAACTTCAAATGTCCTTCCCTTGGTGGCTGCCCTTCAACTTTAATTTTACATGCCTTCATTTTTTTTGAATTTTCTGATCATAATTCCAGCTGATTGCTCATCATAAGAGGCCCAAAATTGATTGAATTTTGGTGTCCCAACTTCCCATGCAAAGAACCATCTACGCCAACTTGAGTATTTGTTTTGGGCTGCTCGGTACCCACTGATTTTTGATGACCAACAAATTTGTGGAGTGGCTGGCCTTTGTATAATTGGAAACTATGCTCAGTTAATTGTTTTAAGGGTTGCATTTTATCCAATTGGAAGTCCTTGCTTGGTGCGCTTAGTGATTTTGATTTTGATGCCTCCAACTTCTTACCAAACTCCTCAATGATTCTCTAAAAAGACTCCTCATGTGTTCCAATGATGTTATGCCCTTGTGTTTTCCATCCATGACATCACCATTCATGGGCAGCTCAATCCAAATGTTGGATGACAGATTAGGGCTTCCCATCTACCCCTAGGTCTAAAATCAAGCTACTCACTCACCTTGTCCACCCAAGCTCTCACCGGAATACCTGGATCACTATCAAAAGTTAGAAGAACTATCTTCCCCAAGTTGTCATGCGTAGCTATGTGCCCATGGTGAATTTTGCCATGTTTCGAACCTAGCCAATACTTGAAGCTTCTTCCCTTTTTGTACTGTGGTGCAAGTGTCAAGTACTCATCATAATCTTTCATTAAATCCCAACAAACCAAATGCTGGTCCTTCACCTTGAAGGGTTAATTCCCACGATCCTGGGCCTGAGTAAGACTTTCAATCCTACCCTTGTCCATGTCACTGTTTGATATAAACCTTGATTCCCACATATAGTCAAGATATGGCTTTGATACCATTGTAGTGTCTCCAAATGAGACAAATTGACCAAGGAGGGGTTTTCCAACTGTAATGTCCCCAAATTGGGATAATAGAGGAATAATATGGCTTTTAAACAAACCCTTCAAATTTGAAAATTATGCTTTAAATTCCAGCAAACCCTAATTGTGGAAGATGCTTCATAAAAACACACAAAGTTGCAAACCCTAGGCGCCAATGTTGAAAAACTTAAACAGTAAATTCCAGCTTGCTATTTCAGTCCAATTCCACTTCATCAAGCATATAAAAATAGCCAAAATATTCCAGAAATATAGCGCTGCAATAAATACCTTTGATGACCAAATATGATGCCAAAACAAGGCAAAAATAGTAGATTAAATTATTATAATTATTTATAACTATTTTGAATATCAACAAGGTCCCAATTGACCTTAAAACCACTCCAAAGCAAGTCACCCTAGGGTAGAAAATACAAATAAAATTCAAGTCCTTACGCAGCTCTATTTTTTGGGGTCTTCAAACTCTATACCTGGAGCGGAGCCCAATTTAGGGGTCTTCCACACTTCCACCTATTAGCTGCCCTCAAAACAATTCCACAACCCTCGGTGTTGACCTCCCAACCAAGTCGCTAAACCACCAAATCCAATCACTACCCTTGAGGGTGAGTCTTCACTTTTCAATTGGAGTAATTCTTGAATTTTCTGAATGTTGAGCCTAAATGCAGCGTTTGAAATGATGCCACCCTAATCAAAATTAAAGGGTTTCGTCCCTAATTCCCTTAGAACCTTGAAGGTTTTCGTCTCCAAAGCTTTGAGTTAAGCTCTTCGTGCTTAATCTCATAAATCAATATTTAAAGTAGCATACCTCCAAATGAAACCTTCCTTTGCTTTTATACAATTCCCCCCAAGGGGCATGCCCAAAAGAGAGTGAAACATATATTTAAATCATAAGGAAGATTGCTTTTTAATACTCTTACTTTAGTCAAGTGACGCCCATGACCCTTAAAGGGCCCCAACTTAAGTGGCTCTTATAACATAAAGTATCTTTTACATGTATTCATTCAAAATCACTTAATTGCCTTTCTGTTTTTCTCTTTTTCCTTAGCCCTTGAGAAACAAGTGAGGCTAAGGGTCTTCAATCATTTTATGTCCAAAAGGGGGACATGACAATCCTCGCCACCCAAAATTGCTTGTCCTCAAACAATTGCAAGATCCAAGGAGGTGTCCCAACACTCCTTATAACGCATTGTCCACATGTAATTGTTTGCCAAGGAAGGAAACCCATCTTTAGACTCTCCTTGCTATTGTACCTGTTATTGTTCGGTATGTACTAGCTGTAGTCATCCTCAAAATCATTCACCAACCTCATTCTTCTTTGACACCAATTTCTGCTCCAACTGTAGCTTTCCATGTGGAACCAATGACAGCTATTAACCTTCTCCAAACCATCTTCCAAGTTGGTTATTTCAAGCTCCATAAGGGCTGGAAACTTCCTCATAAGGGATGTCATCCAATCCTTGGCCCCTAAACTCCATTGACCCGCCATCAAGAAGAGGATCATCCCAACAACAACTTTTTACTTTCTGATATGTAGGCTGTATATGTGATGTACAGCCATGCAATTAACCCCAAAAGTCAACCAATTCACTACTAAGTTGACCTCCCATGTGCTCTCCATATCCACATCCTTCGAGGATGCCAATATGAACACAAACATCATACAAAAAGAGCTAAAGCTGCCAAAAGAAAAACATTCGGAAAGTGATACTTTGCTGCCCCAATGATTTTCATTCATCGTGTGCATACTAATGTGGCCACTTTTCAACAAATCTTTGGTAGCTCCTGCAAGCCATGGTAAACTCATCCAAGCTTGTAATAAGAGAACAAAAAATTTCTTGGAGGACATACCTTGGAAACCACTTTCTACATCTTGCCAAACCTCTTAAATGTTTCTCTTCATATGTGCCACACGTATCATCATTGGGTGCCCCTCTTCCACACTCTCATGCATACGTGGAACCAAATGTGAATCCACAAAGAATTCATTATGATAAACAAAAGAGTATTGCATCATACCTTCATCCTTCACCCTCCTTTCATGCAAGTTGTGTCCTCAAACATAGACACCTTCCGAATTTGATAACAACTGTAAAGTTTCAGATTTCTTACCCATGTGAAGTGGCTGCAATAGTGTTCCAAGATCTGATTTTTCTGAGGGATGAAATTCAGAACTGATTGATGCACTTTCCTTGCTCAATGTTCGTTGTACTTTGGCCAACAAATCGATCTTTATGGCCTCAATAGGTGGCTGGAATCTTTCTACCAACTTAGAAATTTCTGAGTAAGAAAATTCAGACTTTGCATAAGCATTTCTAGAACTCACCATGGGCTGTATTGTACCTTTTTTCCTTGCTTTTTCTTGAGTATGTTACCTTCGGAGTTTGCATAATCAACTCAGAATTCCTGAATCTGAATTTGCCCCATCTTTTATCATGATTTTAGTTCTTCGTCTCTTTTCTACAACCCGATTTTCCACCTCTTTGATCTCATGACTCAAATTATTATTTCTAGCAAACATTGGGCTCAATACACATGGAAACAAATAGTGCTTTTCATACCTTGAGGGCTGTTCCAACTTAGGGAAGATCTGGTTCTTTGCTGCCCTTATCCATTTCTTCTTGGGACAACCTCTTTCCATAGTTTTGGATGTCACCTTCAATGCACAACAAAATTGAATTTGGTCATACTTACTAATTTAGTAGAAGGCCAAATTTCCTTTGAAGTCATTGGCTGCCCATGATCAAAATTTGCAGCCTCTTGCCATGTACTAAAAATTACACTTGCATTCCACAACAATTCAGAACCTTGGTCTACCTCCTTATCCATTTCAAACATTGGATTGTCCAAACAATGCTCAATTTCTATCTTTGTAACTTTTTGTTTTTTCAGAAAGTACCCCATATCAAAGTCTTTTTGGAGCCTAAGGAGCTCATCAATCACTTGTTCAATTTCCTTAGCCCTTGTCACATCCTCTTTCTCCCTCAACTGCTTTGCCACTTCAATCGGCTTCCCTTGTTTGGAAATCACCACATTCCTCGCATTGCCCTTGGCTATTGCAATTGATCTCCCTAATGCTCCTACACATGGAACAAACAAATTAGTAAAAAACCATGGTGTCTAACAAAACCCTTTTGATTCCTTTGTCAAGCTCTAGGATCATGAAGTGCATCCTTTCTTGATGCCTAGAGTCTTCTTTGCAACTCCCCCATATTTGGAATTCAAAAGATAGTTTCATGTTGCTCTTGACAAGGCTGTAGCAACTTCTTTTCCCCTCTATTATTTCCCTTATAGTGGCTGGAAATCCACTCATACATGTGTGAACCACTCCCATGGTGTTGAGGTGTAAGAGGCACACCTTCTGAGGGCCAATACTCACCATGGCAACAAGAAACTTGATGGAAAACAAATTGAAAATGGGGAAAACAGTAGTTAATGTGCTACTTACAATTCTTCCTTTTATCTTTGGATCATGATATTTCTTGCTTATACCTCTTTCCATGATGGTCCAAACTTTATCCTTTGTTTCACAACATAATACAATTAAAAGTATGCTTGTAAAGCTCACTTGAATCTCACATCCATGTTCGAGGCTTGTCATGCTTATCCCTATGATTCACTTGGAAGAATTTTCTTCCCTATTGTGTGCCCTTCAACTCCACCTTATTATTAGCACAAGTTTTACAATCAAAATATTGAAAGACCCAAGCACGAGGAGAAAATAATGAGCACTCATCAAGGAGATAACCCAATTGTTTACCCATACAAAAATCTGATTTTGCTTCCTCAATATGCAAAATGGATTCTTCTTCTTCCTTACCTTCCTCTTTCTCTGGTTTTTTTGATTCCTCATGAAGTTTTTGGACTTCTTGCTGCCCCACTATTTCTGAATTGTGAAACTTAGAAATTTCACTACTTGGCTGCCCCAAAGTGTTTGATTTTTCTTCAGAGTGAGGTTTTGGACTAACACCATCAAACTTCCCAATGAGCCTCTTGTTGAATTCCTCATAGTTGTCTATGAGGTGATGCCCTTGGATTATCAACCTTTGGTGCCACCAATCATGGGCAACCCCTTCTAAATGTGGTGTGATGAATCTTAGGGCTTCCTCTACCTCCATGGGACAAAGTGCTAGGTATGTACCCAATTTATCAATCCATGTCCTGGCTGAAATGTTTGTAGAACCATCGAATGTGGGAAGAACAATCTTCCTCAAAACATCAAGTAACTCTCGTCTAACCTGAGTACTGCCCATACCTCTTTTCCATGATACAAAATCCTTAAGGCCCATCTCTTTCCTAAAAAGGGGTAGGCATGTCATATACTCCTCATAAATCTCCGTCAAATCTGTCCGAATGGAAGGCGCTCCTTTTCATGAGCTTGAGAGAATCTCTCAAACCTTGTATTGTCCATATCTCCCATGTCACTGTTTGACATAAAAACCTCAAACCCCACAGTTGGCCAAGAATTTGGCTTTGATACTACTGTAATGTCCCCAAATTGGGATAATTGAGGAATAATATGGCTTTCAAACAAAACCTTGCAAATCTGAAAATTATGCTTCAAATTCCAACAAACCCTAACTATGGAAGATGCTTCAAAAACACACACAAAGTTTCAAACCTAGGTGCCAATGTTGAAAAATTTAAACAGTAAATTCCATCTTGTTATTTCAGTCCAATTTCACTTCATCAAGCATATAAAAATAACCAAAATATTCCAGAAATATAGTGCTGCAATAATACCTTTGATGACCAAATGTGATGACAAAACAAGGTAGAAATAATAGAATAAATTATTAAAATTATTTATAAATTTTCTAAATATCAACAAGGTCCCAATTGACCTTAAAACTACTCCTAAGAAAGTCACCCTAGGGCAGAAAATACAAATAAAATTCAATTCCTTACGCAACCCTATTTTTTGGGGTCTTCAAACCCTATACGTATTGCGCAGCCCAATTTAGGGGTCTTCCACACTTCCACTTGTTCGTTGCCCTCAAAACAACTCCACAACCCTTGGTTTTGACCTCCCAACCAAGTCGCTACACCACCAAACCCAATCGCTACCCTTGGGGGTGAGTCTTCACTCTTCAGTTGGAGTAATCCTTGAATTTTCTGAATGTTAAGTCCAAATGCAGCCTTTGAAATGATGCTATCCTAATCAGAATTAGAGGGTTTCGTCCCTGATTCTCTTAGAACCTTGAAGGTTTTCGTCTCCAAATCCTTGAGTTAAGATTTTCGTGCTTAGTCTCATAAAGCAATAACCAAAAGTAGCATACCTCCAAATGAAACCTTCCTTTGCTTTTATACAACTCGCCCCAAGGGGCACGCCCAAAAGGGAGGGAAACATATATTCAAATCATAAGAAAGTTGCTTTTTAAAACTCTTACTTTAGTCAGGTGACGCCCATGACCCTTAAAGGGCCCCAACTTAAGTGGCTCTTATAACATAAAGTATCTTTTAAAGTACCTTTTACATGTATTCATTCAAAATCACTTAATTGCCTTTCTTTTTTTCTCGTTTTTCTTAGCCCTTGAGAAACAAGTGAGGCTAAGGGTCTTCAATTGTTTCATGCCTAAAAGGGAAACATGACACCAACAAACCCTTAGATAATATTGCTAATCACCTGAAAATCTGATCCACAAAACCAACAAACCCTAGCTCAAAAGTTTGAAGAATTTCCAAGCAAAACACACCCAAAATAGCTAAAAAAATTGCTGAATAATAAACTGAAAACAATGTACCTATTTGGCCAAGATATAGTGGCGAAGAGGCTGAAAATTAACCCTGCAAATATTATATTTTTGTTTGAAAGCATAGTCGCATTTCCACTTCCAAAACAACTTTAAAACTTCCTTAAGTGAGTCGCCACACTTAGGAAAAATTAGAGAAATAAATCTGATATTCAGTCCTTTGAATTTACTTTCCACCAACCTTCCGAACCTCCCCAAGCAAGTCGTCCAAGTAGAAAAATATTATATTAACTTTCTTAATATTCCTAGGGTGCCGAATGGTCCCCAAACCCTGCAATTAATCTACAAACAACTCGTCAATGCCGAAATAAAATATTAAAATTACCTTTTGACCTCAGAAGAGGGTTTTGAACCCAATTAGCCCTCTTGAGAGGGGTCGCCACTCTCCCAAAGCAAGTCGCCACTCTAGGGATGGCTTCCTAGATCAACCAAACTCTCAAATCAAGTTCGCCCATCTCTTTGACCTGTAAATTATGAATTTTCAGCTCTCTATAGGGTTTGAAACAATCCTTGATGAAGGTAGACGCACCCTTGTAGATCCAATTGTATGAAATTATGCAAATTTGGAGCACAATTACATCCCTTGAATCGCGCTGCCCTAAATGTAGGAATGGAGGTTTTTGTTCCCAAAATCTTGTCACACTTAAAGATTTTCGATCTCAAGTTGTGGTGAACAAACTTGACTTGATCAACAATTTCAATATCCAAAATGAATAACCTTTTCAAATGAGTCTCTCCTTACCTTTTATATTCTTCCTCCAAGTGTAGCATCTAAAATAAGGAGGGAGAGTTTACTTTTTTCTTTTAAAAAGAAAATATATAAAGCTTCCTTATAAAATTCACTTTTAGGCCTTAAGTGCCCATGACACTCAAAAAGCCCCAAAGTAAGTGAAAAACAAATTAGATTATTACTTTATTTTAAATATTTACAAATATTTTTTATTTCAGTAATAATATTATTTTAATTTCAAAATGAGGACATTACATCCTTTCACATTGGTTTTGGTTCAATTGATAAGCATACTCGTGAAAGAAGAAATGTGAGTTATAGGGATGAAGATGTTCTATTGGCGAAGGGAGACAAGTATGCTAATCACAAGCTAAGGTATGTAGGTCTTCTAGATTTGTTTTTATCACTAGATGATGGTCATCATGGGCAAGATGCCAAGATGGATGTTAGTGGCCTTAATTCCAATATGGCTGATAAGTTCTTCATCCTATACATCCAAAGAAAATTCATAAGGAATCGTATATGAAGTGTAGTGAATTCTAATAATTTTCTGAAGGGCCAATCCACACAATTCATGAGTCAGTCATTGGAACCAATTTGTAAGCTTGCTGCTATGCAAATAATTACAATCATTAAGATGATAAATTTTCAGTTTGAAGCTACTTTTAAGGGATTTTCAATCACATGGTGTGAAGAGAAGTTCAAGGGGAATGTATTACTTCAAAAGACTTTTTATATTGCAAGTAGGAAGGCTACTGCCATCATCTCTTCCAGGCAGCCCAACAACTTGTATGCAGTCCTACAAGTAAATTCAGTGATAAATTGGGATAATCTTTCAATTGTTGATGTTATTGGAACATCTTTAGCCACTGTATGGTTGGTTCCAACCACCATTATTATTATTTTGCATGAGATGATACATTGCTACAACCATGATATGATGATACCTTCTATTTCACATGTTGCAATACTAGTGTTTTTCTTGGACAACTGTAATTTGGGAAGTTTGATGATGTTTCTTTGAATTAAAATGTTGCTTGAAGGAAATCCGATATGGGCAACAAGGCGAGTTGCTTTTCCTAAGTTGGAGCAACCAACTCTCATGGGTAAATTTGGTCAAATACATGGGTTGTTGAGTAGAGCAAAGATGGAAGAAAGTTACCCTTACAAAGAAATCAATGAGTGGGTCATAAGGCAGCCTGTAAAGTATGTAAGAAACTATCAAATTTGTTTTTGCATGAGTTGGTTTCTAAGGCATGAGGGCAGATCCGAAATTTGCATAAAAAACCAATTTAAGGGATGCAAACAAAATTCAGGTTTTGCTGTGAAATTTTAGAGTCTTTTGGGTTATAAGATGGTGAGTTTGGAGGGACAAATCAATTGACTATTGAGGTCAATTTTTTTTTTTTTGAGCACCTTATAGTGCCTAACTCATTCTGAAAATGTCATTTCAAGGTTTGAATTTTGGTACTCAAACAATTCTGAGTGGTTAAGGTAGGTCCAGTCACATTATGAAGGCAAAAATGTTGATTTTTTGAGCATGCTACAGCCCATGGCGAGTTCTTAAAAGTTATACTCAAGGTTTGAATTTTATTACCTAGAAATTTTTGAGTTGATGAAGATGCTTCAGCCACCTATGGAAGGTAAAAAGGTTGAAAAGTGGGGTAAACTTAAACCTCTAACAATGAGGAGAAAGCTATAGTGGCATGTAAGAGTGATCAAGGGTTTGTTGAAAGAAAAACATGCTAGTTTGCACACCTTTTAAGGAGGACAAAGGGACTTTTCCAAGTGGGGCAACAAGGTATCATTTTCCAAATGTTTTTATTTTTGTAAATCTAGTTCCTTTTATATGAAGTTTGTGCTTGTAAGAACATCGTCCAAGTTCATGGATAACAATGAGTTTAGTTTGGGCTACAAGAAGGCAATCTCCTTGATGAAGGGACCTTGGACTTTAGTGACAACTCGGGAGCTTCCAGCCCTTAGGGGACATGTTTGGGGAAGCTTGAAGCATGTTTGGAAGAGTTGGGGTCATGGTCAGGAAGATTGTATCATATGGCATGAGAAAACAAAGAGGAAAGGCAGCTGTAACATCTCTTCTTGTCATATTTACTATGACAAATTCAGCTCATCTATGGTAAGACATGACTCCAATATTGTTTTCCTTAGAATTGCATACATGTTTAGCACACCAAGGGGCAAGAGGAAAGTGAGGAAAGAAATTTTTAAGAACAATTGCATGGCTGGAAGTTACAATTGCAGCCCTCTAACCATCATACATAGATTCCCTTGCAAAGCACCGCATTCCAAAGTTGGAGGATCTAGGGGCATGAGGGCTAAGGAATGGAGAATCATCTTGTGGGAAGTATTTTCAACCCATAGAGGACACTAGGAAATACCATGGGGAGATTTCTTTTTGACTAATGTGTTTGCTTCTTGTGTAGGTGATAGCATAAGGGAAAGCAAGGCTCAAATAATTGAAGATCACATGGCTTTAATACATTTTTCCAGCCACTTTGGTAATTCTTATTCTGAAATTTTCATTGCTTTCATCATTTTATGGGCAGTTTTAAGGCATATGGGCTCTATGGCAAGAGGAAAAAGGATATGGTACTTTTGCTTCTTGTGTAGGTGATAGCATAAGGGAAAGCAAGGCCCAAATAATTGAAGATCAAATGGCTTTAATACATTTTCCAGCCACTTTGGTAGTTCTTATTCTGAAATTTTCATTGCTTTCATCATTTTATGGGCAGTTTTGAGGCATATGGGCTCTATGGCAAGAGGAAAAAGGATATGGTACTTTTGTTTTTGCAAATTCAGTTTACATAAACAACAGATAATCTTCATGAACAACAGTAGAATGTTTCTACAAGAGGGTTCTTTCCCATGAGATGGACCGAGGTTTGAATTGTGCACAAAATCAATGATGGGGACAGCCCTATGGGTGCTTCAATTGCTTGAGAACAAGCAATTTTGGAAAGGGAGGGCTGTAATGCTCCATTTTTCATAATAAAGGAAAATGGATTGAAGGAATTTAGCCTAATTTTCCTCGTAAGCTAAGAGATGATAATTAGGGAATTTATTTTAATACTTAATTAGAGTTGCTCGAATAACGATTTTAATCATTTGTTATCTTAAGACAATTTTAATTGATTACTAGAATAATGGAACTATCATGATTAGTTATTTAAATTACCTAAAAAGTGGTTTTTACCACTCTAAAAATTAAAGTAATTTAGGTAAATAATTGGATGGTATTTTTAATTAATTAATTGCTCAAAAAATGATTTTTATCACTCTTGCACATAGAGCAATTTAATTAATTAATTATTAGATTATGTCCCAAAAGTAATTTTAATTACTATTATTTTTTAAGGCAAATTAATTTAATAATTGGAGAATGAATTGTGACTTTGTTGGCCATCGAGAATTGGAACGCCATCGTTTGGGTCAGATCCAAAAGTGGAAAAGAGGAATTAAAGGTCGGCAATGATTTTTAATTCATGCATCGGACTCCCTCACATGGTTCGCCTCCTTGGGAGGGTATTTACTGCAAGCAAAGGATCTATTTTTGGGATTATGCTTATTTAGATATTGAATCTTATGCTCAAGTATGTCAAGCTTGAACAAGTGACTTGGGGACGAAACCCTTCAAGTGTAGAAAGGAGTTTGGGGACAAAAACCTCTATTCTTCCACATAGGGCAGCTCCAACCAAGACATGTAATTGTGCTTCATATTTATGGATTGCAGATTTACGCCCTCTCCTAAGGTGGCGACTTCCCTTGGCAAGTGTGGTTGTGTGGCTTGCTATTGGAAGCCATTTATAAGTTTTTGGAGAGCTCTAAAAGGTGGTGACTTGGCCACTTGTGTTGAAGACCCCATTAAGGGCTGCGCTACAAGGGAATAACCCTTTCCTAGGATTTGAGAATTTATTATCAAATTATTCCAGCTAGGGTGAATTGGTTTGGAGCTGATTTTTTAGAGTTTGGAGGGCTATTTTGTACCCAAATAATATTTTGGAATTTGCTAAATTTTTTTCTATATTTATCAATAAATTTGAGGATATTTTCTATCGCTTTCAAGTTGGAAAAAAAATAAAAACTCAGTATTATATTCGTTGTAAATTTTCTACATGTTGGCGCCATTATGATTGATTTTATTGAGTGATTTGATGTTCTAAAAATCATTATAGTATTTAGTAATTTTTATGCTAGTGTTTCATAATTTATTTTCAACAATTTGTAAGTTTTAGGCATCTAGGGTTTGGTTGGAAAAAAAAATTGCTTTGCCTAGGGTTTGCATAAAATTCTAGATTTGAGTAATTTATCTCATTTGACGACATTACAGACAAATTGTTTGAAGGTTGATTTGCACATGATTGAGGGTGATTTTGTGCCCTAGATAATATTATGAATTTATTATATTGTTTCAGCAGTGAACTAGGGTTTTGAGAATTTCGAGACAACTTTTGGTGGGCTTCCTGTGATGAGAAAATTCTGATTTTAATTTTGTTTGATAGCTTCTATTTTTTGATCATTTTGAGCTATCATTTTCATTGAAATTCCAAGTATTGTAGAAGTGAATTTATGAAATTCTGCGATAATTTTACAATAATAAATTTCAGAATTTGGAGTTTCGACTTCCGAGTGAATATTTTGACTTCTAAAATTAGTGGTTGCAATATAAAGCTCAATTCATATTTTTTGAAGGGTTATTAGTATCAAATTTGATTTTTGCTCTAATCGCCTAAGGGTTTGGTGGAGGAAATTGCTGAATATTGCTTTATTTTTCGAAGTGTGTTAATTGTTGAATTTGTATTTTTAGTTTCTTTGAAGGATGGGGTTTTGGATTAGGTAGGGTTTATTGGAAAACCTCAATTTTGTGTAATTGTTTCATTTGGGGACATTATAGTGGTATTAGAACCATATCTTGGCTATATGTGGAATTTAGGGTTTATATCAAACAATAACGTGGACAAGGGAAGGATTGAAGGTCTTATTCGGGCTCAGTATCGTGGGAATCAACCCGTCAAGGTGGAGGACCAGCCTTTGATTTGTTGGGATTTAATTAAAGATTATGATGAGTACTTCACACTTGCACCACCATATAGGAAGGGAAGGAGCTTTAAGGATTGGTTAGGTTTGAGATATGACAAAAAACACCATGGGCACTGTTGTCAACCTGGAGTTGCACCCTGATCGAAGACGTGCTGAAACGGTTAATTCTCGTTCCAGTTGAAACAATGGGATCTTCTCATGAGGGTGGGTGCCTCAATGATGAGAAGAACCTCTAGAGAAGACTGGTTCCTGTAAGATGTATCTATGAGGATCTCAACTTCTACGCTACAAACTACTTAGGAAAAAGGGGAGAAAAACTTGAAGGAAAATCCTAGATAAAATAGTGATACACCTAATTTGCTTTATCCACTCAAATCGAGCTTCTAAGAACACTGATTCAGACAAGGAAGAGGCATAATTTCAACTCCAATTGATCAATACACATAAGTATTTCACGAAAAGGTTTTGTCTAATGATCTAAGCTTGAGGGAAATGTAGAAATAGCCCTGGTGAAAGGCACTAAACAACCACTAATATCCACTGTAAACTCAAGTAAAGACATTCAAACATAGAACGCGACTTGCATAAATGACCAGCTAGTAACTAGGTACGAATCCAGATTTGACAAGGAAGAAAGAAAATATATCACTTATGCAAATCTATATCAATAGTACACTATACCAGCTGCTGGAAATTGAAAAAAACACAGTCCTCTTCTCATTGATTCTGAAAAAGGTTACAACACAATCTTTGAAAGAAATTTTTTTTTGTCAAAAGAGCGGATGATTTTAATCTAACGCTGAAAGCCAACTTATAGAAAAATACAATAGCCAAGAGATGACAATGAAAATAAGAGAGGAAGTTAACTCTTCATTAGCCCAAATCCAAATTGCGTTGCATGAGCCTTCCAAATTTGTCTTTTTCATGTCTTTTGTCTTGCATGAAGACTCCTTGACGTTGAAATGGACGGTGGCTAAGCTTAGGCTGTTCTTTATTTAGGCATCACGCATGGAATGTTATGGACGGTAGGTTAATTTTGACAAGTCAAACTCTTATCATGCAAAAATGCTACGCCCACCTCCAAATTTGGAACCCTTCATGGGCTGCTGGAACGTTTGAAGAGCTGAGTTGACCAAGAGATGAGCTTGACTTAAAAAACCAGTCAACTGAAGCTTTGACCAGTCAACCGAAAATAGCCTTTGCTTGCATGGATTTTCCTCTTATTTTAGTCTTCCTGTTCGTGTCTATTTTCTGCGGACTTCTATTTGCTGTCCAAGTCCAATTATTTCTTCGAAATTCTGTTTTGCCATTGTTTTTTTATTATTTCCTTTCGGAATTCTGTTGGCTTCTTTTTTGGATTTTTTCCTTCCCTGTGGACTTTATTTTCTAGGTTTACCTTCGCTGCATTTCCTTCAGATTTCTTGTTGACCTCTCTTTGGATTTCCTTTGGACTATCTCCTGTTGACTCATCCTGTTCTTGTGGAATTTATGTTCACCCCCCTATTTCTTTCGAGATTTTTTGCTGTCTCATTTCCTTGGAGTTTTTGTCTTTACCTTTGGATTATTATGTTTGCAATTTTTTTGAAGGAATCCTTCGGACAAAAAGTCCGAAGGAATTCCTTCGGACTTTTTCTTTGAAGGATGTCCTCCCACAAACTTCCTTTTTATACTTTCTTCGGGTTTTTTGAATAGTCTTTTCTTGAAGGGTAGGTGCCCTTCGGGCTTTTTGTAAATCCCTTTGAAAACCACGAGACAGACCTTCTCGAAGGGCACATGCCCTTCGGGTTTTTTGCAAACGTCTTTCCCTAAGTTGAAGTGAACCTTTCCAAAGGGTACCCTACCTTTCGGGTTTTTTGTCAATAACCCTTCCAAAGGGTACCTTGCCCTTTGGGTTTTTTAAATAGCGCCTTTTGAAGCGAATAACCCTTAAGAAAAAGGCACCCAAACTTTTTGGAGGACACTCGGACTTTTTGGAGGGCATCTGAGCTTTTTGGAGGGCACCCGGGCTTTTTAAAAATGTCATTTCCAAAGGGTACATTGCCATTCGGATTTTATTTTGTCCTTTGAACTTTTTCGAAGGAATTCCTTCGGGCTTTTTGTCCGAGTCTATTTGCTTGTTCTTCAATGTCTGCAACTTCGGACTCTTCACTGACACCTACTTCGGATTCTTCACTGGCACCTACTTCGGATTCTTCACTGCTTGTTACTTATAAAAAGAGATAAATCATTCTCCCTGAGAAACCCGAAATGCATATCCTGAGTAATTCAAGTTTTCCAACCTGGATTACTTCTACTGAAAAAACTTTCATAAGCAAAGCACTTCTCAAAATTTGATTTGCACTGTCAAGAGTAATTTGGGTTTTGCAACCTGGATTACTTCTTTGTATAAAACTTTCATAAGCAAAGCACTTCTCAAGACCCGATTTGCACTGTCAAGAGTAATTTGGGATTTCCAACCTGGATTACTTCTGCTGATAAAACTTTTATAAGCAAAGCACTTCTCAAAACCCGATTTGCACTTTCAAGAGTAATTCGGGTTTTCCAACCCAGATTACTTCTGCGGAGGGGTTTCAACCGCTGATTACTCATAAAGTGAAATAAGTTGTCTCTTGTAAAACCCGAAGACTTCTCCTTCCAAAAATCCAAAGTCTTCTGCTGTGTAAAACCCGAAGTCTTGCTTGAATGCACACCCTCTCACACTTTGGCAAAATTTTGGTATGTAGGCCAATAAATGGCCAACAGGCACATAGCTACGCATGAGGACTTGGGGAAGATAGTTCTTCCAACTTTTGATGGTGATCTAGTTATTCCGGTGAGAGCTTGGGTTGACAAGGTGAGTACCATGATTTGAGACCTAGGGCTAGAAGGGAAGCCCTAGTTTTTGTCATCCAACATTTGGATGGGGCTGCCCATGAATGGTGGTGTTATGGATGGGAAACACAAGGGCACAACATCATTGGGACACATGAGGAATTCTTTGAGAGAATTATTGATGAGTTTGGTAAGAAGGTGGAGCCATCAAAACCAAAATCACTAAGGGCACCAAAGAAGGGTTTCCAATTGGATGAAAGGCAACGTTTAAAACAATTAAATAAGCCTAATTTTCAATTGTACAAGGGACAGCCACTCCATAGGCTTGTTAAACACCAAAACTCAATCAATTATTGGCCTCTTGTGATGGGCGATCCGTTGGAAATTAAATCAGAAAATTTAGGAAAACTGAAGGCATGTAAGGCTGAATTCGTAGGGCAATCACCACGTGAAGGGCCTTTGAAGTTTGGACACCAAAATTCAGTCAATTGTAGGCCTATTATGTTGGACAATCAGCTGGAATTTAAATCAAAAAATTCAGAAAAAGTGAAGGCATGTAAAACTGAAGTTGAAAGGCAGCCACCAAGTGAAGAACATTTGAAGTTTGGGTGCCAAAATTTATTGAATTGTGGACCTATTATGATGGACAATCAGCTGGAATTAAAATCAGAAAATTCAAGAAAATTAAGGGCATGTAAAACTGGAGTTGAAAGGCAACCACCAAGGGAAGGACAATCAGAAAATTCTGAGCAAAAATCAAAAGCTCTGGAGCAGCCAAGAATTAATTTTTAGACATATAAAGGGCAACCAATGATCGAAATTTCTGAACCACAAGAACCAATAATTCAAGGGCAGCCAAGTAAGGAGTTCCAACAAGCTATGGAGCAATCAATGGGGTTGCAAATGGTTGACATTAATGGGGAAGTTACAGAAAAATTAGAACTTCCAAGGTTGAAGCAAAGAGAGGTTGTTCAACAACTTCATGAGCCTACAAAAGGTCAAAAGGGAAGCATGAACAAGGACCTCATAATTGAAAGTTATGCCAAGAAAGGAAGTTTTTGTATTTTCCCTTTCCATGCATCATTTTTCTTGTCTAATTTCAGATTGCAAGAAGAAGCTTGGAGGAAACACTTGTTATTTCTTGCCAAGGAAGCACATGTCCCAACAAAAAGGGACATAGCAAAGAGGTCTATTGAAGGAGTGATGTCAAGAAGGATGCACCTTGCATATAAAGGAAGGAGAATCTGATTTCTAGATGAGCAAACAATTGAGTTGTCAACTTGGTAAGCATTCAATGTTTTCTCTTCATGATTGGTTCTCTCATTACCTTGGTTGCAAAGTTTGTTCTATCATTGAGGTGGAGGTAAGGGACACTCAAGGAGAAGAAGAAGTCTTCCAAGTAAGTTCAATTAAAGGACATGGCAAATACCCCTCATGGTTATGGGATCTAGGAGAGCTCTATCAAAATAATGTTGCCATCATGTATAGGGCCAATGTGAGGAAGGAAGTAGACAAGGAATATTATGAAACATGGATCAAGGTAGCTGCTGTTTTTGATATTTTCAATTTGTATTCCTTGAAGTTATTAGTCACCTTGGTAAGCATGGGCACTAAGAAGGTGAGCTTGTCACTTTCCAGCACTATGGGAACAATCCAAACATATAGCAGTGGTTTTCCTGTCACGAGGAGAGATTGGGAGAGAGAATGGGCACACTACCGCTAGGTTAAGATAAAGCATGATGACATAATTGCAAAAGTGTTGCTAAACACTAGTGTTTTTTCTAACATGTTTACTTCATGTGAAGGTTCATTAGTGAGATCACCTACCAAGGCTAAAAGGAATACAATGGATATGGTAATTTCCAAACAAGAGCAGGCGGTGGAGAATGATTTTTATGTGGTTGGCATAGGGGAGACCCATATGGTCCTTGGTATTCAATGGTTGCATTCACTTGGTAAGTACACTCAAACTTTCAAATTATGGAGTTAAAATTAAAAGCAATATGTAATGAGATTGTTTTACATGGTTTGAGTGATAGACAGGCCCGTTCTTTTGCAAATAGAATGTTAGGAGGATGTTTCATGGGCATGAGGAAGATTGAAAAGAAGACTGCCACTAGACATCAAAAGCAGCCCCTTCATTATAAATTGGAACCCTCTACAAGGCAATTGGTAACTGTAGCATATTCTGATTTTTGTCATGCTTGTATTGGGAGGGATGAGATGAGAGTTGATTGCCAAGGGCAACCCAAAAATTGCTTTGGGCAGCACCCTATTCCTTCTTGCAAGAGTAAAATTGAAGGTGTTTTAAGGAAAGTGAGACCCCTCTTGGATTTTGAATGGGTCAAAATTACAAGCAGCTGTTCACAAGGTTTGAATTACAAGAAAAGATGGTCCTTTTGCATACAAAAAAATGCTAAGCACAGCTGAGCTTACATATGGACTCTTTCGGGCGTCAAAAGCAATTTATTCTGCATATAGCAGCCAAGGTGAAGAGCTTGGAAAAGATGTATGAAGTCTAAATTTTTTGGCGTAAAATTTTCTGAGTGAACAACACAAGTCCAACCACCTAAAAGAATTAAAATTTGGTACTTTAAGGGCACACGCTACAGCCCATGTTTGGGAAGACATATGCCAAGGTACATTTTGAAATTAACCACTCAGAAAATTCTGATTTTAAGGGGCAGGTACAGCAACATGTGAAAGGTGAAAGATCTATTTTTTTTTGATAAATTTCAGCCTATGGTGTATTCTGGAAATGTTCACAATGAGGTACCCTTTTGGCTTGATAAAGAATGGGAGGTATAAGCCTATCTTGTAGGTTGGGTGAGACTTTTGTTTGATCATTTTAATGTTCTTATGTATGAAGGAGGTGATAAAACGAAGTCCAAGATGAATGGCATACCACGTGTTTTGAAGTACACTCAAGGGAGGTTGTATCTATGTGCTATTTTAAATCAAGGTATGTTTCAAGATGAGATTATTGTTACTTATTTCCAAGTTTTGGAGACATTTTTTGAGGGCACATTGATCATTATGAGAGGCTACATCAAGGGCAAACCAGTATGGCATGTGTTATTTCTTTGGGGATATGAGGAGTCTTTGAAAGGTGATCCGCAACACCTTGAGTTTATAGGGGTAGCTTATAAGATATAGGTTTAGCAAGTTGGGAATTTAGATTGGAGCTTGTTTTTAGTGGGAAGCTATTTCAGTTGGTAAGTGCATCATGAAGAATGTGGGGACAACCCCATGGCTTTTGCAATTGTTTGAGGATAACCAATTTTTGGTGGGGAGGACTGTAATGTCTCCTTTTTTGGCATAACTTGCTTATGGACCCTTAGCTTGGTTTTGTTCCCACAAGGCTAAGGGAAAGAAAGAGAAGGGAACTATGAGGTGGTTATTTAAAGAGCAAAAAAGTGAAGTATATATGTATTCTAATTTTCAATTGAGTTATGCAAAAAATGCTTTTTATCTAATTTTCACTTAAGTTGGAACTTTTTGAGGGTCATGGGCACTTAAGGCCTAAAAGTGAATTTCCAAAGGTAAACTCTCCCTCCTTATTTTGGGTGCTGCACTCGGAGGAGGAATATAAAAGGTAAGGAGAGGATAATTTGGAAGGGTTATGCATTTTTGATATTGAAATTATTGCTGTGCAAGTATGTCAAGCTTGTTCAACACAATTTGAGGACGAAAACTTTCAAGTGTGACAAGGGTTTGGGGATAAACAACTCCATTTCTTATATTTAGGGCAACTCTATTCAAAGGATGTGATTGTGTTTCAGATTTGCATTTGCATGCAATTGTACCTACAAGGGTGTTTTTGGACACCACCTTCATTAAGGATTGTTTCAAACCCTTCGGAGAGCTGTAAATTCATAATTTGCAAGTCAAAGAGGTGGGTGAACTTGGTTTAAAAAGTTTGGTTGATTTTGGAGGCCATCCTAAGCGTGGCGACTTGCTTTGGGAGGGTGGCGAACCCTCTCAAGAGGGTGAATTGGCCCCAAAATCCTCTTCTAGGGTTTAGAGGTATTTTTAACAATTTATTCCAGCTTGGTGAATTGTTTGAGGGTTGATTTGTACATGATTGAGGGTGATTTTGTGCCCTAGATAATATTCTTAATTTATTATATTATTTCAACAGTGAACTAGAGTTTTGATAATTTGAGGACAACTTTTGGTGGGCTTCCCATGATAGGAAAATTTTGATTCTAAGTTTGTTTGATAGCTATTATTTTTGTGATCATTTTGAGCTATCACTTGCATTGAAATTCCCAATATTGTGGAAGTTGTGAATTTATGAAATTCTGTTGTAATTTTGCAATAATAAATTCTAGAATTTGGAGTTTTGACTTCTAAGTGAATATTTTGACTTTTAAAATTCGTGGTTAGAATATAAAGCTCAGTTCATATTTTTTGGAGGTTTAGAAGTATCAAATATGAATTTTGCCCTAATTGCCTAAGGGTTTGGAGGAAATTGTTGAATATTGCTTCATTTTGCAAAGTGTGTTATTGGCTGAATTTGTTTTTTCAATTTATTTGAAGGAAAATAGGTTTTGGATTAGGTGGGGTTTGTTGGAAAACCCCAATTTTGCCTAATTGTCCCATTTGAGATCATTACACACCTGTTCAATAAGATTCATTGGTCGCTTTTGTGTTAGAGGTTATTATTCTTTAGATGTCTTTTGAGACCACTACGTATCTATGTTCTCTTCTTTGCATGTGGTGTTAATACTTGATTGATTATTTACTTGTGTCACTAATCTCACATGGTATTAGAACTTGGGGTTGTTATTGTGTAAAACTCCCTAGGTTTTGATCCTTTGCTATTGCAAGGGTGCAGGGAGGAGTGGTGATATGTCATGAAGGTGTTTGGTCGTAATTTTGTTTTATCTATAAAGGGTCTTTTTTTAAGATAAAATATCTAGCGGTTTTGTGGGCAAATAAAAATTCTGATTGCATTTTTGGATTCATCACAAAAATATCAGGTGTCAGTTTTCTACATTTTTTCAGATTTGTCAATTTGGGGCTTGAACAATTCATGTTAAATTTGACATTTGATTAACTGTAATAGGGCAGTTTTTCTTCTAGAGGCCATAAATTTGTCATATAGACTCCTTTTGTGTCTGTTTTTGGACTGTTGGAAAGAATTTTGAAAGCTCTATGTAATGTACTAGTTTTATCAACATTTACAAGCTTTTTTAATAGTCTTAGCATCACTAAAGATTGATATGATTTTGGTGGTCCTTGTGTTGATGGGACACAATTTTGAAGATTGGGAGCATAGTTTGCTTGTACTTGGCAAATACTCGGCAAACCAACAAAAATTGACTCGACAAATACTCACCAATACTCGACAACTTAAAAAAATACTTAAATTTCTAAAAAAACATAAATTTAATACAAATTGCAGTTACCAAATTATCAAATGAGTCTGTAAAACATTGGGGAAGTGTTTTCTACTAGATTTGAATACAAATAGAGTATACAATTGCATAATCATGCGTATACAACAAGAAAATGATACTTATAAATTTATGATGATTGTCATTGAAAATCATCATCATAAATTACATGTGGATGCAACACAAATTACAAGACTCTGCAATTTCTGCCTTTGTTCTAGTGAAAAATATTAGAGGCTGAGAGTTTAATCTTTGCACTCTGCTGTGCCTCCTTGCTTTGCCTAGAACACTGTGCATGTGGCTCCACCCTGGTACCAAATGGCAGTGACTCCTCTGCCTCATGTTTGACATCTACAAGGATGTTATCTAATCCAATCTCTTCTGCTTCAGTTGTACCACTACCTACACCCTCCATAGTTTGCCTCTTGAAATCAATAATCACGTCCTTTGTGAACAAGGGGGTTTCCTCGTATCATGTAGTCCAGTCATTGTAGGGATCAATCTCATCCAAATCAATAGGCTCCTCTGATGTGTCCGCCTTTCTTGTGTGAAGCCCAAGGTTGTATTACACAAAAAATAGGGCATTGAAGTGTCGTTGAGTCAATTTATTGTGCTTATTCGTGTGAATGACGTCAAACAAACTCTAGTTGCACTCACATCCAAAAGTGCTACAAGGTTGAGATAAATTTCAAAGGGCTAGCTTTTGAAGATTTGGGGTATTTTCACTCATCTTCCCACCATGAACTTGCAAACAAGATATTCAAAAGTTTGCAAGTAATTAATAATTGTAAATTTGTAACTTATAAGCATAGTTAAAATATTCATCCGAATATGGTCTATTAACGGATCGGACCGAATATTATGCAGAAAATGAATTTGTTTGGACAAATTCGTATTGATTCGAATATGCATTTTCTTAATTAAAAAATAAATATAACAGGTAAATCGTGGCGAACCCAAAAAAATATAAAAAATCCTAATTTTTTTTTCCAAACCACTACTCAAAAACGCGGCAAACCCCAAAATAAATATCAAAAACCCTAAAAGAAATTCCAAACTACCAGTTAAAAAAGCGGCGAACAATTTGTGGTTGGTTTCTATTCATTACGCTATAAAACGTGGGATGAGCTCTAAAAGTTAAAACACAATGATCGTTTCATTGTTTCGTCCTTTGGGAAGCACTGAATTGACAGGTTGCTTAGCAAACGCCAAACACCAAAGCGTCCGCCGTCGATCCCCTATGGTTGGCGTGGATGTAATACCTTAGGTGACCGTGACAGACTCAAACTTTTGCTTTTGCTTGCAGTGATCATAGCATCCATTGTCAGCTGTCGAGAGAAGAACAAGTTCAGCTGCGGTAAGTAATTAGTTTTAGGTTTTTAGGTTTTTGTTTTTTAAAGCTTTGATTTTTCATTTTAGTTTGTTTATCTTTTTTAATTTTTAATAATTTTAATTTAAATTTTAGTAATAGTATCAAACATTAGTTAAAGTTTTAATAATTTTAATTTAAAATTAAATAGTAAATATTGTATAATTATTATGGTATTTATATATATTTTATTTTGAATTATTTATTTTTTATTACTATTTAATAAGTTAAGTTTTTTTTAATGTTAATTTAAAAACATAAAATTGTGTATTTAATAAATCAGTTCAATTTTTTTTTATATTAGTTTATAATTAATTTACATTAAATTTTATATTATAAACTTTTAATTTATAAAATATATTGTTTTTAATATTTATAATCAATAATTATTTAAAATTGTATTGAACATAAAAATGATAGCATTTTGTAGGTCAAAGCTTCTTTGTAGAGTTACTAAATTTCAGATCAGAAAGGTTGAGCAGTGCTAGTGGGTATTGGGTAGGGGAGGAACAGTTTTATATTACGTAAGATTGAACAGTGGGCATTTGAACAGTGAGGTCAATAATTTCTTCTTATCAACAACAAAAAGCAAATTTTTAGTACATCTAAAAATTCAACATGTCAATCCGTCCATTAGAGATGAAGTACATTGTCAAGAGAGATGATAAAGATAAAAAAAATGAGATGCACTTTGTGCAATGGGAATATCATAGGGAGTATAACCAAAGTTCGCTACCATTATCTTGAAGGATCTTTAGATGTGAAAGTTTGTGGGGTAGCAAATGAAAATTCAACGAAACCGGAATATGTAGAATTTATAAATCGAGTGAAAGCTAAATTTAATGTGAGTTGCGTTGGATCATTAGCTTCAGAATCAAAGAAGGCTAAAATTCAACATTTAATCTCACAAATGGGCTCCTTCAATAGTTCAAGTTGCTCTCCATCACCATTTGCCCAAGGAAGTGGAAGTGGAGTTTAAAAGTCACAGGCTTATTGAAGTCAATGTGAAGGCCACAACAAAAGCATGATGTGGACAGGTTGGCAACTAGATTGTTTTATGTAGCGGCCATTCCTTTCAATGTTATCCATTCTCCACATTTTCAAACCTTCATAGATGTGGCTATTGATTTTGGGGAGAGTTACAAATGGCTTAGCTATGAAAGAGTATGAACAACTCTTCTTGATGAGGAAGTGGTAGCCATATCTATTGAGATAGATGGAATAAAAAAAATGTGGAAAAGAACAGGGTGCATAATAATAAGTGATAGATGGTCTGATTCAAGAAGAAGACCTCTTCTAAATATTATGGCAATATCTTCTGATGGTGCTATGTTTATAAAATCAATTGATACAAGTAAATAACAAAAAACTTCTCTTTTCATTTCTCAATGCATCGAATCAACTATTTTGGAGATAGGAGAAGAGAATGTTGTTCAAATCATTACAAATAATGCAACGAATTGTAAAGGGGCAGGTGATATACTCATGGATAGATTTTCTCGTCTGTTTTGGACACCATGTGCTGCACATGTGTTGGATCTTTTGCTTGAAGATCTATCAAAATTGAAGTGGGTAAGTGATATTGTGATTGAAGGAAAACAAGTTTCTAAGTTTATCTTCCATCACCGCTTGACATTGAACTTGTATCGTTCATTTTCAAAGCGCAAGCTTCTATCCCTTGCTAAAGCAAGATTTGCCACCAACTTTATTACTTTGCAAAGGGAGATAGAGGAGAGGACGGCATTGAGAAAAGTGATGGTTTATGATGAATGGATAGAGTCAAAGCTTTCCAAGGAAGCCCATTCAAAAGATATTGAAAGAATTATCTTAGGGTACACATTTTGGGAGGGGGGCAAGGAGATCATAATGGTGTTTGAGCCTCTTGTTAAAATTTTGAGAATGGTTGATGGCAATCAACCTTGCATGGGCTTTGTGTACAGGGGAATGGATAGAGCAAAAGAAGAAATTCAAAAGTTACTTGCAGCTAATGCTGAAGAAGTCAAACACATTTGAGAAATTGTGGACAAGTGATGGTTGATGCTACACCGTCCTCTACACACGGCAAATTGCTATTTAGATCTCAAATTAGTAGTGGAAAATCATGAGGCATATGAGATAATGAAAGGTGTTTTTGCAACAATAGACATGTTATTTATTGATGATGAAGAGAAGGAAGTAGTGAGGCAGCAACTTAGTGTTTTCAAGAACCAACTGAAAATGTTTGGTATCAAGGAAGCAAAGGCAAGCAGGGTGAAGTGGGAACCATTTAAATGGTGGCAGACTTATGGGACTTCTACTTCACAGTTGCAGAGGCTTGCTGTGCGAATCTTCAACCAATGTTTCAGTGCTTCTGCATGTGAGAGAAACTGGAGTACACATGACTTAATCCATGCTAACAAGAGGAATCGACTAGGGGCTCAAAAACTCTCTGATGTTGTGTTTGTTCATAGCAATTTACGATTGCTTATTCACTCTTGAAAATGAAGATGACAACTCTCGCCTTGGCGAACCATGATTTGAAGATGAAGAAAATATTGTTGTAGTTGATGAGCCTACTAGTGTAAGATTAGATGATGCTGTTAGTGATGACTTTGGTGTAGTTGTCGGGTTTGATGTTGCAGATGTTTAAATTTCATTCCCATTTTTAGTTAATGCTGAAAACTTTAATGTTAAACAATGGATATTTCACAATCCTCATTGTTATATTTTATATGTATGATGTTGAATAATGAACATTGAAGTTTAACACTATTGGATTAATTTTCCTATCATGTGTTATCATTGATCAACTTATTTGTGTTTATGTTTTACAAACATGTATAATATATTTATTTTTTTATGATTTGTAAAAGTTTTCTAACCGAACTACTGAAGTTACCGAACCAAACTTTTTTCAAAATTCCGAACTTTTGAAAAAATTTCCACTTTTGAACTTTCCGAACATGGTAACTATGCTTATAAGGTATATTTAAAGACGTCAATTTTTATTACTTGGTGTCTAGGTGGATCTTCCTTGGATAGTTAGTGTTGAAGAAAAGAGCATCCCCTAGGCTGCTTGTAATTTTGCAACTCTAAAATAATGAGGTCACTCACCTCAACCTTAGGTGTTATGTTCTCAATGCATGTTTAGAGGCCCTACATAACCTCTCCATTAACATCTATGAATCCATCATAGTAGAAAAACTTGGAGTTAAAGGTAGTACCCCGCTGCATGAATGAGTTGGTGGAGTTGATTGTTTCACCTCCAGTCAATTATCTCCCAAATGGGATGAAATCTTCCTCTATCCTCCCTATAAAAGTTTTTGATGGCCTCTTAGGCTCCATCCATAGCCTCATAAATGAATCGCATTGGGTTTTGCTCCTTGTCCACCAAGCTCAAAATCCTCACCAAAGGCTCTGAGACCTAAAAAGTTACAAACTACAAATAAAGTAAATACTTTAAAAAATGGAAAATAAAGGAATCAACTTGAATTTTAAATTGAAATTTGAAGTTAACTTGACGATCTCTATAGCTCTTTTCGCAAAGGCATCATAAAAAACTATCTTTGCAGTTCTCTTTCCATCAACTTTCTTTGAATATGTTGAGTCCAACCATGCTTGACTCACAAACATTTACTTCAATGATGTCAACAAACTACAAATACTTTACAGCGTAAGGAAGTTAGTTGCAAACTTTGTGACATCTGCTTACACAAACTCTTTCCCCATGGTGTGATCTCTCTTCAAGCTAAGAACCCAAGGGTGATTATATATGTATTTGGTGATGTTTTTGGCATCTTCTACAACCAATCTCACCTAATCAATTTTGCCTATGTCCTCCAAAAGAAGGTCAAGGCAATGGGCTGCTTAAGGGGTCTAAAAGAGTGATGGGTGCCTCTCCTAAAACAATTTTCTATTTGCCACATATGATGCTGCATTGTTAGTGATGGCTTGCACAACATTCTCGATGCCCACCTCTAAGACAACCTCTTCGAGCATCAGGGTCAAAGTTTATGTATTCTTTACTTTGTTAGAGGCATCAATTGACTTCATAAAAAACATCTCACTATTTGAAGCCATTAAAAAAATGATGAGGGTGTGGTCCCTTCGATCCGTCCACTCATCTGAAAGAATGGTACATCTAAACTTTTGCCACTGCTTCTTTTGATCTTTCAACTTGATATGCAATAACACATGCATGTATAGAATTTAGAAAATATGGATGAGGATGAAAATTTTTATCCTCAAATTCAATTGCAATATGAAAAGATTCACCAAGACAAGCTTAGAATCAAAGCAGAACATAATCTAGAAAAGTTGCACTCAAATCTAGGAAATAAGCTAGAATCTTATGAGCTTTCAAGATATTTGTACGAACTATTGTGATTACATTAATTTGTTATTTAACTTGTAAATAAAACTAAACTAATCTAGGAAACTAAATAAAAGCCTTATTTACAAATTTGTGCATATGAAGATATGCTAACATCCCCACTTAAGGTTGACTTGTGGAATCAGGGAAGGTAGGATAATACTGATCATCCCCCCTTAATTGCAATTTCCTTCATGCCTAACTTGGCCTGAATATGAAAATGCTTGGCTTCTATCAAATTTTGGCTAAGATGTCCATGACCTGATCATTTATCCAATAGTAGCATATGTCAATAACTATCTTGAATGAGATGCTGTGTATAATGCATGTTTATCTCAAAATTTTTGGTGTGTTGGTGCTCCACTGGGTTGTGAGCAATATGGATAATACTTTGGTTGTTGCACCAAAGAGTCATGGGATCCTTTTGCTGGAAACCAAACTTTGTTAGGACTTGTCGTACCCAAATGGTCTTTACAATTTTGTTGACTACTCCATCATACTCTTCTCGTGTTGAAGAAAGGGCAATAGTTGCATACTTATTTCTAGCCCAAGTGTATACATACCCTGATGTGGACTTGCAATTATCAATATCGCTTGCCGAATCAAATTTAGTGAAGCCTACTAAATCTGTTGTGCCCCATATAGTATATTGAATGCCATATTGATATATACCCCAAATATATTGAAGTATATGCTTTATTTCTTTCCAATGACTCCCATGCAGCTCTTGCATGTATCGAGACACTAAGCAAACAACAAAGGTCAGGTTTGGATGACTATGAGTTAGGTACAAAAGGATTCCTACCAACTGACGATATAAGTTGGGATCAATGGTCTATGTGGTGCACTTGGTTGTTGACTCTAGATTGAAATGGTGTAGGGGTGGGCTTGAAATCAAGCATGTGAAATCTCAAAAATACATGTTTGTGAAACCTGAAGCCCAAGGAAGTAATAAAGCAAGCCTAAGTTTGTCATCTCAAATTAGCCTACGAGACTAGATTTCACATCTTGAATGAAATAGGTGGCGCTACATGTGATGATCAAATCATCAATATAAAGAATGAGCATGAAAAGCTTATCATCTAACCGCTTGGTGTAAACATTGGGGTCTAAGTGGCACCTTGAAAATCTAGAGTCAAGTAAGAACTTGTTTATTTTCTCATAAAAGCTTGTGGAGTTTGTTTGAAACCATAGGACTTTTGAAGCCTACATACAAGTGAAAATTTATGGACAAACCCTGAAGTTTGCTACATGTATATTTCCTCTTATAAGTCACCATGCATGAAGGCACTCGTCGCATTTATTTGGGGGATGATCCATCCGTGTGAAGCAACTATGGAAAGAACAAGACGAAGAAGTTAATCCTAGCTATTGATGAAAAGGTCTTATAATAGTCAACTCCTTCCACTTGGGAAAAACCTTTTTCCACCAAACATGTCTTGATATATCAATACTTTCATCTGCTGCATACTTAGTTCGATACAACCTCCTTCACCAAACATGTTTTCTTCCCCTAGGAAGAGGTAATAAGTCCCAAGTGTCATTCTTCAGCAAAGAACAATATTCCTCTTCTAGTGCGTTGTCCAACTTTAAATTACCACATGTTTGGATCAGTTATTGTAGCAATGTAAGTTGTGTACAACTTGATTTTGTGATTGAATCTTGCGAGAGTTGTCAATATCTCTTGCTAAAGGACTTACATATTCTTGAATATTTTGACCCCACTTAGGAACTCTGCTTGCTATAGGTGAGGCTATCGGAAGGACTTCATCAAGATGTCACCCCTGATCCTCATCATCAAAAAATTGACTGGTAGAACCTGCTTCAAAGGAGGAAGTCGGCAAGGAAACAATTGGCACAAAAGAAGCCTAACTAGCCAAATGGTGTTCTCCAAATCGAACACTGCGCTGAATTCTGAGCTTATGGTTCTTAGGCACGGGAAGACAATATCCTTTGACATCTAAATAACCAGCAAATCTGCAAGGCTCGCTGTAGGGTTACATTCCCTTGCATTTATCTTTTGGGATGCACACTCAAACATCACACCCAAACACTCTAAAGTGGCCAACCTTATGCTATTTCCTTTTCCAAGCCTCTTCAAGAATAGCTCTTTGAATTGTACTATGATGGTTTCTGCTCTGAATGTAGTTGGCACAATTGATGATCTTAACCCAAAGTTGAGGGAGTAGATTCCTAAATTTAATCATCCAATTTGCTATCTCTTTGACAGTGCAATCTTGACTTAGTGACTCCATTATGTTGTGTTGTATAGGGAAATGTATGTTGCGTCTCTATGCCATGCACAAAAATCCTGAAACTGATGGCTTACATACTCGTTGCCATTGTCTGTCCTTAATCATTAAATATGACTGCCATATTGTTTTTCAATGAAAGCCTTAAAATCAACGAAGTGGGTGAATGCTTCACTTTTATGGTTGAGAAAATAAACCCAAGCCCTTTTAGAAAAATCATATATGAAAACGAGCACAAACTTATAACCTATATAAGATGTTTTGGGAAAGGGGCCATTGATTACACTTTCCACAAGTTCAAGTGGCATTGTTACTCTCCAAGCCTTGCCTTCAAACTTGTCTTCATGATGCTTCCCCAGGATACAACCTTGGCATACACCATCCTCAAAAGAGACAACTGGGAGACATGTGACCATTTGTTTTATACTCATCTATCTCAAGTAACAGTAGTTGAAGTGGTCAAACCGTTCGTGCCTCAACTTGCTAAAGCTATCTGAGTGAGCAAGCACCACATATGAAGGTGGCTTGGGTGTAAAGGTGTCAAACTTGTACAAACCTGTAGCATTATCAACCTTGCCACTAACAATAATTTTTGATTGGGGACTCTATATCCTGAATGACAATCGAATTAGGTAGAAACTCGATAATTTTTCCTTCCTGTGAGTGACTAACCTAGTAGATGGGGAGAAGATTAGTTGAAGTTATGGTGCACAAAGTACCTACTCAATTTGTCCTTCTATCTCAAATGTTCCTATATCTATGAATTCAATAGGAGCAAAATCCAATAAATATTTTCTTAGTGTCAGAATCACTCAACGAAGTGAAAATTGCCTCATCCTTGGCCATGTGATGTGAAGCCCCTAAATCAATCAACTGTTTTGGCTGGGTCAGAGTTTGTGCAGTGACTGTAGTGGCGGTTGCTAAGAGTAAATGGCCTTTTCCCTTAGCTGACTTGATTGTGCAACCCTTAGAGACAAGAAATCCCATGTTTTTGTTAAGCACATGATATACTGAGAGAGGGGGTGAATCAATATATCATAAATTTTATAAATTTTTTACTTAATCAAACTCCACTTAACCATACATTCAAGATATGCAATAAAAATGAAACAATAACATGCACCACACGAAAGAGAGAGAGAGAGAGAGAGAGAGAGAGAGAGAGAGTAGATTTTTATGTGAAAACCCAAAATGAAAAAAACCATAGAGAACAATCTCAAGTATATGAATGAGCACCAACTCAAATTACAAAGTTCGCAAGCACCAACTTGCAGGGGCACCAACCCCTTTGCCGAGCACCAACACAACTATTTGTGTGCACCAACCCACAAGAGCACTAACCCCTTGCAAAGATTTGTGAGCACCAACCCACATGAACACCAACCCATTGCAAAGATTTTTGAGCACCAATCCACATGAGCACCAACCCCTCTTGTGTATAAAACACAACTATCTCTCAATGTTGCTTTCTCAACAAATGATAGAACTCTACAATATATCTTTCTATTCTCTCCTCTTTTCTTATATAAAATAATTACAAACTATGCACTTATTTGCATATTACAAATGGCTTATCAAGCCTTTATTTATAGCTTTTCAAATGACCTTTGGCATTCACTCTTTGTGACTCTTCACTTCTCATGGAAAATGGAGCCAAACTTGCATGACCCTTCGAATCCTTGTATTTGAAAATTCACATGGCGACCTTTCATAAGCAAATGCGTCTTTTCTTCTTTTGTCTTTATCTTGGCGACCTTTCGAATTCTTTAAGGTGACTCTTCATCGAAAAATGCGCCATACCCTCTTTTGTCTTCACTTAGTGACTCTTGGAATTCCTCAAAATGACTCTTCATGGGAAAATGCATCCCATTCTTCTTTTGTTTTTACCCCATGACTCTTTGACTTCTCCGTGGGCCCTTTTTTGACTTTTATGCAATCGAAAATATATTTGTTAGTATTAAATAAATATCAACACATTTAAGCCAAAATATGAACATTGAAAACACTTTTAGACAGTAAATGCTATGGGACCTCTATCACCAATGCTAGACCTTTGAAATCAATGACAATATTTCCAACAATATCTCTCTTTGTTATTGATGGCAACCTCAAACTGAAGTTGCCACATCCTAAAACCTGTACTGCACATACTGCCATCTGAAAAACATATAGTAACTCCCCTTTACTGTAGCAACCTGTACTTGTTCCCTGTATCTGTTTATGTTCTTCTTTCCCTTTGACATCAATGGCAAATGGCTTATTTTGGAGCTAACACTTAGCTCTCCCTCAACTGATGCTGATCTTCAATGGCAGGAAGTAAAAGAAATTACTCCCAACTTCTCCTGCAAATACTTGAATGTGTCTTTTAGTAGTGCCTTTGTGAAAATATCTGCAATCTGTTCTGTAGTACTGATATATTCCATCTTAACCTGCTGATTTGTACCCTGTTCTCTCAAGAAGTGATATTTGATAGGAATATGTTTTGTTTTTGAATGCATCACTGGATTTTTAGAAATATTAATAGCACTTGTGTTGTCACAAAAAATAGAATAGGTTCATCATATTTTACTTTGATATTTTCCAAAGTTTGCTTCATCCAAAGCAATTAAGTACAACACAATACCGCTGCAATATATTCTGCTTTAGCTGTAAAAAGTGATACTGAATTCTACTTTTTGCTTAGCCATGATACTAAGCTATCATCGAGGAAGAAAGCTCTTTCATTTGTACTCTTTCTGTCATCCAAGCAACTTACCCAATTTGAATCTATATAAGCAACCAAAGTGAAATCTCTGTCTGTGGAATACCACAATCCGTAATCCAATGTCCCCTTGACAAATCTGAATATTCTCTTCACCAACTGAACATGACTTTTCTTCAGGGCTGCTTGATATCTCGCAACCATGCCTATTGCATGCATGATGTCTGGCCTCGATGTTGTCAAATGTAAAAGACTACTAATCATAGATCTATAGAAAGATTGATCTGCAACAGGGGAATCTTCATCCTTATTCACTTTGTTCCTTGTACCCATTGGTGTGCCAACTGGTGCACCATCCTCAAAACCAAATATTTTCAACATTTCCTTGGCATATTTACTTTGAGATATGAAAATTTCTTTATCTGACTGAAATATTTGCAACCCTAAGAAAAATGACAATTCTCCAAGCATAGACATCTCAATTTTTTTTTGCATATTATCAATTTTTTTTTATCTTTTCAATGTTTTCTTCAAAAATTATGTCATCAACATATACCACAACAATCAATTGATGCTCATCTTCTGTTTTGATGTAGAGATTACTGTCAACAAAACTTCTCTTGAAACCTTGATCTTGCAAGTACTTATCATGTCTTGCATACCAAGCTCTGGGAGCTTGTTTAAATCCATACAGTGCTTTCTTCAATCTGCATACATGGCTATTATCATTTGAGAGAATAAATCTCTTAGGCTGCTCAATGTAGACCTCCTCTTCTAGATTCCCATTCAGGAAGGCAGACTTGACATCCATTTGAAACACCTTGAAAATTTTAAACATTGCATATGCAAGAAACATTCTAATAGCCTTTAGCCTTGCCATTGGTGTAAAAGTTTCTTCAAAATCTATACCCTCAATCTGAGCATATCCTTTACATACTAACCTTGCTTTATTCCTGGTAACTTCATCTTCATTCAACTTATTTCTGTATACCCATTTTGTTCCTATCATATTTTGATCGTTTGGTCTAGGCACTAATTCCTAAGTATCATTCTTTTCTATCTGATTTAATTTTTCATCCATTGCCTTAACTCAGTGCTCATCATGTCTAGCTTCTAAAAAAAATTTAGGCTGAATTTTGGATAACAAAAAAAAATTAACTTGCTCAGATTCACTTACCATCATCCTTCTGATGCGAACTCTTTCATTTATGTTCTCGATGATGTCACTCTTATTATGATTTCTATGAACATATTTGAATGGGGTTTTGGTGTCCTTTTGCTCCCTCTCATCCTCATCTATTTCTTCAAAATCTTCTTCAGTGATTTCAGGAGTGTCCATTGGATTATTGGCTCTTTGTGCTACATCTTCATCTATCTTGACACTTGCACTTTCAACAATCTTCTTGGTTCTTTTTTTATAACATTTATAAGCTTTACTTTTGCTAAAATATCCAAGAAATATACTTTCATATGTTCTAGATTCAAACTTAATTTTTCATTGATTCTCTTTTTGAAGCATCTGCTACCGAAAACTTTGAAATAATCAAATGCAGTTGGTTTGTTTTTTCATAGCTCATATAGAGTCTTGTCACTGTTAACTCTTAACAACGCTCTGTTCTAGATGTGAACTGCTGTATCTTTTGCCTCTGTCCAATATTTATCTGGTATCTTGGATTCATTTAGCATTGTCCTCGTCGTCCTTTGAACTATTCTATTTTTTCGCTCAACTACTCCATTTTGCTGTGGAGTTCTGGTTGTTGAATAATGTCTCTTTATCCCATGGTCTTCACAATACTCAATAAACTTATCTGACATGAATTCTCCTTCTCGATCTGATCTCAAGGACTTAATCTTCAAATCAGTTTCATTCTCAACAAAAGCCTTGAATGCTTTGAAGTGGTTGAAAGCTTTTGATTTTTTCTTCAAAAACATCACCCAAGTCATACGTATAAAATCATCAATAAGCAATATGAAATATTTCTCATTTTGAGTACTTTGAGTTCTCATAGATCCACACAAATCAGTGTGAACAAGCTCTAACATCTGAGTGGTCGAGTATTCTTTTGTTTTGAACTGTCTTCTGCCTGCTTTCCATGTTGACATGGTTCACAAAATGTGTTGGAAGGCTTTGTAATCTTTGAAAGATCTCTAACTGCTTGCTTCTTGCTGATATTGACAAGATTGTCAAAATTTATGTGTCCCATTCTCCTGTGCCATAGCCAACTTTCTTCAACCTAACTCATACAACATTTTTGACCTTTGATATCTGATAACATATATAAATTGTTGCCTATCCTCTGAGCATCTGCAATCAACACATCTGAATCTTTACTCCTAATTTCACAACCTTCTGCATAAAACTTTAATGTGTCCCTGATCACACATTTGACTTACACTCAACGAATTATGCTTAAGAGCTTCTACATACAAAACATTTTCAGTCTTAGTTCTACCATTATTCAAACTTAATGTACCTTTTTCGGCTATTCTGATAGTGGTATTGTCTCCGAATTTCAATGTGTCGCCATTGATCTTCTTTAAAGTTATGAACTTGCTCTTATTTTCTGTCATGTGCCTCGAATATCCACTGTCAGTGAACCATGACTTTTCTTCATTTCTTGCATGCAACGCTGTCTGGACTAACATAGACTTTTCAGGTTGTTTCTTCTACCATGAACTTGTTTGAACTTTCTTCTTGATGAATGGAGCCTTGAAACTCTAGTCCTTGACTGACTTGAACACGCTTCTACAGTATCGGGCTATGTATCTGAAGTTATTGCATTTGTAACATATTATGACCTCTTCATTAAGCCTTGATAGAGGAGAAAAAGAGTTATGGCTTCTACTTGACTCTGCATGAGTTTTCTTCTCATTGTTTTTGAAATTGTTAGCTCTTTTCCGACATCTTATTTTCTTATGACCATATCCATTACAATAAAAACAGTAACCATAAAAATATAATTTGTTTGTGTATTTTTGGTCTGATTGCCTTTTGTAGCTCTATTCCTTCCAACCTTCTTTGTTTGAGATGTCCTATGTATTCTTAACTTCTTTCTTTTTCATTTCCTTTTTTGTAAAAGCTTCAACATAGTTATTTCCTTTTTTTGTGTTAACCTTGTCTGTGAAAGTAGTGGCCTCCCTTTTCTCTTTTTCAATTTCGATACCTGTCTTATCTGACATTGATCTTTGACTTTTTAAAAACTTATTCAACATATTAGTGCTATTTTCAAATTTTGAATCATTGGTTGCTCTATCATTGAATGCTTTATTTGTTTTCTCAATATCTGCTTTTAAAGAGGTAATTTCAACAACATATCTTTTACATTCTTCACTTATTTTTTGAAACTGAGCTGTTAGATCTTTTTTAGTCTTTTTGGCTTCTTCAATGTGTGCTCGTAGATCTTCAATTATTTCTTTTGACTCTTTTTTATTTTTTTTGATTTGGTGCTTCAATCTGTGATTCTTCTTCTCAAGCGCTTGTAATTCTTCTAAAGCACAAATGAGTTCTCCTTCCAAATTCACTTCAGCGTCATCTTATTTTTCTTCTTGATCATCTGTATTTTTGCTTGTGGAGGCATCTTCATGTATGGTCATGAATAAAATCTCTTCTTCATCTGAATCACTAACTCCATTGTCTTCCACTGAGCTAGGATCTTTAGAGTATAAACTCTTCTTCTTGATTCCCTTCTTGAATTTGCCTTTGAAATTCTTGTATGTAGACCTTCTTCTTCATTGTCATCATTACTCTTATTTGGGCACTTCGCTGCAAAATGTTCAATCTTTCCACAACTAAAACATTTAAAAGGTAATTTTCTTTGATATTTATTTGTCCTTTTTCGGCTTGCAGATGAATAGAGCTCCGTTGTCATCTTCATCATCGTTAGAGCTGTCACTTGATTCTTGAATCTTAGCCTTGTCGTTGTTTGGTGTCTTGAAAGCAACTTCCCTCTTTGAGGGTTTCTTTTGCTCGATCCGCATCTCATATTCCATAAAAATACCATGTAGTTCATCCATCTTTAGCTTGGCTAGATCCTTCATCTCCTCGATTGCTGAAACTTTTGCATCATATCTCATTGGTAAAGATCTCAAAACCTTTTGCACCACCGCTGATTCTTCTAACTTTTTCCAAGGCCTTGAATATGATTAACTATTTGATCAACCTGTAAAAGATAACTCGCTATATTTTCTTCCTCTTCCATTTTCAAATTCTCAAATTGTCTTCTGAAAGTCTGGAGCTTAGCTTGCTGAACCATTTTATCACCTTTGTAAATATTTTCAAGCTTTACCCAAGTCTCATGAGTAGATTTGCATTGCATAACTTTAACAAATTTTGATTCACATAAACCACATAAAATAACATTTAAAGCTTTAACATTATTTTTACTTGCCTTCTTTTTTGTCGGAGTAGTCACAAGTGTCTGTGGCTCTTTGTATTCCTCCACAACTGCTTGCCAAATGTCGAATCCAAGAGACATTAAATAAGTCCTCATCCATATGCTCCAAAAAGCATAATTTGTTCCATCAAACAAATGTGCCTTATTTGTAAAAAAACTTTCATATGATCCAGCGATCGTGCTTTCCCTGATCTATCTTCAAGCTGTAAAACTCTTTTTAAAAGAACCTATTCTGATACCAATTGTTAAGCACAAGATATATTGAGAGGGGGGTGAATCAGTATATCATATATATTATAAATCTTTTACTTAATCAAACTCCACTTAACCATACATTCAAGATATGCAATAAAACTGAAACAATAACATACACCACACAAGAGAGAGAGAGACACTAGATTTTTATGTGGAAACTTGAAGTGGAAAAAACCACAAAGAACAACCTCAAGTATATTAATGAGCACCAACTCAAATTACAAAGTTCGCAAGCACCACTTTGTAGGAGCACCAACCCTTTTGCCGAGCACCAACACAACTATTTGTGAGCACCAATCCACAGGAGCACCAACCCCTTGCAAAGATTTGTGAGCACCAACTCTTTGCAAAGATTTGTGAGCACCAACCCCTCTTGTATATAAAACACAACTATCTCTCAATGTTGCTTTCTCAACAAATGATAGAACTCTACAATATCTCTGTTTATTCTTTTCTTTTCTTACATAAAACAATATCAAACTATGCACTCTCTTGCATATTACAAATGGCTTCCCAAGCCGTTATTTACAGCTTTTCAAATTACCTTTGGCATTTACCCTTTGTGACCCTTCACTCATGAAAAATGACGCCAAACTTGCATGACCCTTCAAATCCTTGTATTTGAAAAGTCACATGGTGACCCTTCATAAGCAAATGTTTCATTTCCTCTTTTGTCTTTATCTTGGTGACCTTTCGAATTCCTTAAAATGACTCTTTATGGAAAAATGCGCCATACCCTCTTTTGTCTTCACTTGGTGACTCTTGGAATTCCTCAAGATGACTCTTCGTGGGTAAATGCATCCCATTCCTCTTTTGGTTTTACCCCATGACTCTTTGACTTCTCCATGGGCCCTCTTTTGACTTTTATGCAACCAAAAATATATTTGTTGATATTAAATAAACATCAACACATTTTATATAAAATATGAACATTAAAAACACTTTTAGACAATAAATGCTACGGGGCCTCTATCACCAATGCTAGACCTTTGACATCAATGAAAATATTTCCAACAATTTTAAAGCTTATCATGCTCTTTTGTGAGCTTCTCGAAAAATTCATTAAATGTTGGCACATTGTTCTCATCTCCATAGGCATCCATGGTGGAGTTAAAGGTTTAAACAAAGACTGAGAAGGGACCTTCCAACTTGAATAGAAATGCCCTAATCATTTGGTTATCTTTGTTCTCAACATTGAAGTCAGGGGGATGTTAGTCTTTAATCGTGCTATAATTTGTTGGATCTGAAGTGACCAATGGATTGGCACAAATCACATTGGTCTTCCCAAACAATTTACTTAGCTTCTCCCAAGCTTCTGAAGGTATCTCCAGTTGTTGTATGTGAAACTTCAACTCCTCTAAAGCAGACATGCTGATCAGGTCTTGTGCTTCATAACATCTATTGAGCCATTTGACGTTCTCAAATTCCTTGGTTGGTTCTACCTCAATGCCCATTGCAACCGTGTACAATCCTTTACTTCTGAGTATATCAGTCATTGATGGCTTCCAAGAGTAGTATTTATAAGGTGTCAGCAATTGTATTTTGTTATTAGCTATTATACAAGTGAAAATTACAAAAAAATAATATTGTAATGTAGTAGTGTTGTAATGTTGAAAAATACAAAGTACTGAAAGAAATTACTTGCCAATTGAAAGAGAAACTTGCAAAGGCTCAAAACAATGCAAAGTGCTTCAGAGTGGCACAATCAAACAATGACTCAAAAGTCATGCCTTACACCCATCCCCATATTTTATTTTCTGAACCCCACTGATTTTCTTTATAAAAAATTACAATTTACAGGCCCAAAAGGACTTTAAAATGCTTTTGAAGTTCATGTAAAAAGGACAGTACAGATAACAAAATTTTACAAATGTAACCACACAAGTGTAAATATCGAAATAATACATGGTTTTAAAAAAATGTTCACAAATTACTTTTGTATGAGGAGGTTATAGCTTGTTGAAGTTTTACAATTGAGGTTTTCATGGGTACTATTTGAGAAACTGCTAATTTGGAGATGCAAATCACTAAATCTGAAGATTTGAATTGTAAATCTGCAAAGAGAACAAAAAACTATGTAATCTGAAAAAAAAAAAAAATTGTTAGAAAAGCCTCTAAGATGCCAAAGAAAACTGTTGTCAAAGTCAGGTTTAAAAAAACATGCCAACAGTGAGGGCAAGCATAAAACCACCAAAAAATTGATCACCTTAGCATTGATGTCCCCCCAATTTAAGATAAAAACACACAAAAAATAAAAAATAAAAAAATGCTGATAGATCCAGAAAAATTAAATTTGAAAGCTTGGAACCTTAATGAAATGTTCATCCTAGCTCTGTTTTCAATGAAAGGAAAGTCAAACTTGAATTTCTTAGACATTCCAAATGCAATGGTGGGGTTAAAACCATTACAATATTCACCCCAAGTGTTGAACCAGAAATGAGTCCAAATTTCTCTTTTTTTGTGTGGCATCAGAAGGCAACACCACCACACAACGCTAACAACACCTCTGCCTACAATGTGAAGGGAGATAACGAGGAAGGTGAGAGACTTAGTATGACTTTGATACCATTTGAACATATGCAGGTATTCTAATAAAACACAAGATCTCACTAATCTACATAACCTCACACACATAAACTGCCAACCTACTTATGACTTGACTACAAAGCAAGACTCAGTTTGTTGCAGAATAAATCTATCTCAATATTATTCACGCTAACTTGATATACAATAATACTTGCATGTATAGAGTATAAAAAATATGGAATCACACTAATTTAACTCACCAAAACTAACCAACAATATAATCACCCTCAGGGAAGTCATCATCATACTCTATATAAGTTGAAGCACTTGTATCATCAGGGGTACGATCAGGATGATGAGGTTCCCAGGAGTCTTAGAAAGATAGTACATTGTCATTTTCATTGTTATCATCATCCATATCATCTATTGCACCTCCATGTGCAACCTCCTTGTGCAATAGTACGATCCTTTATCCAAATGTTGGCTTGAAAAATTGGATCATTTTTAGGTGTTGGTGTTTGTGTAGGCATAGGAGGTTGTAATAATCATACCCTTATAGGTGTGATATGAGATTTTTAAACTTTAGTCTCTCTTTGTTTGATGTCTTCTTGGTGAATGTTTTGTTGTAAATTATTTGGGTAAAACCTCATCTTGAACTTGACTTGAAGGATAATAAACATCTCTATAAATAGTGATGACTTGGTCATCATGAATTTGTTTTAAGCATTTATGCACTGTTGTTGGAATTGTTATCATTTGGTTTATCCACGTTCTTCTAACCAAAAAATTACAAGACCCGTTCTTTGGCACCACATGAAACCAAACTAAGATGGTCTTAGGACTCACTGTGACAAATATAAAAAAATGCAACCAAGTGGTTTCATAGGGATCCCATCATATTTTATAATAATCGCTGTGGTGCCTGCTAAATTACTCCGATAGAGACTGAGACTATTGATAAGTTTCTCCATCCATACATGCATACTTGAACCATTGTCAATAATAACTCCATTTATTTTTCGTGGATGTTCACCTCTGAAATATTGTATAAAACATGGTTTATTGCACGAGGTATCATCTGGGATCTCATTATCATAAAATATGACTAGAGGAGGCTCCCTTAGCAACATTATCCATGCCTATGAATCCATCAAATGGACGAACATTAGGAGCTTATGGTAGTTTTATTTGACCTATCATATGACTATTACTTTGATCTTTCGATTGAGTGCCATGGTTTAGGAGAGGATTATTAAAGATTTGCAAGTGTTGATTAGGTGGAGCCACTTCATTTAAGTTGTTATCAATGAGGTCTTGGGTCTTATGTTTCAATGTAATGCATTTGTTTGCAGAGTGCCCTATGACTATTGGATAATCACATAATACATTATCATCATATTTCTTTGGCAATGGCATAGATGGATCCAACTTTCTAATAGGAGGTAGAGCAATCATGTTGCATTCAAGTAATAGTTTAAGCACATTTTGAGGGCTTTCACTCAACCTTGTAAATTGTCTATGTTCTCTTTGTTAGGATCATAGTTTGCATATTCAATGAATACTTGCCAAGTGGGCGAGTACTTGCAGTGAAAAACCTTGGGTGAATACTCGCCATTTAAGTTTGTAGGAGGCCTTTTTTTTTGTAATCGGTGAGTACTGTGCCAATACTTGCCCGAACCTTCCTACGCGCAGTCCAGAATGTCAAAAACATGTCCAAAAGGTCAAAAATGCATCCAAAAGGTCAAAAACACATCCAAAAGGTAAAAAATGAGTCCAAATAATAAGAAATGCATCCAGAACACTCCAAAAATGCAGAAAAACACTAAAATTTGTCCTTTTTAAGTTGCCGAGTATTGTTAAGTATTGGTGAACATTTGCCAAGTAAATTTTTTAGGGGCTGGGCGAGTACTCTGTAATGTCCCCTTTTCCATAATAAAGAAAAATGGGTTGAAGACCTTTAGCCTAATTTTCCCGTAGGCTAAGGGATGATAATTGGGGAATTTATTTTAGTAATTAATTAGAGTTGCCCGAATAGTAATTTTAATCATTTGTTATCTTAAGACAATTTTAATTGATTATTAGAATAATGGAACTATCATGATTAATTATTTAAATTCCCTGAAAAATGGTTTTTACCACTCCAAAAATTAAGGTAATTTAGGTAAATAATTGGATAGTCTTTTTAATTAATTAATTGCTCAAAAAATGATTTCTATCACTCTTGCAAATAGAGCAATTTAATTAATTAATTATTAGATTATTTCCCCGAAAAGTAATTTTAATTACTACTATTTTTTTTTGATAGATATTGGTTTTGATGGGTTCCTTAGCCTATTCGCTTTTGTCCAGAGTTCCAACTGGTCCAGGACATAATTAAGGGCCCAGATCCCCAAGTGATCTTTTATCACAAGTACCGTAATTATCAACAATGGCCACAAACAACCCGAGAATACCATCAACTACAACCGGCCCACAAATACCAATGATCGGCCACAACTAGCCTCCGATACCAAACTAAGATTTGAACTTAGATGGTGTTTGAAGCAACCAAGTCACTTTACCAACTCACCTACATCTCATCGGTAAATGTTAGGTACTAACATTTTTGTAACTGGAATGTCTAAACCAATGGTGAATAGTATCCCTACCCATGGATTGTGGACTTGCCTCATCGTATTGAACACAAGTTTCAAGTCAATTGCTGACTCCCATCACATTGAACACTGAGCTAATTAGTCCATTGCATGTGGACACTTTTCACGAAGGTGTGTACCTTACCCTCTACAGTATTAGACCCTGTGACCTCCCTTTTGGGAACACATGTTCACCATTAGGCCAACTCAGGTGCACTTAATTATTATTATTTATTAAGGCAAATTAATTTAATAATTGGAGAATGAATTGTGACCTTGTTGGTCTTTGAGTTGTTCCAAATTGAAACACCACCCTTTGGGTGGGATCCAAAAGTGAAAAAGAGGAATTAAAGGTCGACAATGATTTTTAATTCATGCATTAGACTCCCTCACATGGTTTGCCTTCTTGGGAGGGTATTTATTGCAAGCAAAGGATCCATTTTTGGGATTATGCTTATTTGGATATTGAATCTTATGCTCAAGTATGTCAAGTTTAAACAAGTGACTTGATGACGAAAACCTTCAAGTTCACAAGATAGTTTGGGGATGAAAACCTCCATTCTTCCACATAGGGCAACTCTATTCAAGTGGTGTAATTTATCTTCAGATTTGTGGATTGTAGATTTGCACCCTCTCTTAGGGTGGCTACTTGCCTTGGCAAGTGTGGTTGTGTGGCTTGCTATTGGAAGCCATTTACAAATTTTTGGAGAGCTCTAGAGGGTGGCGACTTTGCCAATTGTGTTGAAGACTCCGTTAAGGGCTGTGCTACAAGGGAATAACCCTCTCCTAGGGTTTGGGAATTTATTATCAAATTATTCCAGCTAGAGCGAATTGGTTTGGAGTTGATTTTTTAGGGTCTAGAGGGCTATTTTGTGCCCAAATAATATTCTTAAATTTTCTATTAATTTTTTTGTATTTATCAATAATTTTGAGGATATTTTTCATCACTTTCAAGTTGGAAAAAACACCAAAAATCAGTATTATATTTGCTGTAAAAATCATTACAGATTTTATTGAGTGATTTGATGCTCTAAAAATCATTACATATTTTATTGAGTGATTTGATGCTCTAAAAATCATTACAACATTCAGTAATTTTTATGCTAGTGTTTCATAATTTATTTCTAGGGATTTATAAGTTTTAGGCACCTAGGGTTTGGCTGGAAAAATCAGAAAAAATATTGCTTTGGCTAGGGTTGGTATAAAATTCCAGATTTGAGTAATTTATCTCATTTGGGGACATTACATACTCATTGAGTATGGGTATGTAAACTATGGTTGGGATAATGCTAGCATACAAGATGGTTGTTCCACAACATTCACTACATTCTTGGTCTTAGTCTTTACGTTTAAAGGCATTGTCTTTTCTTTTGGCCTTGAAATTTGTAATATCTTGGAATTGAGCTCCTTTGGTCCCATAGTTAAGCATGTTGTCCTCTAAAATCTTGATCTCAAAGTTTATAAGTGTATGAAAAAGTTCATGAAAAGATTGGTAATTGACAAATTGTTGAATACCATGTTGTCCTTAATAGTTAAAAACAAGCTTTGACAAAATAGACTTTGAAGTTCACTATCAGGTAATTGGTGAGTCTTTTTTGTAATCATTGTTTTGAATCTATGCACATGCCCACTAACAATCTCATTGGATCCTTGTTTAAATTGAGCAATTTGTGTAAATGTGCAAGTGTTGATTGAAAAATGGGTTAGAAAATCATCAGCTAATGCTGTGAAAGCATGCACAAAGCCGCTTGGACAAGAATATAAGTTAAAACCAATAAAGTGCATAGTCTTTCAAACTTTTTGGAAATAACTTAGTCGAAAAATTGTCATTGTGAGAAAAATATAGGCAAGAGGCATAAAATGATCTAATGCCGTGAAGAGGGTCTCCTTTGTTGTTAAATAATTCAAACTTTGGAGCAAATCCCATTGGCAAAGGGTAAGCAAGAACTTTGTAAGCCAAGGGGTTAAGCAAAATGACATTGGTAGTGACCTTGTTACTTGGCTTTTGAGACACTTGAGATAACACTTTAATTTGACTTTGGAGATCACGCGATGCATGCATCATAGTAGTCACGTTGGGATTTGAAAGAGAGGTCGTAGTGTAATAAATTGGAATCGAAGCATTGTGCAAGCACTTCGTAAGCCAAGGAGTTAAGAAAAATGTCATTAGTAATGACCTTGTTATTTGGCTTTTGAGACACTTGTGTAATGTCCCTCCTTTTAAGCTAATCCTTGGATGAGACCCTTAGCTTGAGCGTTCTCTAAAGCTAAGGATTTAAAGACAAAAAAGGGGAACATTAGTAAGCTTCATGGTTATTTTGATAAGTACTTTATTATTCAAATTTGGGGCCTTTTTAAGGGCCATTTAAAAAGTACTTTGTATAAGGAAGCTTGTGTATAACTTTTTATTAAAAAGAAAAGTAACCCTTCCTCCCTAATTCTGGCGCCACACTTGGAGGAAGTTTATAAAAAGAAAGAGAGGCTCATTCGAAGGGGACATGTTGAATATTGATTTGGTAAATTAGACCAAGTATGTCAAGCTTGGTTTCCACCTCTTGAGGATGAAAACCTTCAAGAAGTGCCACAGGTTTGGGGACAAAACCTCCATCTCTTTTGTTGTGCAACTCTACTCAAGGAATGTGATTGAGCATCAAAGTGCATGTTTACATGCAAGTGGATCATTCAAAGGTGTTTTTAGACACCACCTCATTACGGAAATATTGCATACTTCTATCAAAAATAGGTTTGGTGAATTTTACAGGTGTTTGAAGAGGAACGAATCATCTGGGAGATTGTCTGTGTGGTGGAATACCATCCCAAAAGGTGGCGACTTGCCTAGGAGGTTAGGCGAACCACTTGGAGGGGTCCTTGAAGGTCACCGGGAGTTGTTCGTGTCTTCGTGCTAAATTTCTAGCTAGGGCGATTGGTGGGAGAAGAGGATTCCGAAGATCTGAAGTGGGTTTGAGGTGCCAAAGGTGTATAAAATATTGCCAATATTTTATACCATTATTTTGCATTGGGCGACTTGCTTGGGAGACATTGGAAGACCAATCAGAAGGGTTTTTGGTGAGATTAACATTATGAAATTAGTCTCCTAATTTTTTGTATTTGGGCGAATCAGTTGGGAAGAAGAAATAAGCTCTTTGGAGGGTTTTTGGACTCCTTTCGACAAGGTACTTGTGGTTCTCTATTTTTTGCACTTTTGTGATAAATTATCATAAGGTTTGAAAGGATTTCTAGAAGTGGAAGACTAGGGTTTCGTTATAAAAATTCTGCTAATATTTTTTGAGTGAGGAGATTCACTTGGAGAGCCTTTTTCGAATTTTCTAGGGTGCTATTAGGTCTTAAGAGGTACACAAATAATATTATAATTATTTGGGTATTTTTAGGCAATTTTTCTATGCTCCATTTACATATTTGACGGTGAATTTAAAAGAGGGAATTGAATTATTTTATTCAATATTTTTCTGCACTTGGGCGAATTGATTGTGAAGGCTTGGTGGAGGGTTTTGAGGGCTAAAATTAGAAGTATTTCTATATAAAATATTTCTATATTTTTTCATATTTTTTGTGGATTTTACAAGGGTTTGAGGGCTGATTGTGCAAGAAAAATACAGCTGTAATTTCAGAAGCGAAAATCAGATTTTGTTGGCAAGACACTTAACAAAGTACATGCATCCTTTCTCATGTATACAAGGTATTTTATCAAAGTAGTAATTTGTGGATGTATGCATGATTTATTTGAGGGTTCAAAGTGCAAATTTCAGTGGTTACATCCTTCACATGCCTTGGAATTAGTAGTGCAAGTATTGGCACCTAGGGTTTGTTGTGCATATAGTGTTGTGAGCATATTTATGTCAACTAGGGTTTGCTGATTTTGATTTTCAGAATCCAGTGTGTGTGAGTTACTTAAGGTTTTGTTGGGAAATCCTCTTTTATCTTCGTTGTCCTAAGTTGAGGACATTACAACTTGAGATAACACTTTAATTTGGCTTTGGAGATCATGCAAGGCATGCATCATAGTAGTCACTTTGGGATTTGAAAGGGAGGTGGTATCATAAGAAATTGGAACAGAAGCATTGTGCAAAGAAGTAAGGTTAGAAGCATTGTGAACGATAGATAGAATTTGAGAAGCATGTTGAGAATGTTGCCGAAATTGAGAAGCAACAAGTGGAGGATTTTGAAGAATTTGGGAAGAAATCAAAGCATTTTGAGAGGATTAACAAGAGTGGAAGCAATAGAAACAAGGGGAGGAATTGTTTCAGAAAAAATTTAGGAAGTGACTACACTATTAGGCATGGAAGGTAATCCTCTAAATTCTTGATCTTGTTGGAATATTGTCATTGATGTCAAAGGAATTGTAAATGTTGTCAACAAAGTTGTCAACGGAAGTGTCATTAATGCAACGGAATTATCATTAAAGTCAAGGGAGTTATCATTGAAAGAATGATATCATTAACATAATGATGTCATAAAACAAGGGCCCAAGACTTAACAGGGCGATTTAATTAAGAGATTTATTGGAGCATTAATTATGAAGGCCGACCAACATAAAAGAAGAATTTAATTAATGCAGTGGTCAAGGAGTTTGTTTGTGTAAGTGTTATGGTTAAATCGCCCCCCTCCCATACAAGATATGAAATAATGGTAATCATTGAAAGGGTCAACCCTCATTTTTATTGGCGTTGATTTGGGAGTCACCCTCTTAGTTAAATAAAATAAAACAAAATAAAAGACATCTTTTGGTGAAGAGGTGCCTCTTTGATGGGATGCCCCTTTTGTGAAGAGCCTTTGAAGGCTATATAAGGCAGATAGAAGGTTGAGAAATATATGGAATTAATTCTTTCTATCATTCAAGCATAAGCAGATTTTTGTGGAGAAGAAGAAGAGGAGATTGAATTCGCCATTATTCGTTGATAAAGCAACAATAGTAAGGTGGAAGATTGTGTCAGTAGAGGTCGATTCTTCAGAAAGAAGATATTGATGTCTCTTGCTAAATTGGTGCTTAGCAATGGGGATTGGTGTCTCCAAGTAGGTTGGTGCCTACAAATTTTGTCAAAGAATTATTATTTTATAGCTGGATTTGGATGGTAGATCCAAGCAACTTTTCATTTTTATTTTTATTTTTTCTGAGAGGGTTTTCCATGTAAATCTTGTGTTGCCTAATTAATTGTTCTTGTTTGAATGTTTTCATTGTGAACATTAATTTTAATAAAGTAAAGTTTTATCACACACTGATTCACCCCCCCCTCTCAGTGTGTTGTGTGCTTAGCAATTGGTATCAGAGCGATTCCTTCATAATCAGTCTAATTGCTAGAAGATAGATCTTAGGAGCACACATGGCTAGTCAAGAAGTTTTCTCCACAAACAAAGCTTTGTTGTTTGACAGAACAATCTATGCATTCTGGAGCATAATAATGCAAACTATCTAATGGCTCTTGGTTTTGATATCTGGCAATTAGTTGTGACTGGATATACAACTCCAAAAACTCCACCAATAGATCAAGTCGAAAAGAAGGTTAGTGAAAACAATGCCAAAGCAATGAACACGATCTTGTGTGGCCTATCAGAATCAAACTTTGTCAAGATAATGCATTGTGACTCAGCAAAAGAAATCTAGGACAAACTTCAAAACATCTATGAGGGTGACAAGAAAGTGAAGAAAGCCAAACTCCAAACTCATAGATGACAGTTCGAGAGCTTGAAAATGAAAAATGAATAAAATGTTGCGGCATATCTTCTTTGTGTGGATGAGATTGTTAACACCATCAGAGGACTCGACGAAAAAGTTGAATAATCCATGATCGTTCAAAAAGTGCCAAGGTCACTTCCTTTGAGATTTGATGCAAAAGTTTTTGCTATTGAAGAAATAAAGGACTTAGACTCATTAACAAGGGATGAGTTGCATGGGATTCTCACGACATATGAAATGAGAATTGAAAAAGAAAAACCATCTTAGAAAGGAAGCAACCTTTAAAGCTTCAAAGAAAATGCAGAATAAGGAACCTTATTCAAGTGATGACACCAACGATGAACAAGATGAAAAAGAGGCCCTTTTTTTAAGAAAGCTTAAGAAAGGATCAGGGAAATACAAAGGTAAGCTACCTTTCAAATGTTTTAATTGGGGTAAAATAAGGCATTTTGCTGCTAAGTGTCCATATAAGGAAGATAGTGATGATGAGGAAAATCATGATGATGAAAAGAAAAATGAGAGCAAGCCTCAATACAAGAAAAACTTCAAAGAAAATGGATATAAAAAAAATTTCAATAAGAACAAGAAAAGCTTCTATTCCAAAAAGAATAGTAGCTCAGCTAAGGAGAGCGATGAAAGCATATCAGATAGTGATAGAGAAGAAACTCTTTTCATGGCTCAAGAAATGAAAACTGATGCCTCTACAAATGAAAACACCTTGGAAGAGGAAGATGTCGAAGATGAAGGAGAAGTAGATCTTGAAGAACTCATTTATGCTTTAAGTGAGATAAAAGTACTTAAGAAAAAGATTCTAAAACAAAAATTACAGATTCAAAGGTATGAAGAAGAGGATTGTGCTTTGAAAACAAGAATTTCACAAAATGTTGAGGAATCAGAAAAGGTAATCATAGGCCTAAAGACTCAATTAGAAGAAGTAAAAAGGATAGAGGAAGTGAGAGCCCAACTAAATACAAAGGAAGAGGAATGCAAAAGGTTAGAATCTGAAATGGTTGTGTTATGAATATAATTGGAGAAGACCACTACCCAGCTGAAAAACAACTTAAAGTTTGAAAAAAGTGCTGAAAAACTGGGTGACATCCTAAATTGTCAAAGGTCACCATTCATCAAAACTGATCTTGCTTATGAAGAGAACCAAAAGAGCACTAAAAAAGGGCAGATTTCAAAAAATATAGAACCACCAAAGAAAGTATATGCAGAGAAGCCCAAAATCTACGTAGATGCACTCAAGGGGTCCATGAATGAAGTGACAAGAAGAAAGAGCATGATATTTCTCACAAAGAAAACAAAGGTGAGTATATCTCGGTTAAAAATTTAAGAAGATCATTCCCTCCAAAGCAGTTTAACATGATCAAGTATCCAAGTTCCTTTTATGGTTATTGTTATTTCTGCAATCAGTTTGGGCGTAGAGCAATAGAATGTAAGGCATGTGCAAGAAATAGGTATGCATGGGACAATGGCAGAAGTGCTTATAGATTTCCAAGAAGCAATTATAACTCATTTGCCCCTTTATCAAATTTCAATGAGAATAGTATTGTTATAAATGCAATAACTATGGACATATAGCTTGGTTCTGTAGAAGATTTTTTGTAGAACCCTCTAGATAGAACAAGAAAGTGGATGCTCCTGTTGTAAAGAAAAGAGAATCTACAAAAATTTGGAAACAAAAGCAAGAGGAAGTTATTCAGGACAAGGAGAAATCTATGTTTGTGCAAACAACATTTCATGCACAAGACGAAGGGCAGCAATGGTACATTGACAGTGGGTGTTCAAGTCACATGATTGGAGACGAGCATATTTCTATCTTTGAAGGAAATAAGTGAAGGCACTGTAAAATTTGGAGATAATGCTATGACAAGAATAGCTGGAAAAGGTACTCTTAGTCTTGACAGTGGGAAGACAAAAACAAAAAATGTCTTGTATGTGGAAGGTTTGAAGCATAATTTTCTAAGTGCTAGTCAAATGTGTGATCAAGGACACATCCTCACATTTTATGCTCAAGGGTGTGAGATTAGGAAGGCAGATATAGGAAAACGGCTTGCAGATGCTAATAGAACAACAAACAACTTATACATATTCAGTGAAGCCAAGGGAGAAAAATGCTATATGAGTCAAATTGATGAAAGCTGACTATGACATAGAAGAATGGGCCATATGAACTTTGATAATCTGGTGAAAATCAGCACCAAGCACGCTGCAAGAGATATGCCAAAAATTACAAAACCTTCAAATACTCTTTGCAAGTAGTGTCAACATGGGAAGCAGACAACGAGTTTCAAATCAAATGAGTACTCAACAACAAGCCATTGGAACTAATCCATACAAACCTCTATGGGCCTACAAGGACGCAAAGCATACAAGACGACAACTATTTCATATTGCTCATTGATGATTATTCTAGAATGGCATGGGTCACTTTTCTAAACGAAAAATCTGAGGCATTTGAGAAATTTAAAGCTTTTAAATCCTTGGTTGAAAATGAAACCAATTCAAAGATCAAGTGTTTGAGATCAGATCGGGGAAGTGAGTTTTTCTCAAATGAATTTGAAGAATTTTGTGAGCATCATGGTATAAAAAGACACTTCTTAGTTGCAATAATTCTACAACAAAATGGAGTTGTAGAAAGGAAGAATCGAACTATTCAAGAGATGACAAAAACAAGGTTAAGTGAATCTAAGCTATCAGATCGTTTTTGGAGAGAGATAGTTAACAGTGCAATCTACATTTTGAACATAGGGAAAATTAAAGTAAACAATAGCAAAACACCTTATGAACTATGGAAGGGTAGACCAACATCAATTAAACACTTCAAGGTGTTTGGGAGTAAGTGCCACATCAAAGGAGATGATGGAGAATTGGGAAAGTTTGACTCCAGAGCTGATGAAGGTATTTTTCTTGGATATTCCTCAAGAAGTAAGGCATATAGATGTTATAACAAAAGACTACAAAAGATTGTAGAAAGTGCCAGTGTAAGAATTGATGAAACAAGGCCCCAAAAAGAGAGTGTACAAGTAAATGATCATTTCGAAGAACCACAATACGAGGAAGAAGAAGAAAAAAAAAAAGAAGTGGAATGAGAAGATACAAAGGCACCATTAAGATTTGTTCAAAAGCATCACTCAGAAAGTCAAATTATTGGTGATATGGATACTGGGGTGCAAACCAGAAGAAGATTTGTGAGTACATTTGAACATGTAAACTTCTCTTTATTATCCAAAATAGAACCTAAAAACTTTGCAGAAGCTAGCAATGATAAGTATTGGATCAATGCTATGGAAGAAGAATTGAATCAAATTGAGAAGAATGAGACATGGGAACTTGTTCTTCGACCAAAAGACAAGAATGTGATTGGTACCAAGTGGGTTTTCAGGGACAAGTTGAATGAAGATGGCCAAGTGACAAGAAACAAATCAAGGTTGGTTTGCAAGGGGAATACTCAAGTTGAAGGTATTGATTTTGAAGAAACTTTTGCCCCTGTTGCGAGATTAGAAGCCATTAGAATGTTTTTGGCATATGCTGGTTTTAAAAACTTCAAAGTTTATCAAACAGATGTCAAATCTGCTTTTCTAAATGGCAAGTTAGAAGAATAAGTATATATTGAACAACCATAAGGTTTTCTTCTATCAAAAACCAAGGACTATGTGTGTAGATTGAAGAAAGCACTTTATGGGCTAAAACAAGCCCCCAGAGCTTGGTATTCAAGACTTGATAAATACATACAAGAGCAAGGTTTCAAAATGGGAGTTGCCGATAGTTATCTCTATATCAAGACTGAAGGTGAAAATCAGTTGATAGTTGTGGTTTATGTGGATGATATCACTTTTGAAGGAGATAGTGAAAAAATGTCTCAAGAATCTGGAAAAGATATACAAAAGGAGTTTGAAATATCCATGCTAGGTGAGTTGTCATTTTTCCTTGGTTTACAAATTTCGCAATCTAACAAAAGAATATATATCTCCCAAACCAAGTATATAAAGGAAATGTTGAAACAGTTTCGAATGGAAGATTGCGCACCTGTTAGCACACCCATGGTTACAGGTTGTAAGTTAAGTAAAGATGATGAATCTCCTGAAGCAAATCAAACACTTTACAAATCCATGATTGACAATTTATATTACACCACAGCATCAAGGCCAGACATCATGCAAGATGTAGGATTAGTAGCCAGGTTTCAAGCAGCCCCAAAAGAAATGCATGTGCAAGCCGTCAAAAGAATATTCAAATATCTAAAAGGCACATTGGATTGTGGTTTGTGGTATTCGAGAGGTGAAGATTTCACACTAACATCATACATAAATGTAGATTGGGCAGGAAGTGTTGATGACAAAAACAATACAAGTGGAGGAGCATTCTTTCTTGGCAAAAATCTAGTGTCTTGGCTTAGCAAAAAGCAACCCTCTGTTTCTTTATCCATGGCTGAAGTAGAATACATAGCAGTAGTGTCTTGTTGTACACAAGTGCTTTGGATGAAGCCGACATTGAACGATTTTAAGATAGAGTATGATCATCCAATTTCAATACTCTGAGATAACACTAGCACAATTAATATTTCGAAGAATCCGGTTATGCACTCAAGGACAAAACTTATTTCAATAAAGTATCACTTCTTGAGAGAATAGGTTGCAAAACAGCATGTGAAGTTGGAGTACATTGCCAAAATAGAACAAATAGCAGATATCTTCATGAAGCCCCTCCCAAAAGAAACTTTTGAGTTTCTAAGGTAAAAATTGAGAGTAATCCATTCTTCATCCAGTCATTAAATCTGTCAAGAGAAGCATTGGTTAAGGGGGAACTAATCATTGCATTAATCAACTCCATGGATACTTTGATGATATACATTGTGATCCTCTTGAATATGCCTTTGCCATTGATGTCAAATGGGGAGAATTAACAAAAGGGGGAGCAAAGGAGGAGAACTACAAGGGGGAATTTCTCTATAGATTTGTCATCAATGACAAAGGGCGAGATTGTTGGAATATTGTCATTGATGTCAAAGGAATTGTAATTGTTGTCAACGAAATTGTCAATGGAAGTGTCATTAATGCAACATAATCATCATTAATCAAAGGAGTTATCATTGAAAGAATGATATCATTAACATAACGATGTCATAAAAGAAATGCCCAAGACTTAACAGGTCAATTTAATTAAGAGACATATTACAATATTAATGATGAAGGTTGACCAGCATAAAAGAAGAATTTCATTAATGCAACGATCAAGGAGTTTGTTTGTGTAAGTGCTTATGGTTAAGTCGCCCCCCTCTAATACAAGATATGAAATAATGGTAATCATTGAAAGGGTCGACCCTTATTTGTATTGGCGCTGATTTGGGAGTCGCCGTCTTAGTTAAATAAAATAAAATAAAATAAAAGACACATCTTTTGGTGAAGAGGTGCCTCTTTGATGGGATGCCCCCTTTGTGAAGAGTCTTTGAAGGCTATATAAGGTGGATAGAAGGTTGAGAAACATATAGAATTAATTCTTTCTATCATTCAAGCATAAGCAAATTTTTGTGGAGAAGAAGAGGATATTGAATTTGCCATCATTTGTTGATGAAGCAACAATAGTAAGGTGGAAGATTGTTTCAGTAGAAGTCGGTGCCTTAGAAAGAAGAGATTGGTGTCTCTTGTTAGGTTGGTGCTTAGCAGTGGGGATTGGTGTCTCCAAGTAGGTTGGTGCCTACAAATTTTGTAAAAGAACTATTATTTTACATTTGGATTTGGACAATAGATCCAAGCAGCTTCTCATTGTGGTTTTTCCCGAGAGAGGGTTTTCCACATAAATCTTGTGTTGCCTAATTAATTGTTCTTGTTTGAATGTTTTCATTGTGAACATTAATATTAACAAAGTAAAGTTTTATCACACACTGATTCACCCCCCCCTCAGTGTGTTGTGTGCTTAACAGATCTACATTGTTGCATTTAAATATTTATTATTCACCTTATAGGGTATAGCTTGTGTAGTAGCCACATTTGGAGCCTCTGGACCTAGGGTTTGGCGTTGGACATCTTTTAATACATACAACTCTGCTATAACCTTAGGGTGAGTCATAATGCATTTCCTAAAGTTTGTAAGTCATTCTATCCTTTTGGATTCGTCTTAGTGGACACTATCATTAAGTATTATCAATTTGGGATCCATTCACACCATTATCATTCATAGGCATCTCAACATCATTTGCAACATAATATACAACAATAGAAGCAACACTAACATTATGTAGAGAAACCATTTTCTCTTTCAAGCAAGCTCTAAGATTAAATATAGGATTTTCAACAAAATCAATAGGGTTGTGATTTATTATAGCACTCCTAATTGGGGTCTTATAACTAGCTACATTAGGTGGTTTAAGATGCAAACATACATAGTGTGCAAAAACCTTAGGGTTTGAATGGAACACACAAGATCTAGGGCTAATGATTTTGAAGAAATAGAATTGAAAAAACCCTAAAACAATTAGATCTACCACAATGAAAGCAAGGTCTAACCTGAGGGGTGTAATAGAGAACGGGTTCACCAAAATGTTTTATGGAAAAGTGGTTTTACATCAGCATGCAATACATTAGCCCACAAAACATTGCAAATAAGCCTAATGAAATATAAACAATAAAATTGGGCTTGCATAAAAGAATATCCTAATGTAGTAATAAATGACAAGAGAGGGTTTAAGAAGAATATTTGATTTGTTGTGAATTTGGAGATAGTCGTCAGAAACAAACAATGTAGAGATGGGCCAAATACTGAGACAAACAAAACCTTGAAAAAAATTAGCAAACAAAGGCCACTCCCTAGAACCATTTGGATGCTTTGGGAAGTTTCGGGCCATTTCTAGAAATGCGAGGTTGGATCTAGTAGATTGCAGATGCGTGAAAACGGATTTGACAATCCTATTCGTCAGCTTTAGGCTTCGAAAACCTCTCGTTTTTTCAAAATTTTGCACAAATCTATGGGAAACTGATCGCCTTCTCCAAAGCCCTAGTAGCTAATTAAATATCAAAAAAATTTGGGTACGTATTCGGGGGCTTGTATTATCCCTCAGTTATTATCAAGCCCCTAAGATGATTGTACAAATTTGACAATCAACACTCGAAGTATAATGCATGTTCAACAAGCAATCCAATGAATGTAGGGCCTAGTTGTATATGACTTTTCGAGCTAGAATGAATGCATGGCAAAGAAATACTTGCTTTAGATTTACTTGAATTGTACTCTAAATACTTGAATTAATTGATCTTGCAATTTCACAGTTGCTCTCTAGATAGATCCCTTGAATTGATTTCGTGTTCATCCATTGCCTTGTATGCATTAATACACGTGTACTTATGACTTTTCAATTTCGAATTAAGACATCCTATTGGCGCGCAAGCCAACATACACTGAGTGGGAAATGTTGACAAACTAGGAACACAAGGCACGTGAGACCCAAAACAAGGGTCACAAGGGCCCAACCCAGAAAAGCTACAAAAGCATTATTAAGAAAAAGGGGATCATTAGGTTTTGTGGTTCTTTGACTTTTCTTGAGCAAGACATTTGATAATTGTTTTCCGTTTTTGATTGTGCATGGATTTTCTATGTAGATGTGACAACTAAAGTTGGTGTTGTTGTGGTTTCTATAAGTTTGGCCTAATTTGGTTGTCCATTTGTGTGATGAGGGGAGTGCAGCTCTGTAGTGTCTTGAGAGGGAAAGACTCCGGCGAGATTTCCATGCTCATGGCAAATGTGACCCATGAAAGGGATACACTCATAGTCAATAGGTTGTTCCCACACTATACCCCTTTACCTAGGGTGAGACAATTAGGGAGGGGTTTCTCTAAGTCCATATTGATGTAGATGCGAGCATAGTTCAAAACCCAAGGGTTCTTTTGAATTATGAGGCTGCTATATATTCACTAATGGTGGTCAATCTCTTGTAAAGATTTTTATTTCTGGTATTCATTGGGGAGGGTGGGAATTTGTAATGGGCAACCCGGTTGCGCCCCAAAACTAACCTCGTAGGGACTCCTTATGACTCCGGTAGATTTGTTGGTATTGCTTTTTCGTGTTTTACAAAGACTAATGCATGTAACATAAATATAGAATTGCAAGCATAGATACACACAGCTGAAATAACCAACAGTGTATTTGTATTAATTGCCAAATGAGTAAACGAGTACAATGCCAGTTACGTGGTGACTCATTAAATCCCCTAGTGATTGTGTGAACATTATTTCAAGCAGATCTCCCAGCAAGTTTCAAAGGTGCTTCATTTGTGTCTCCGACCCGCGGAACTACGAACTCTGCAGGCTGGTTTTCTACGGACTCCGCAGACTGGATCTATGGACTCTGCAGGCAAGTTCTATGGACTCTGCAGATGAGACTACGGACTCTGCAGGAGCTTCTACGGACTCCGCAGCCAGATCTACAGACTTTGCAGGCCACTTCTACAGACTCTGCAGCCAAATCTACGGACTCTACAAGAGCTTCTATGGTTTATGTAGGCAGCAAACTACAGACTCTGCAGGCAGAAAACTACGGACTCTGTAGGCAGAAACTACGGACTCTGTAGGCAGAAAACTACGGATTTGCAGGCAGAAACTACGGACTTTGCAGGCGAAAAACTACCGACTCTGTAGGCAGAAACTACGGACTCACCTGGCTGCATCTAGATGCTACAGTGATGGAGCTACTATAGTGACGAGCTGCTACAGTGGCACGGTTGCTACAATAGTACGGTTGCTATAGTGGCACGACTGCTACAGTAGTACAGCTGCTACAGTGGCGCAGCTACTACAGTGGCACAACTGCTACAGTGGCTGAGAGCACAAATTCCAAAGACCAATCCCAAGGATTGATGTCTAGAGTGCTACAGATGAGGACGTTCTCAAATGCCCAAATAAGCTGCAAGTTCGACAATTTCTTTCTTCTTACCCAACATGCCTAGAGAAGCCACAAGCACTTCCCTTTATCCTTTCTCCAAGGGGCGACTCAACTCACTTGAGCAATGTGGGATAAAGGATGTGCAACAGTCCATCCATTAAAATATTGCTTGTCTCCCTTGGGTACCATCCCCATAAAGTGAATACTTAAAGTAACACTTAATCTCTTGCCATTGGGTTAAATGTTACTTTTCACAGCACTTCAGGCCTGAAAATATACCAGCAACCGGACTCCGAATGGTGCAAGTGATAACTTGCCGAAAAGTTCTCGGCAAGGAGTATCAAACCCAATCATCAAAACTGGCCTCTGCTGCGTACTATTAACTTACTACAAATAGTAAGTATGTTGGAAGCTGAGTAAGTCAACCGCTAAAGTGGGGACATTACAGTCCGCCCCCCTTGAAATTGCTTGTCCTCAAGGAATCTCAGCCCAGCCTGCTGAATAACTTGCTCACTCTCCCATGTAGCATCCTCCTCCGGCAGTTCTTTCCATCTAACCAAATACTCCACTAGCCTGTTTCTAAGTTTCCTCTCTCTGGTGTCCAGAATAGCCTCGGGTTCTAACACGAGCCTCCCTTCCTCATCCAAAAGGGGTAAATTTGCAGAAGGCACTACACTCTGACCGATGGCCTTCTTAAGCCTAGACACATGAAATACATTGTGCACCCTACTGCCCTCTGGAAGCTGAAGCTCATAGGCGACTTCGCCCACTCTTCGAATCACCCTGTAGGGGCCGTAAAATCTAGGCTTTAGCTTCTCTGCTCTGCTCTTCTTGAGTGATGACTGCCTATATGGCTTTAGCCTCAAATACACCATGTCCCCTACCTCGAAACTGTGCTCTACCCTGTGCTGATCAGCATACAACTTCTGCTGATTTTGAGCCTATTGTATATTCTCCTTGAGCGCTCTCAGGATATCTTGACTATCCTTCAACAGGTCTTTAGCTTTGGGCACTCTGTTGTCCCCCAAAACCATATCCATGAAGCTTGGGGCTTCATACCCGTACAATGCCATAAACGGAGTCATCCTGATGGTCATGTGATGCGTGGTATTGTAACAATACTCCCCCATGTGTAACCACTTAACCCAGGCTCTCTGTTGCGCAGTCACATAGTTCCGCAAATACCCTTCCACCCATTTATTTACTATCTCCGTCTGCCCATCTGTTTGAGGATGGTAGCTCGTACTAGGTGTAAGGTCTGTACCGCACAGCCTGAACAACTCCCGCCAAAAGGCGCTCATGAACTTGCTATCCCTGTCACTGACAATAAATCTCGGTAACCCATGCAACCTGAAAACCTCCCTAAAGAACAAATCGGCCACTTGAGCTGCTGTATAAGTAGAGGGGATAGCAAAGAAGTGAGCAAACTTCGTCAATCTGTCTACCACCACATAAATGCAATCTCTTCCCTGCACTCGCGGTAGGCCACTGATGAAGTCCATAGAAATGCTTTCCCATTTCTGGTCTGGAATGAGTAAGGGCTGTAGTAAACCAACAGGAAACGTGTGCTCTTCCTTATTCTGTTGACAAACTGCACACTCCTTGACATGCCTCTGAACATCGTCCTTGAGCCCTCTCCATGAGAACCACTCTCGGATCTGCCTGTAGGTCTTGAAAACCTCCGAATGCCCAGCCGTAGGTGCATCATGAAATGCCCTCAATATCGTCTCTCTTAAGTGTGATGACGGAATCAAATAAATTCTGTCCTGAAATCTGATCAACCCATCTATCACCTCATAGCGATCATCTTGTATAGTGCGTGAAATCAATCCTGAAGCCCAAGCATCTCCGGCATATTTTGTTATAATCTTAACCCGCCAATCTCCTGAAATCTCTGCAAGAGCACAAATGTGATGTCTTCTGGATAAGGCATCAGCTACTACATTCTTCTTCCCTTTGACAAACTCAATGTCAAAGTCATAAGCCTGCAATTTAGTGACCCACTTCTGCTGCCTGTCATTCAAGTCTCGCTGGCCCATGAAATATTTTATGCTGTTGTGATCTGTCTTGATCACAAACCTCCCTCCAACCAAGTAGGATCGGAATTTGGCCAAGGCATGCATGATGGCCAACATCTCCCGATCATAAATAGAATAGCTCCTCTCCACCCCTCGGAGCTTCCTACTCTCAAAAGCAATGGGGTGCTTCTTCTGCATCAATACTACTCCAATCCCATCACCCGATGCATCACAATGAAGCTCAAAAGGCTTCGTGAAGTTAGGTAGAGCTAGAACCAGAGATGAGGACATCACCCGCTTGAAATGTTCAAAACAATGTTGTGCTACCTCTGTCCATACAAAAGCACCCTTCTTGGTGAGGTCTGTTAATGGTGCTGCAGTCTGTGAAAAGCCCTTCACAAATCGCCTATAAAATCTAGATAATCCAAAAAACCCTTTGAGTTGTGTAAAGCTGGTTGGAGTAGGCCAATCAACAACCGCCTTGATCTTTTCTGGATCCACCCGAACTCCTTCAGCACTGATAATATGGCCAAGGTAGAGCAACTTTGTCATGCCGAACTCGCACTTTGATTCCTTGGCATACAGTGACTCCTCCAAAATGACCAGCACCTCCTCTAATTGCTGTAGGTGCTCATCCCACGTCCTACTGAATACCAGGATGTCATCAAAGAATATCAATACAAATCTTCGGAGCTGCCCTCTAAACCCCTGATTCATACAACTCTGGAAGGTAGCTGGAGCGTTGGTTAGCCCAAATGGCATAGCCAAAAACTCAAAGTGTCTGTAATGACACCTGAAGGCAGTTTTTTCTGTCCTCCGCTCGCATCCGGATCTGATGATATCCTGAACGTAGGTCTATCTTAGAGAAATATCGTGCTCCATGCAACTCATCAATCAGCTCGTGAATCCTAGGGATGGGGTACCTGTTCTTGATTGTCTTCTTATTGAGAGCTCTATAATCAATGCACATACGCATTGTCCCATCCTTCTTCTTTACCAAAACAACCGCTGAAGCAAAGGGCCTTTTGCTTGGCCTAATATGCCCCATCTCCAATAGCTCCTTTATCGACTTCTCTATCTCATCCTTATGCTTTTTAGGATGGCGGTAGGGGGTGATGATGACTGGTTTAGCCCTCTCCTCTAGCTCGACAACATGCTCTATACCCCTCTCGGGAGGAACCCCATGTGGAATGCTACCAAACACCTTCTCATGCCTGGAAATGATCTCCTGTACATTTGTTGGATAGCTTTTATCCTGCTGCTCTGGAGGTGTAGACATGATCAAACATTCAACTGCCCATTCTACATCATCATGTCTAAATAACTGTTCCATCCTCTTCAATGATACCACCCTGAGCCCCCCATTCGGTAAACCTCGAAGCACTACCTTCCTGCCTTGATGTTGAAACCTCATCTCCAACTTAGCCAAGTTGAAGGTAAACTCTACCAGAGACGCCATCCACGTCATTCCCAAGATGAGATCATAATCGCCCATGTCAACTACATAGAAATCGTCCTCCAATTCATAATCTCCTCCCAATCTGATGCAAAGATTTGAAATCTTCCAGGTGCATAATAACTTGTGGCCATTGGCCACCATGACTCTGAACCCCGCGTGCCCTTCGGTCTGAAGGCCTCTCTTGGCCACCAATTTTGCGTCAATAAAGTTATGCGTTGCCCCAGTGTCAATCAATGAAACCACATGCTGCCCCTGAATCATCCCTTTTACCTTAAAGGTAATGGCCTTCTGGACCCCTGTCAACCGAGCAAGAGACTTCTCATCATCTGAACTCTCCTCAACAGTGCTATCACCCTGATTAGATTCCGAATCTGAATGTTGCTCCTTGTCCTCGGAAGGTGATTCATCTGCTGAAAAATACTCCATTGGCTTAGCCTTTGCCTTAAGCGGACATTCATGGGAGAGATTCCATGGCTCCCTACAATGAAAACATAGTTTTTTCCTCCTGAGCTCGTTGAGGGTGTCACCGTCCAACCCTTTAGTTTCCCCTTTAGGCCGTAGAGGGTCCCTCTGAAATGTCTTCCTTTCCTTATCCTTCCTAAAATGAGAGTCCTTAGAGTGAAGTTTACTCTTGTAGGAAGAAGATGCTAGGTCTCTTGTTTTCTTAATAGCCTCTTGTAGCGAAGAGGGGTTGTGTCCCTTTACCCATCCTCGCAAGGGATCAGAAAGCCCATCCATGAAAAGAACAACGAGTCTCCTTTCAGATATATCTATCACCAATACTGCCAGCTTTTGGAACTCGGTGATATAGGCCTCCACAGAACCCCATTGTTTAAGCTGTGCTAGCTCCTTAAAATGCAATTTCGGGTCCTTAGTGTCAAATCTGTCAATGAGTCTCTCAGTAAACTCGGCATAGGTATCTATCTGGTTATGGCCAAGTGTGACCATACCGTGGTGCCACCACTCGTGGGCACTCCCATCCAAGTGCAATGTGACATACTTAATCGCATCCTCCTCAGGCATGGGATTAAGCTGGAAATAAGTGTCTAACTTCTGGACCCATGTTCGCCCTGACATCTTTCCTGTACCATCATAGTATGGAATAGACAACTTTCCCAATTTCTTCCTCATCTCATAGTTTTGTTGCCTGTTTCCTCTCATGGGCATATGCTTGAGTCTAACATCCATATATTCCCTGAAGGACATTTCACTCTGAAAATCTGGTCCAACATTTCTCCAATCCTCCAGTATTTGGTCTTGTATCTCCTGCTGTGTAGGACCAACATCATTCTGGTCATTCTATCTTGGAGGAAACTGTGGCATGAGTGGTCTTGTAGTAGAAGAACCTGCTCTAGCATATGTCCAGGTTCCGCTATTAATCGATGCATCTCCATTACCTCCATTACCCTGCCACCTCCCTGGTTAGCATTATTGCCCTAGTTGGCATTATTGCCCTGATCTGCTCGAGTCAAGTGTTGTGTAATTGCTAGAGCCATCTGCTACAATGTAGCTTGTAGCTCCCTTTGACCCCTGGCAAGATCACTGAGCATCATCCTAGTGCTAGGTTCTCCCCTTTCCTCATCTCTGTCACCCATGGTTGGTGCTGAAAAAGGGTCACCCTCCTCTTCAATCTCTGAAAAAATTTGTAAGTCTGGGTTTGTCCGGTTTCTCTTCAAGTAATATGGATGTGTTGGATGCATGAAACCTCACAGGATGGCAGGAAAACAGGCTCTGATACCACTATAATGGGCACCTCGATTGCACCCCAAAACTAACCTCGCAGGGGCTCCTTATGACTCCGGTAGATTTGATGGTATTGCTTTTTCGTTTTTTACAAAGACTAATGCATGTAACATAAATATAGAATTGCAAGCATAGATACACACAGCTGAAATAACCAACACACTGTATTTGTATTAATTGCCAAATGAGTAAACGAGTACAATGCCGGTCACGTGGTGACTCATTAAAACCCCTAGTGATCGTATGAACATTATTTCAAGCAGATATCCCAACAAGTTTCAAAGGTGATTCATTTGTGTCTCTGACCCGCGGAACTACGAATTGTGCAGGGTGGTTTTCTACGGACTCCGCAGACTGGATCTACGGACTCTGGAAGCAGGTTCTGCAGACTCTGCAGCTGAGACTACGGACTCTGCAGGAGCTTCTACGGACTCCACAGCCAAATCTACGGACTCTGCAAGCCACTTCTACGGACTCTGCAGCGAAATCTATGGACTCTACAGGAGCTTCTACGGTTTTTGCAGGCAGCAAACTACGGACTCTGCAAGCAGCAAACTACGGACTCTGCAGTCAGAAACTACGGACTCTGCAGGCAAAAAACTATGGACTCTGCAGGCAGAAACTACGGACTCTGCAGGCGGAAAACTACGGACTCTGCAGGCAGAAACTACGGACTCACCTGGCTGCATCCAGATGCTACAGTGATGGAGCTACTACAGTGACGCGCTGCTACAATGGCATGGTTGCTACAATAGTACGGCTACTATAGTGGCACGGCTGCTACAGTAGTACGGCTGCTACAGTGGCACAGATGCTACAGTGGCACAATTGCTACAGTGGCGCAGCTGCTACAGTGGCTGAGAGCACAAACTCCGAAGGCCAATCCCAAGGATTGATGTCTAGAGTGCTACAGATGAGAATGACGTTCTCAAATGCCCGAATAAGCTGCAAGTGCAACAATTTCTTTCTTCTTACCCAACATGCCTAGAGAAGCCACAAGCACTTCCCTTTATCCTTTCTCCAAGGGGCGGCTCAACTCACTTGAGCAATGTGGGATAAAGGATGTGCAACAGTCCATCCATTAAAATATTGCTTATGTCTCCCTTGGGTACCATCCCCATAAAGTGAATACTTAAAGTAACACTTAATCTCTTGCCATTGAGTTAAATGTTACTTTTTACAGCACTTCAGGCTTGAAAATATAACAGCAACCGGACTCCGAATGGTGCAAGTGATAGCTTGCCGGAAAGCTCTCGGCAAGGAGTATCAAACCCAATCATCAAAACTGGCCTCTGCTGCATTCTGTTAACTTACTACAAATAGTAAGTATGCTGGAAGCTGAGTAAGTCAACCGCTAAAGTGGGGACATTACAGAATCTATCCCAAACAGGGACAATGTTGGAAAGGTCCTCTATGGAATTGAAAGCTAGAGACCAATGTTTCATGAATCACCTAGATTTCTTCATGAACCATGGTCCTCCTTGGAAAATCTGGTCCTTTTCATACTTGGTGGAGAAGATGGCCTTAAAGTACCCCCTTGGGCATCACCAAGATGTTAACTGAGCCGTGCAGTTTTCAATAATCTTGGACTCTAAACTTTAAGAGTTTTGGGTCCACGGGGAAGGCTCCCATGAAACAACAAATAAGAGCTCTCTTTGAGCAGCTAGAGATGTTCCATTTCATCCCGTGAGAAACAGACCTTTGGAAGAGTGTCTACCTTGGGTGACACTTGTTTTCCTTTTTAATGGGAGAAGTGGGTTTGGATGTGTTATTTCTAGCATGATACTTGTTGACCATTTTTGGTCCAACAAGCCAAAAATCAGTCCCCCCCTTTTACCCTGCTGTTCTGAGCCAGTACATTTTTTGATTTTGCACAAGTCTTGGAAATTTCTACGGACTCTGCAGGAATTTATACGGACTCTGCAGAGAATTTCTACGGACTCTACAGGAAAGTCTATTGGCAGATGAAGAACTAGTTCAAAGAATGAAAGGGGTTGCTACAAAGTTTCTTCGGACCATTGAACCATTCAGTTCAATTGGCTCAGATTCAATTGATTCAACGGCTCGGTTCAACGGCTCGGTTCGCTCAATTGGTTCAACGACTCGATTCAAATGAGTTGGTTCAATGTTTGGTTCAAATGGACCATTCCAAGTGCCCTTGCGGAGGGCAGTTCCAGACTCAAGGGCCCTTGCAGAGGGCATAGAACACTTTCAAAGAGGCCAAAGAGAAAGCCGAAAAGGTAAGTTTCCTTCGGAAAATTGTTTAAGGCAAAGAAGAGAATTTCTTCGGACAAAATGTCCAAAGGAATTCTTCGAAAGAAAATCCCACTGCGGAAAAGACTAAGGCAAAAGCATAGAATAATTTCTTCGGACTTTTTGTCCGAAGGAATTCCTTCGGACAAAAAGTCCGAAGAAATTCAGAGAAAGGCCGCAGGAGGAAAGTCTGAGAGAAAATTCCGAAGGTCAAGCAAAGTGGACGAAAATAATTCTTGCGGACTTTTTGTCCGCGAGAAAAGACCCGAGGAAAAGCTCCGAAGAAAAGAAGCGGGCGAGACAATTCTTGCGGACGTTTTGTCCGCAGGGAAATAGCCAAGGAGAAAAGGCCAGCGAAGGATCCCGAAGGGCTGGTGCCCTTGCGAGGGACTCTCGGCTGCCGAAAGAAAGGCACTTCTCCAAAGTCGAAGGGACACCTTCCCTTCGGGAGGGTCCAAAGCAAAAGCCCGAAGGTAAGAGAGCGACAAAAGGCCGAAGCAAAGGAAAAGGCTGAAAGAATTCCAAGGGGTGACGGGCCCGAAGACGTCAAAATCAAGCACAACGAACTAGCCGTTGGAAGTTCAAATGCAGTGACGGGTGCGCAAATGTCAAATTTAAGGCGGTGAAATAGTCGTTGATTTTGAAAAGCTCAAAGAAGAGCCTAAGGAACTCAGCAACCCACCAAGAAGTTAGCCCCGAGGGCCGAAGGAGCCAGAAAGAGACAAAACCAGGAAGAGACAAAGTGCAGAAATAGACAAACAGTCCAGGTGGCAAAGAGAGGTGTCAACTCAAGGATTTATTCCTGCAGTTGGAACAGTGCTTGCCAAATGGTCATCAAACGGCGCAAACAATAAGCAGACAAATAGTCCAGGTGGCAAAGAGAGGTGTCAACTCAAGGATTTACTCCTGCAGTTGGAACAGTGCTTGCCAAGTGGTCATCAAACGACGCAAACAGTAAGCAGCGTGCCCTGTTTTCTCCACTTTGCATTTATAAGCAGACAAACCACGCGAATATCTGAAGGAGCAGTCTTGTCTGCAGAAAAGAGGCGCGGCCCGTGCTTTCACATTAATGTTTGAACGCCAAAGTCAAGATCGGCGATTACACAACATGGTTTTAGCAGGGTTTTTCTAGAAGAATGATATCAACAACAGTGACTTCCTCTTCCCGATGCTCTCAATGCACATGGGCCAGCTTGTCAAAGGGCGCCAAAAAGTCTTTTTCAAAAGGGGTGCCTTTACTTCTTCTCTTTCTATATATTGTAAACTTCTCATTTTGAAAAGGAGATCTTCTTAGCCCGTAAGGCAAAGCTCTGCCCAAAAATCTCTCAGGCTTGTAAGGTAGAACTCTGCCGGTTTTTACCTTGAATCGAGACTTAGTAATTTTTACCTCCATTTGAACTTGCACTCACGCATATGTCTATGTCTTCTTTTTGTGTTAAGTCATTTTCTTTTATACTTTCACAGAACGATTCCAGCATGTCTAGTGCATTGTGAAGTCTCTTCTTCTGCAGGTCTACCAGAAGTGTCTACAACAAGAATATAGGCGCATGTGAACAGGCTGCCAAAGTGTGTCTCAGAGCACCTTTGATAGTTCTTCCTCCCTGTATCTCCAGAGGACCCCTAGCTCACTGATGCAAAATAGTTTCCCACATCAGATGAAGTGTATGGCAGCTTCTTCTTGGTGAAAAGTGTATGTTCGGGCTGAGCAAATCAAACTTTTTTGGTGTATCACCTTTTAGTTTAGGTTTAGGCTTTGTTTTCATCATTCTTCTCCTTTTTCAACCCTGCCACCCCTCCCCCCCCCTTTTTTTTCATTTATTTGTTAGTAGTAGGAAATCCAAGACCTAAAAGATACATCAGAGGGAGCTAGCCCCTATCTAGAGACTCTCCCCCCAGTTTTGCTAGGCCCACAGGCAAGAGGGGAGTTTCCATTGTTGCGTGTGGAAGGCAGGAGCTCGGCCTCTTGTCCAGGGTGCAATCCACTATGTCAACAATACTGAAGGAAACAGTTGAGCTTCTTGACAGGTCTTTGGTGCATCCCTAGAAACCGAAGATCTGAAAATTTGATTTGGGCTATTTGGAGGGAGCCAAGTGAGGAGGCCATGGCCTCCTTAGAGGTGAAGGCTTAAATTCCTATCAGCCCAAGGCTGATTAGATTATAATCAATCAGTATGGACAGAGAGAGATGGGAAATTGCTGGTTTGGAGGTTGGAAAGCATGGAGATTGGAGCTACAAAGAAGGGACCTGCTAGTACAGGTAGTGTAAGGTATCTTAGTTATGATTTATAAAAGTAAAATATGTGATTTAAGCTATTCAATGTTTCAGCTGAATATAGAGACATTTATTTAGTTTATTGTAAGGTGCAGTGTTTGTTTAAAAAAGCCTTTATTATGTATCCTCTCTTCAATGCTTTTCTATCTCACGATACTTCCTATTCTATTCCTTTTTCTTTAAAAATTGTCTTATGTTTCCACTATAATTGTATTTTCTTGATGGTTGGAGGAAAAAAGTTTTTCTTTTCTTGATGGTTGGAAGAAAAAACGTTTTTCTTTTCTTGTGTATGACTGACAATTTCCCAACAATTGCAGGGTCAGGTATTGATCTATCAAATTTAAATGTAGTGGAGGGGAAAATTTGTTGGGATCTTTATATCGAGGGACTTGTCTTGAGTTCTGATGGAAATCTTCTAGATGCATTGGCTATTGCTATAAAGGTGGATATTATGTTTTTGAAATAAAATTATGTCATTGTCCATAATATAAATCCGATATGTCAGATTTTTCTTGCATGGCTCTTTGCTCGGTTGTAAGATTTCCATTTTTATTTCATGGATTCTCGTTAGAAAAGAAGCATATGTGTGCATTTATTTCATGTCACTCTTTCTTATTTCTTCCTAGGTATGTTTGTCATCATCAACTGAATTGAGACATTTTTTAACCTATTTAATCCATAACCCATTTTTGATTTTTTGAATGTTATAATCCTAAATGTCGGAGAAGCTATCCACTCGTATCTTTTGATTGGAAGTCTACTCACTGTTCAGGGAGTGGTAGTAGATTTTGGTATTGGTAATTTATATGGAATTGCATATTTTTTCTTGACTCCCTCTTGATAAATATTATCTTCAATATAATTTATGTTTGTATTTGTAGTATTACATTGGATAAAATGTAAATAAATGCTTCTTTTGAAATTTTATTTGTTGCAAATCTTGGGAGTCTTAATCCTCAAAATTATAAAATGAATGAAAGCAACTGTCTAGAGTTGAACATTCAAAAACCATTCACATATAAAACAGCTTACAATATTTTGATGTAAATATGCCATACACGCACACCCTCTAAGATTATTATTTGGCTAAAGATAAACTTCTTCAAAATACACTCACCCCTAAACTTATCTAAAACACACACATCCCCACCCCCACACACGTACATGCAAACACAATAACCTTTTTTCATGGATAAATACATTTTTTAGGTAGCTATGACTTTACCCCACATTTAAATGCGTTGCCAAACTTGCCTAGTATGTGCCATTTTGAGATTCCTTGTCTGTGGGGATTGAAAAACCCATATAAAGATTTGACAAGTTCCTTCTCATGATTTAATTGGAGAGGAATTGCACTCAATGAATATGATCAAGTGGAATGTAATCTAGAAAGGTTTCAACTAATTTAGCAATTGTTTCTAAGTATATCAATCTTCTTGGCTTTGGTGAGCTAGTGTTGTGGATTATGTCTCTTATCTTACATTTTTGACCATTTTGTATATATATTTTTTGATAGGGGTAAAAGTGGGGTTTTTAAAGGGACCAAACCCTTGATACAAAAGGACCAAAAGGACCAAAACGTAAGACATTGAAAACCAAAGAGGCAAAAAACACGCAGGGTTTTAGACAACCCAAAAAAAATACATTTGTGTAAGAAAAAGCAAAACTACTACACGCCTTCTTAAAAGGTCCCCAAATCAAGATAAAACCAAGCTATTACCCTTTTTGTTTCTTGTGTTTGCTTCTACTCATGAGCTGGAACTCCTCTTCCTTGAGAGTTTCAAGATTGAAAGCATTTTTGCATTTCAAACTTCTAAGATAGTATCTCAGTGTTTCATTTACTTCATGTTGTTCTAATTCAAATCTTTTACAAAGTGATTAATGGGTAATTCCTCCCCTTCCTTCTTAGGATGGCTCCTTTGCTGATCAAGAATCCTTGTTGGATAAACTGCATTATGTTGGCCCTTTTGTTGCCCTAAGGCCCAAGAATCCCCGACCTCTGATGCTGATGCTCCATTCGCTGCCCTAAGTTCTCCATCCTCGCCCCGAGTTCTCCGTTTTGTTGCTCTAAGGCCCAAGAATCTTCGACCTCTGCCCCTGTTGCACCCTTTGCTACTCTTATTTCTCCATTACCAACATTTGGCATTTCCTCTTAAGGTGGCTTGCTTGTTGGTGCCAATAGCAACGGAAGTTGAGATTCTCGTAGTCTAGCTGTTGGATCAATTTGCCATCTCTAGTTTGAAGTGTTATACTATGTAGGACTTGAATTGTCACATCCATCGAGACTGCTATTCTAGCTTTACTCATGTCGGTTTTATGTTTCAAGTTCTCATCTGTATGCTCGTCCATGTATAGGATTTGATCAATGCCATCCCCAATTTTTTTGAATATGCCCTTTCCCCAAAACTCTATAGGGACCCAAACAAAGATATCTGTATTTTCTGTGTGAGGGTTAAAGCCTTTGAACCAAGCTTTAATAAAAATGCCTCATTGTCCCAAGAACCAGTTAACTCTATACTCCACTACATAGTTTCTATCCTCGAGGCAAGAGAATGTTATGGCAAATAAATTCTTAGGAAAGAAAGTGACTTGAAAATATTTATATGTCCAAAGGGTCGACTTCTTTCCTTACCTGTTCTATAATTGGTCTTCTTCCTTTGACCTTGCATATGATGGTCCGGTCCTCAAATTCGTCCAAATCTAGTTCAAAATCGTCGTTAAAGATAGTGATTTTTGGGTTTGCAATAGCGTTGACCTTGCGCTTCCTACTCGTTGCTCTTTCCTCAACCTCTGTTGCAGATGCTCCATTCGCTGTCTTAGGTTCTCCATTTGTTGCCTTGAGTTTGTCATTCTGTCGCTCTAAGTCCCAAGAACCGCCAACCTCTCCCATGATTTGTCCATTCACTTCCCTAGGATATCCATCTCTCCCCCCGAGTTCACCATTCCATCGCCTTAAGGCCCTATAAATGCTGACCTCTCTTGCAATTTCTCCATTCACTACCCTAGGTTTTGTATCTGTCGCCCTGAGTTCGCCATTCCATAGCCCTAAGGCCCCAAAAATGCCAACCTCTCCCATGATTTCTCCATTCTCTGCCCTAGATTTCCATTTAGTTGCCCTAGTTTCTCCATTCTAACCATTTTGTATATTTACAATCACTATTTGTAGACAATGTTTGTCTTTTCTTTAGGATTTATGGAGCCCACTTATAGTACTCTTTAGCCATTTTCCAGAGCTTCAAACTTTCCACTTGTGTAACATTGCAAAAGAAAACCATGGTACAAAACTACTTCCTCACATCCTTACAATAAGATTTTTCAAAGTTTCTTTCATTCTCTACTTGTTATGGAGTTACAATGCTTGCAATCCTATTCAAGCAATGCGGATAAAACTCCAATAATTTACATCCTTAGTGAAGGAATTATTTTTATGAAACCTTCTTGCCACATGCATGTGCACATTGTGTGGAACAAATGAGTATGATTATTATAGCTACAGGGCTCTTGATGAGTCATTGACCGAACTTGACTTTGACTTGTCATTGCTTAAAAGCATAGTGCCTTGAAGACATGGGTTACTTGTAGAGGGACATGGATGCCATTTCAATTTAGGGTATAAAAAGCAAAGGAAAATGGCATGATTATATTCTATATTAGGAGATGAGGGAGTGGGTTGGTGATTTGGAGCCTAGGGGTGGTTTGTGGGATAATACACCAAAATGAGGGTTTCAATGTGTTGTAAGCGCAAATGATTTATATTGTTCCTTGTGAATAATAATCAAAGTACCGTGACAAAAAGAAACTCATACACTTAAGCAAAATGCACAACATTCGAGTACTATTATGACAAATTATGTTAATTCATAAATCTATAAGTTTTATACAAAATCTGATGCAGTCACAGTTAGGGGGTGCAATGAAGGATAGCCTTGGACCATGCAGCCTAGGGACTCAAGAGTCAACAATGGCAATTCGAGTACTATTATGAAAAATTATGTTAATTCATAAATCTATAAGTTTTATACAAAATCTGATGCAGTCACAGTTAGGGGGTGCAATGAAGGATAGCCTTGGACCGTGCAGCCTAGGAACTCAACAGTCAACAATGGCAACACACATAGTTCATGCACAAAAATAGACATACACACTATCTTTATTTGTTTCAACTAAAGAAATTACAATGTACACATACAACATAACACCTACAATCTTATCTTGGCTCACAACTATGTAGTGTTACAATATCTATCCAATCATGGCCATGGTTCATCCCTATAGTTTTCTACTCTGACTTGCACGCTTACAACAAGTCTTTTCTCTATCTCTCTCTAATGGCTTCTCTACATATTTGCCACCTTCCTCTCTAGCAGCTAAACTACTCTCTCTGAGTCGAACATCTTACAAGAATTAGTTCATCTCCTGATAAAGACATCCTTCAAGTACTATAATAGAAGCTCAAACGTTTCAGGTTTCCTAGACGTGTGATGGTTCATCTTCCTCTTGTGATCCTTCAACTTCTAGCTGTTACATACTTTGTTTGTTGGTGCACACTTCACACTCTTGCATGTATATACTCACACACACAAGTTATTTTGTGCACAAATTACATGTGCACAAGAAAATTTGTGTGCACAAAAACTCCAACGTGCAAAAATTCACGTAAAAAAAACTCACTTACAAGAAAGACTTCATGCACACAAAAACTCATGGGTACAAAACTCCCGAGCCCAAAAATGCATGGGCGCAAAATTCTTGCACAATAAAAACTTCATGTGCACAAGAAAACTCATGTCCACAAAAAATATTGGGCAAAAAAACTTGTGCGCACAAGAAAGATTTACGTGCACAAATACGCACGCACACAATAAAATTCATGGATACAAATTCTTCTGCGTACATGACGTGCATACTTTGTGAAACCCTATAAGTTCTAGAGGCAAAAATTTTTGCATACGAACTCGAAATGAGATGTCATTATTTTTGAAAGTGCATGACTTTTCAAGAAGATTCCAAGTGCGCAATCACATTCTCGTTTGGAGGTGTTCTTCATGCCCGTTTTCCCCCTGCCCCAAAACCTATCACTCATAGGTCTTCAACATACCAAATCACTTCCCAGATTGTACCGATTTTTGAGAAACTTTATTAACTCACTTGGAACCATGTTGTTGCTTGAAATTGATCCTTTTTGATATACTTGATCCCTTTGAAGTGTTGGAGTGTTGATGCTTCTTGTTATCACTCTAGAGTGCACCCTGTTTGAAGATGTGCAAAGCACACCCTCACTCCAGTTGATACAATTGGAATTTCTCTGAGCGTGGGTGACTCTTTGATAATAAAAATATCCAGAGAGGGCTGGTTCCCTTTATTTAGATTTTTCAATAGACTTGACTACTGTGATTTTTATCATTTTTGGGGTGAAAAGGGAGAAGGAAACTGAAAAGAGAAATATAATTAAAAAGGGGGTGATACACCTGAATTGTCAAAACCCTCTGAAGTTATTGAAATCAATGTACATATAATCAAATGAAATCTATAATTTTGTCCTTAAGCATAAATATTTTAGATGAAGGGTTGGAAACCTCTTCAAATGACCTACAAAAGGGTGAGAAAGGGAGAGATAGGTGAGGAAGGGACCTGCAAAATGAGATAAATCTCACTTATACGCTGATGCACAATCAGACTACACACTATCTTCTGTCAAAACTCAAATTTAGAATAATAATTTCTTTATTGATGACTGGTCCAGCTTACAATTTCTTCTTTCAAACTTCAGGGATCCTTTTCAATGGCTTGATTAAGCCAATAAATAGACTCTTCCAAAACCTAAAATAGCCTATGTGGCATTTCTAAAAAAGGAAAAGGTTAGTCTTGGTTAATTAACTTGAAACTTAACCTTTTTTTACAATATTCAGAATATAAAATCATTCCTTTACAAAATCTGCATGTATCTCCAAACCTTGGCGTAGAAAAAGAGTGATAGAGCCAAGTTTGAAAGATTAATCTTAAAATAAACAATACATTCTCCAAAATCTTCAAACATGCATGAATCCAAGGTGGCATGGAAGTGTGGATGATGGGCCTTTTGAAAGTCAACTTCTCCTTTGCATGGAAAATTACGCCAAATTTTTAAATAAGGAACTCCATCTGATTCATTTGAAAGCTGAGCTGGAGAAAGATATCCTTGTTTGCATGAAAAAACAAGAACATATGCAACGAATTTGTCCGGTCAAATCCAAATTAAGACTAGTCAAACCTTAATGGTCTCAAACGTGCATGAGAAACTACGCCACCTTATCTACTCTGCTGAAACCACCTGTAACGTTTGACAGTTTTGGATTGAATGAAAATCAAGGAAAAACGTGATTTAGGTCAAACAGTGAACTGAAGCTTTGACTTGTCCACTAAAAATAGCACGTGCTTGCATGGAGAAGGATCTTGATAAATGAGAGATGTATTCAAATTGAATCTATTTCCCAGTTTTTTATTCTTGGTTTCTTTAATCCTGTGCATGCATTTCGCTTGACTTAATATGTTTATGGCCTTCGTATTTATCCACTTGACCTATCTAGACAATTATCCGTGATTTTCCTGTGTGTATTTTCCCTTTGGGCTTGTTTTATGCATGTATTTTGCCTTCTTCCCTTAGACTTTACTTGGGATTATTTCCCCTTGATTTGATCATTTCTTTGGACCTTACTGTCTTTTGCTCGGACTTATTTCTCTCGGACAAAAAGTCCGAGACTCCTTCTTTAGGCGATTTTCCTTTGTCATGATTAGCCTCGCTTTTCTAGCTTTATGTTTCATGTGCCTTTCCCATTAGATTCTTTCCTTAGTTACTTTCCCGCGGACAAATTGTCCGCGGGAATTATCTCGGACTTACCCTTTGAAATTTGATTTTAGCTTTTCCTTAGTCAACTTGTCCGCGGGAATTGTCTCGGACTTATTCATTTGGACTTAAATGTCTCTCAGATTTTGCTCTTTCTTCTTTCCCTCGGACAAAATGTCTGCGGGAATTGTCTAAGACTCTTTCCCTTGGTTGTGTCCTTTCCTTTTCCGAAGAATTCCTTTGGACTTTTTGTCCGAGTCTTTATTTGCCTATTTGTTCCCTTGTTCCTTCAACAACATTGTAGAGTAATTTTCCCGAAGGGTAATACCCTTCGGGAATTTTGAAAAGGTCTTCTTTTGTAAAAGCCCTTGAAACTCATGAGATGAACCTTCCTGAAGGGCACATGGCCTTCGGGTTTCTTGCAAACCTCCCTTCCAATCTTGAAGTGAGCCTTCTCGAAGAGCAGGTGCCCTTTGGGATTCTTGTCAATGACCCTTCCAAAGGGTACATGCCCTTCGGATTTTCTGAAAGTGCACTTTTTCGAAGGGCACATACCCTTCCGAAAAAATGAAATGAACCATTCCTTTGAAAGAGAAGCCCATCAGATTTTTTGACTTGGCCTTTTTTGCGTTTCGGAAAACATGGAAGTGTCCTTTGAACCTTCGAAGTGACCCTCTAGACTTGTCCTTTTAACTTTTCCGAAGGGTACCTACCCTTCAGGATTTTGTAAATGGTCTCCTTCGCTTGACACTATCCCTTCAAATTTCCGTTTTGAGCTTTCTCGAAGGGTATATACCCTTCGAGATTTTTGAAATGATCCCTCTTGAAGGGCACATACCCTTCGAGCCTTTTGAAAGTCCTTTTCTTCGCCAAAGAACTGCCCCTTTGTAATTCCATGGGACTTATTGTAAAGTCCTTGAAATCTCCTTTTCCTTGGACTTTTTCCCTTGGACAAAAAGTTTGAGGAAATTGTTCCGACACTTAGCCATTTGAGACATGAAAAGACAACACTTTGAGAAAGAGAATACTAAGGAAAAAGTCTTCTTGGGAGAAACACTTGATGAAAAAAGGTCCGAAAGTTATAAACCTGTATTCTGCTTGGTGTTGCTTTCATCGTGAGTGAACTTACAAGTCTGTAGGTTAATGATAAAACTATATGTGACACTTTGAAGGAGATGTGCTTTTTCAAACCTGTTGTAGGTGTCATGTTCTTGAATGGTCTGTAGCTTGTTAATGACCCCAACGAAGGCTCAAAAACAGATTTGATCTTCACTTTTCTATATAATTGCTTGATCAGTCCATTTGTAAACACACTAAATCTTGATAAAGACCCTTCTTGATTGTGAAATGCTGCTGTAGATCCTCATCATGATTGTGTTTGATACTTGACTGTCCACATTTCCCTTTGCTTATGCTTTTAGACTATAGTTTGACCAGCTGTATGGGGAAATTGACCATTCTGGGAAAGTTTAGAACAAGGGTAGTAATTTGGCCTTGACAGGCCAAATTACTAACAATTCTGGCGACTTTCAGGGTTTGACCAACCTGTTTGTCAAAGGACTCAAACTCTGGGAATGACAAACTTGGATACATACTGAAAATTGGAGAAGCTGGAGACCAAAACATAAAATGAAACTGACTCAACAATATGTGCACATGTGCACTTAGAGGAAAGGACAACAACATCTGAAAGGGAAAACAACCACTACGAAAGCATCTGCTGTGAAGCACTTAGAGGGATGAAACTATGACTATGTAAAAAGGATTGACTCTCCTAATAGCAGTATTTAAGAAAGATCCCATTCACAGGAATAGGAAGTTCTTCTCCACTCAATTTGGTTAAACTGAAAAGCATTGTTCTTCTTGCAATCCATGATAATATAAGGTCCACTCCAAAGGCTATCAAATTTGGAGTGTCTTCCTGGTTTTGCACGTTCTTCATCCCATTTGAGAACTATGTCTCCTTGCTGAAATGTTTTTGATGAAGCTCTCTTGTCAATAGTCTTCTTGACTTGTTGATTTGACCACATGGTATGCATAGCTTCATCTCTTATCACTTCCATTTCTCTCCATTCATTCTTACCTCCATCACATCACTTTTCAAAAGCTCTAGCTGATGTGCAAGCTCCAATGAGATAGGCAGCCTTGCTTCTCTTCCATACACTAGGAGATAAGGTGAATGATCAATGGCTTTCTTAGGGGTGATCCTATTAACCCATAAAGCTGTCTTCAACTTTGTATGCCAAGATTTTTGATTAGCCTCCATTGTTTTTTTGATGATCCGAATCAGATTCTTATTAGTAGATTCAGCTAGTCCATTACCCTGTGAATCGTAATTGGATGAAGTTGTCAAATAAATATTATGTTCAAGGGGCCATTCACATACCTTTGTACTGTTGAATGCCAAAGCATTATCTGATATGATAGTAGAAGGTGTTCCAAAACGAGTGACTAGACTCTCATAGAATTCAAGAACGGAGTTCTCATTTGCTTCTTTCAAATGCACTGCTTCCACCAACTTGGTGAAATAATTTGTAGTTGTCAAAACCCACTTATGACCAGCACTGGATGGAGGATGAATCATGCCAATGAAGTCTAAACCCCATTGCATGATATGGTGCTCAACTTGAATTGGCTTTACTGGCATGGCTGCTAATCTCTGTTTTCCTACAAACATTACACACTTCGATCATTTTCGAACCCATGCATGTGCATCTCTGAATAAATTAGGCTAAAAATAACCAGCTCTAATGATTTTTGTAGCTATGGTCTTGGCTACAAAATGACCTTTAGAAGGACTATCATGAAATTGTTCAAAAAGCTTGTCAAATCGAGTAGTTTCAACACACCTTAGAAGCATACTTCCAATGTCTTTTTTGAAGAGCACTCCAATCAGAATATATGGTATTGATTGTAGCCTGAAGTGTCTTCTTTGTGATGCATTCAAACCCCTTGGACACTCCAGTTTGAAGAAATCTAGCAATGTTTTGTGTTCAACTTGTAGGAGATATATTTTCAACTTCTTGCTTAGTGCCTTGAATTGTCAAAATTACTTCTTTTTCTTCTTTTACATCTTCTGCAAGATGTTCACATAATCCTTTGCCTCGGATCAGCGTTGTGACTTTGACTTCAATGTCATATTCCATGCATTTAGTGATCCATCAAGCGCTCTTTTCGTTCAAGTCTCTGTTGAGAATGAAGTCCTTCACACTTGGATTAGTATAATCTTGTTATTTGAAACCAAATGTTTGATTTTTTTCAGACCTCTTATAACAATAAGTACATGATTTTCTACAAAAGAATATCTTTCCTCATAACCTTCTAAAGATTGACTAAAAATAAACAATGCGCTGTTCCAAACCTTCATCATTGTGCTGCATAAGCATGGCTGCAATAGCGTTGGAAGTAGAAAAAACATACAAGAACTTCTTACTGAAATCCAGATTGAGCAAAGTAGGAGCTTGGCTGATCGCTTCTTTGATAGTTTCAAAACTTCTTTTATCCTCTTTACTCAAAGTGAATTCTTGATGTTTCTTAAGCATTTGAGTAAGTGGCTTTACTAGTTCTGCAAAACCAGGAATGAATCTTTTAATAAAATTAATCTTACCCAAGAAGCTTTGCAATCCTTTCTTGTGTTTAGGCAATGATAGAGCAAGTATTGCCTCCATTCTTTCTGGATCAATGGAAAGACCAGCTTTAGACACCACATGCCCAAGAAATCTCCCCTCATGCATTGAAAAAATGCATTTCTTTGGATTTAAAGAGACCAAATTCTCTACATCTATCAAAAACAATTTTCAAATGAGTTAGATGATCATTAGGATCCTTTGAAAATACTATAATATCATCAAGATAGACTAAAACCATTTCACTCAAAAGACTATGAAAAACATCCATTGCTCTTTGAAAGGTAGCTCCAGCATTGGAGAGCCCAAAAGGCATTTTTTTGTAAGCAAAAGTACCCTATTTGGTGGTGAAAGTGGTTTTATATTGATCTTGCCTTTTCACCGATATCTAGTTATATCCTGAGTACCCATCCAATAAATAAAACCTCGGTGAACTTGAAACTCTCTGCAAGGTTTGATCCATGGAAGGAAGTGGATAATGATCTTTCAATGATACTTTATTCAAATCTCTGAAATCTACACAAAGTCTTATTTTTCCTTTTTTTTTCTTACTGAAACAAGATTTGCAACCCATGTTGAATGCTTAATAGGAAAAATAATCCTTGATTCAATCAGCTTTGTAAGTTCCTCATCAGAATCTCAACCTTGGGGTTGATTGGCGTTTGCTTTTGTCTTATCGGTTTTGCATCTTGTTCGAATTCAATAGTATGCTGTGCTAATTTGGGATCAAAACCTTTCAAATCATGGTATTTCCAAGCAAAAATATCCATAAAATTTTGACACAATGAAATAAAAGCTACTCTCTCAGAATCAATATTCACTTTACCCAATTTGAGTTGCTTACTTTCAGCTATACTAATTGGCTCATAATACTCTTTCTTGGAAGAAATACTCACTGTCTTTCCTTAGCTGATCATTTTCATTGAAAATGCTCTCTAAAGTCACCAAACCTTTAGGCATCTTGTTTGATTTTAATTGCACAATCTGATTTCCATATTGATCCTGCAATTTATCATGATTTTTTTGGCAAAATTTTGCCTCATTCTATAAAAAATATACTATTTGTTTGTCAGAATCAAAAACTTGCCAACTTACATCATTATTTGGGATTGAAGGCCTGCATACCACCTTAATTTGTGTTTGGTTTTTACTGTCCTTAACCTGATCCTGAATATCATGCTGTGCACCTATAGCAATATGTCTATCAACATATTGATTTGCTCCTCTAGGAATAGAATGATTGTCAAATGCAAGAAAATCTTCCATGAGATCCCAAACTCTATGTTTGTAGGCCTTCAAAAGAGGGTTTTTTGTTGCACTTAAACCTCTAACTTGCTGAACAACCAATTCACTGTCACTTTTCACCTGCAAGAGCTTAATATCCATCTTTTTAGACCACTGAAGACCATAAATAAGAGCTTCATATTCTGTAGTATTGGAAATACAACTGAACTGAAATCTTATAGAAGAATAATACCTTTGATTTTGTGGTGAAACCGACATAACACGAGCCCCACTACCATTATTTGTTCTGCATCTATCAAAGAATAGATTCCAATTTCCTTCTTGATCCTGCAATGAACTAGTAAGACTAGACAATAAGTCACCTTCTTCGTGCATACAGTAAATTCCAAAACCAGCATCTTCAATACTTTTGTAGGGGTCATGTCCATGATTATCAACAACCCATTCATCAAGGAGATGTCCAGAATGCCTTCAAGAGGCTTAGAAGACTCTTGATCAATGGTGTTATCATCTTCTTCTGTAATATTGCAATTCACATTTGTCATATTTGACATATATTGTTCAAGGTGAAATCTGGAAATCAGCTCTGATCTAATAGTAACTTTGGTTCTATTCCTGGTTCTAAAAACCATGTATGACCAATCCAAAGAAAGATAACTTCCTATTTTGGCAGTAAAATCTCTAGAGAGGCATAGTGCAAAATATGGAGGTAGATCAACAACCACCTGTAAAATGGTGAAATTTAAACAGGGAGCAAGTATAATTTTTAGATCTTTCAAGACACCCACAGTGTTGGTAGGAGACCCATCTAATTGCAAGACACCTTTCTCATGAGATTCATACTGAAAACTTAGCTTATCAGTGATTGACTTGGGCATAACAGAAGTACTACACCACTATCAATCATACAATTATGGACTAAACAATCACCAATGATCACAAAAAGATAAAATGAAGGAGGTTTAGTCACCTTAAGAGGTTGAGACTCAACAATTGAACTAGAATTAGTTAAAGACAACACTTACTTTTTCTTTTCCAAGTGATTTCTCAAAAATAGTGAGATTTGAAAGCTCTTTTTGCAAGTGCTTTTTTTGTTCTGGGATTAGTAGAGTATTCCACATCAAAATTGAGACTGTAGTCTTCTTCATATGATCCACAATATTGAGTGGAGAAGTGGCTGCCTTTGACTGTGATTTAGGATGAAAACCTCCATTCCTACTATTTGGGCAACTCTATTCAAGGGCTGTCATTGAGCTTCAAAATTGCATATTTACATGCAAATGGATCTACAACGGTGTTTTTGGACACCATCTATATTGAGGAATATTGCAAACTCTATTGAAAGTTGGATTTGGTGATTTTACGGGTCTTGGAGAGTGGTGAATTGCTTTGAAAGCTTGTACGTTGCATTGAAGACCATTCCAGGGTGTGGTGACTTGCCTAGAGAGGGGCGAGCTACTTGGAAGGGTTCCTTGAAGTCGACAAATGTTGCATAATATTCTACTTGATTTTCCAGCTGTGGCGACTTGACTTGAGGGCTAATCTTGGAGATTTGAGAGCTGATTTGGAGTGTTCATGAAGTATAAAATATTTCAAATATTTTATACTATTTTTCCAGCTTGGGCGACTTGCCTTAGGAGCCTTTTGGAGTTCATTTGGAGGATTATAGGTAAGTGAAAATAATTTGATTTATTTTCTATAATTTTTTGAGATAGGGTGAATCAATTTGAGGAGGTTTTTGGGCATATTTGAAGGGTTTTTACACTCCAATTTGGAAAGGTACATTTATAATATTAATATTGAATTTATTGGAATTAAATCACAAGGTTTTGAAGGTCTTTTTGTGAGCAAAACAAAGATATAAATTCTGGAATATATTGCAATAAAAATCAAAAGTGAGGCAATTCACTTGGAAGGGGAGTTGCAAGGGTTTGGGGTGTTTGTTGGTCCTAAATCATTGGGTAAATATTATCCCTAGTATTTACAATATTTTTCTGCTAATTTCCAGCTTGTTGGTGGAGGGTATTGGCTACTTTTGATCCCTTGATATTTGATTTTGTGAAGGAAATTTATTTGCTATTTTTTAAACTTATTTGTGAAGTGTGGAGAATTGATTTTCTGGGGTTTAGTGGCCATTTTTGGGGATCTAAATTCATATTTCAGTGGCTGGAATTATTCGTTGTTTTTGCCTTATTGTGCTAGCGATTTTCAATGGTTTACATCAGGTTGGCGATTGAGAAGGGAGGCTTATGTTTGCTAGAATTTTGGATATATATTTTCAGCTAAGGTGATCATTATTTCCAGGTATTTATTACAACTGTTTGCATCATCTTTAGAGTATATTCTCTGCTATTAGAGTGCATATTAAGGGATATGGTTGTAAGTTAAATTTTGTCCTAGTGGCATTTGGCATTTGGTTCAGTTGGAGAGGTGTGGTGGTTGTTTTATAGACCTAGAGTGGCTGGTCTACTGTATTATTTTCAGATTTTTGATTGGGGTTTGTGTCCAATCCCATTATTACTTGCTTGTCTCAATATGGGGACATTACAGTGGTATTAGAGTCAACTTCTTGGCTAATTGTGGGAATTGAATGGTTGACATGGAAGATATGAAGGGGTAGTCTTCTATTAAGATTGATATCATGGAAACCTATGAAGAATACATGACCTTTCCATCCTCTATTCGAAAGGCCCTAAATCTCATTGAGTTTGTGTTATGGAAGAGAGGAAGAGGCGGTCATGGAATGGACCGACATAGACAAAAGGGAGTACAGGATGCCTTTGGGGAATTTGTTATTCCCATATTTGATGGTTCTACATGTATTTCAGCGTGTGCTTGGGTTGATAAGGTAGACACATATCTCTCACTACGTCCCATGGAAGGTGTGGCCATGAAATTAGCCATATCACACTTAGAGGGGGTTGCCTATGATTGGTGGCATAGATTGGTAACCCAAGAACACCATCTCATAGATACCTATGACGAATTCAATAGGTGGCTCATTGGGAGATTTGATTGGGGTAATCCTGAACTTTACTTTGAGGAGTTGGCATGGTTGCATCAAATAGAAGAAAAAATAGAATATCCAAAGGTTAAGCAAGAGGAAGTTGTTCAACAACTTTATGAGAAATCCAAGGATCAAGAAGAAAGCTTGGAAAGTGATAAGGAAATCACAAGGGAAAGGTATGTTAGAAAAGAAGGTTTTTGCATTGTTTCTAATCATAGTTCACCTTCTTTGCAAAAATTCAGATTTCAAGAGGAAGCTTGGAAGAAACAATTAACATTTGGGAAGGAAGCACAAGCTCTAACAAGATTGGACAGGGCAAAGGGGCCCTTTGATAGAGTAATGCCAAATAGAATGGAAGAAGATTCCATTTTGCATTTGGAAGAAGGAAGATCAGATTTGTGCTTGGGTAAGCAATGGAATGGTTATCTTGGTAAGTGCTCATTGATTTCTCCTCATGCTTGGTTCCTTTATTATCTTGGTTGCAAAGTTTGTGCTATCACTAACGTTGAGGTCAAGGGCACTCAATGGAAAAGTGAATCCTTCCAAGTGAATGAACATGAAAAGTATCCATTATGGATATGGGATCCAGGCGAGCGCTACAATAGCAACATTGCTACTATGTCATGTTGGGACAATGTAAAGAAAGGTATAGACAAGGGTTATCATGGTCCCAGGATCATAGTGACTGCTGTCTTTTGCATTTTCAGTTTTTTTATATGGTGTGCATGGTTCCTAGGAGATTGTACTACTCACATCCCAACACTATGGGAATGATTCAAGTGTGTAATAGCGGATTTCCAACCACTAGAAGGAGAAAAAGGCATACTACAGTCAGGATAATATTAAGTTGAAACATAAAAAGGAGGCCCATATCATGCTCATGAGGCATGGTGACATAATTATAAAAGTGTTGCTAAACACTAATGTTTTTTCTAACATATTTTCTCCATGTGTAGGTTCATTAATGACATCACTTTCCATGACCAATAGCAATGTAAGGGGTGAAGTTGAGTGCATGAAAGAGGGCATGAAACCCCTCTTAGATTGGACAAAGGCCCAAGTAGTGAACAGCCGGTTACAGGGTATGATTTTGGAAGAATTTTGGTCCTCTTTTCTTCTAGAAAGTTCTGAAATTGTCTTGCTACATTTATGGCTAACATCATACACAAAGGGCAGATTTTGTGGCATAGTACAGCCAATGGTTGAGCACATGAGGGACATAAAAGGTATCATCCAAAGGGGATTGCAAAATGGAAAAAATTATTCCCAAGGTATGTTGTTCAAAGCATTTGATTTGGTCAATTGTTTGCAAGTTGGGAAAGATTTACCATGGCATGTACAAGTTACCTAAGAGTTGTTGAAGGGTGGCCACCCTAGTATGCACATAAGGGACGAAGATCAAATGGATTTTTCCATTTGGGGCACCAAGGTATCACTTCCCCAATTTTTTTTTTAAGCAGCTCTTGCTTTCTTTTCATGTTGCGGTTCATATTGGCATCCTTGAAGAATGTAATGTCCCCTTTTCATATAATTTTAATAATTAATTAAATTGTCTGAATAGTGATTTTAATCATTTGAAAATATAAGACAATGTAATTAATTATTAAAATAGAACTATCTTGGATAATTATTCAAATTATTGGGAAAGTGGTTTTAACCATTTAAAAAATTAAGGTAATTTTAATGAGTATTCTAAGGGGTTTTATAATTAATAAATTGCTTGAAAAGTGATTTTTATCATTTTAATTATTAGAGCAATTTAATTAATTATTTAAGCAAGGACCCATTATAAAATAATTATTTAATTTGCCAAAAAGTAATTTTAATTATTAATTTATTAAGGCAAGTTATTTAATTAATTCAAAAAAGCCTAAAGTGAAATTAAAAAGAATGTCGGCTTAGGAGCTAAAACAAAGAAAAAGAAAAGATATTCTTAAAGTTGGCAACAGAGGGTTATAAGGTATTTTACCTCCCCAAGATGGTTCGTCTCCTTTAAAAAGTACAAATACAAGGTAAAGATTACAATTTAAAATATGTTAAATTTGATAATTATTTCTTCATGCTTGAAGAAGCTATTGGGATGCATACGCAATAGGTGTTATCAGATTTGTAGCTGATTATTCTACAAAATGTGTCTTTTAACACAACCTTTGCTAAATGAGGTTTTGCTACTTATTCTAGAGTGGAGCGATTTGCTTTGAGAGGTTATTGAGAGTGTTTGGTGGACTATTTGAGGTCCAACTGAAACATAATAAATAAGATTATTATTTGCATTAATTTTTACATAAATAAGATTATTATTTGTATTAATTTTTTCTAGTGTGGCGACTTGTTTGAAGAGGTAAATTTTGAAAACTAAGGTTTTCAAAATTTTAGGGCAAGTTTTGGTGATCCCATGGAAGAAATGTTTTGAAATTATTTTTATTTGATAGTCATTATTTTTTTGATCAGTTTGAGCTCTTATTTGTATCATAATTCCTAATATTGAGGGAGTTATGAATTTTTAAAGGTTTCAATTGTTTGTAGGAAATAATTTTTGATGAAGGCAGATTTGCAAGGGTTTCGTGGATGATTCATGGATGATATTACTATTGTGATTTTTGCATGATTTTGTCTATGATTTGTGAAAGCTTGAGCAGGGATTAGAGTGGGAAATAACATCAATTTAGTTAGCGTGGTGCTAGGGTTTGGAGGATTGAAACATTCATTTCAAACTCTTTCTTCTTTGCGGTAAGAGCCATTGGTGGCCAAATTCATAAGGTATTTATTTGTCATTTATTTCAAAGTGAATTGGAGTTAATTTTCAGTTTGGAGGTGTACTTACAGTAGCTAGGGTTTGTTGATTTTTCTAAATTCAAAAATTATAGATTTTAGGGGAAACCCCTTTTTGGTGGAATCGTCCCATTCGGGGACATTACAAAGAATATGGACATGGAAGAAGATTTAAGGTCCAATCATGAGCAGTAGTTGGCAGGGCAAATTGTGAGGAAAAATGTCTTTTTCCTTTCCAAAAAATTCAAAAAATTATTATCAACAATCTTGACCATTGATCTCCAAAAAAAGGCACATTGTTTGTACATGGCAACCAACTAAGAGGCCTGAAATTGTTGTGGGAAGGTATGAAAATTTTGTTTCTAAAATTTCTGGGTTGTGTCATTTACTACAGCCACCTATCACATTCAGAAATTTTGATTTTTGGAGCTTGGTACCCTTCAAATGAAGAGGAATTAGTGTACTATTTAATTATGATTTTTTAAAATTACAAAACTCAATTTTTTTGACATTACCACACCCCCCTTATGAGAGCTATATGGCCGATTTCATTGGATATTTCCAGCCACTCATAAGTTCTGAGAGTGACATCTTTTGGGATCATGGTTCGCACAAGGAAATGATGAAATATGTAAGGAACAACAATGCATTTGGTTGCCTCTTGAGCATTCCCTTGATGACCACTTGATCACTTACTTGCATGTAAGCCACAAGAAAGGGGAGCCTTGGGTGGACTTCACTTTGCACATGATGAGGACTTTTCACAAAGGGTTACATATGGAGGTGAGACATTTCCAAGGTATGTTGCTCAGAGTGATTCATTTGATTAATTTTTTGCAATATTGAGAGGTTCTCTCATGGCTTAAAAGAACTGGTAAGGTAATTGGTGGCCTTAATCTTGTTTACTTTCCTTGAGGATAGTACAAGCAAACTGCTACATACAGGGCAACAAGAAGGCATTTTCCAGATGCAATAATTGGCTTGGTATGGCTATGGACTCCATGCATCACTCAGTATTGAAAGAATTGTTGGTATGGGGACATGGAAAGTCATTGGATGACTCTTTGACACTTGGAACACTTGGGGGCAGCCCCCAAAACATAGGTTCAAATTTTAATTTAGAGCTTCTCTTCCATGGGAAGGAATTACATGAGGACTTTGCATCATAAGGTGTATTGGGACATCTCTTTGGATATTGCAATTGCTTGAAAACAAATAATTTTGGGCGGGGAGGATTGTAATGTCCCCACTTAAGTTTAAAAAAAATAATATGGGAGGATAAGGTGTATTGGGACATCTCTTTGGATATTATTTTAAAATTAAAATAATATTATTGCTAAAATAAAAGTGTTCTTAAATACTTAAATATAAAGTAATAATATTAATCGAATTTGAGCCCCACTTAAGTTGGGGCTCTTTTGAGGGTCATGGGTGCTTAAGGGTCAAGAGGAGAATTATAAAGAATATCCTTTTAAAGTTTTGAGAGGGAGAGTTGTCGGATATAAAAAGAAAGTAGGTTGTTTTTTGGAAGGTATGCTGAAAATTGAATTTAGAAACTTTGATCATGTCAAGCTTGATTACCATATCTTGAGGACGAAAACCTTCAAGAAGTGTCAAGGGTTTGGGGACGAAAACCTCCATTCTTACTATTTGGACAACTCTATTCAAGCGCTGTAACTGAGCTTCAAAATTGCATGTTTACATACAAGTGGATCTACAAATGTGTTTTTGGACACCACTTATATTGAGGAATATTGCAAACCCTATTGAAAGATGGATTTGGTGATTTTATAGGGCTTGGAGAGTGGCAAATTGTTTTGGGAGCTTGTACGTGGCATTGAAGACCATTCCAGGGTGTGGCGACTTGTCTAGAGAATGGAGTGAACTATTTGGAAGGTTTCGTTGAAGTTGACAAATGTTGCAGAATATTCTATTTGATTTTCCAACTGTGGCGACTTGACTTGAGGGTTGATCTTGAGGATTTGAGAGTTGATTTGGAGTGTTTGAGAAGTATAAAATATTCTAAATATTTTATACTATTTTTCGAGCTTGGGCAACTTGCCGTAGGAGCCTTTTGGAGGTCATTTCGAGGATTATGGGTACATGAAAATAATTTGATTTATTTTTTATAATTTTTTGAGGTAAGACGAATCAGTTTGAGGAGGTTTTTGGGCATATTCAGAGGGTTTTTAAACTCCAATTTGGAAAGCTACATTTATAATATTAATTCTGAATTTTTAGGAGTTAAATCACAAAATTTTGAAGGGCTTTTTGTGATCAAAATAAAGATATAAATTCTGGAATTTATTGCAATAAAAATCAGAAGTGGGGCTTTTCACTTGGAAGGGGAGTTGCAAGGGTTTGGGGTGCTTGTTCACCCTAAATCATTGGGTAAATATTATCCCTAATATTTACAATATTTTTCTGCTAATTTCTAGCTTGTTGGTGGAGCGTATTGGCTACATTTGATCCCTTGATATTTGATTTTGTGAAGGGAATTTATTTGCTAATTTTTCAGCTTACTTGTGAAGTGTGGTGAATTAATTTTCTAAGGTTTAGTGGCCATTTTTGGGGATCTAAATTCATATTTCAGTGACTAGAATTATTCGTTGTTTTTACCTTATTGTGCTAGTTATTTTCGAGGGTTTACATTTAGTTGGCGGTTGGGAAGGAAGGCTTATGTTTGCTGGAATTTTGGATATAAATTTTCAGCCAAGGTGATCATTATTTCCAGGGATTTATTACAACTGTTTGCATCATCTTTAGAGTATATTCTCAGCTGTTAGAGTGCATATTAAGGGCTATGATTGTAGCTTAAATTTTGCCCTAGTGGCATTTGTTAATGTGGAAATAAAAAATCACTTCCATTCCTTTCCAATGGGATTTCTGCCTCCTCCCAGTAATACTACAAACTCTTCCCTTCCTCTATCTGTAACCTCTTTTATTAAGATTCCTTTCTCTTCAAGCTACTCTCGCCCTTCCTTCTCTTTGCTGTTTTTCAAAACAAACTTGCATTGCTCACATGGCAACCTCACTCTCTCATTGCCTTTCAAGACAATTTTTTTCTCTTCACTCTCAAGCCTTAGGATATGAAGGTTCCTTAACCATTCTACTTTCATTCTTGGATGCATAGCTTACCCCTAAGTCACAAGGTTCGAGTTCGAGTTTGTCGAGGATAAAATTCGGTTCAAGTTCGAGTTCGGATTAAAAAAAAAAGCACCATTAAATTCGAAATGTAAAAAAACATAAAAATTCTAAACAAACACCAAAAAATATTAAAATAAAAAATATGAAAAAATAAATAAAATATATTTAAAATATAAATATAAAAAATTTAAAATACATAATTTAAAAAATAAAAAAGTGACAAAAATAAATTAAAAAGAGAAAAATAAATCAAAAAGAGATAAAAATAAAGTAAAAAATAAAAAAAATTAAGACAATTAAAAAATATTAATAAAACATAAAATAAAATATAACTAAATTAAAATAACAAAATTAAAACGTAAAATAAAATAAAAAAATTAAAACAAAACAAACCATTGGTAAAAATTAAAACCTAATAACAAATGATTAATATTTTTAAAACAAACAAAATCGTAGAAGAGTTTAACAAATTAAAACCCTGCTGCCATCCATCGTCGACTCTCCTATTGACGTTCACCCTCGAACTTGCTATTGCCGTTCGTGTTCAAGTTGTTGTCGTCGTTGACCTCTCTCATGCCCTACTGTCTGCATCTCATAGGGCCTCCATCTGTCATCCTCCCGTAGGGCCTCCATGATGTCATGCATGGCCTCTTCCTCCTCACCACACAACAGGGTGTCACGGGCTAGGAAATTCTTCTACACAAATTCGAAGTTCTTCAACATGTAGTATAAAGACAACCCTAGGGTTTACTGCTTTGTTTTTGCCACATGATTTTCTCACTTAATTTTCCCCTCCAAATCTGACCTTCAATTGTTCAATTTTTTGCTGATTTTTATTGCAGTAGAAAAAATTGCCGAATTTCAATTTTTATGGCGAGAAATCGATGAACCTTGTGACTTAGGCTTACCCCATCAACTTGGAAACCATATGTTCCTAACTCTTTAACTTCTACTTTACTTTCCCTTGTCTCCTCTCTTGGAGAACTCTCCAATACATAGTTGCACTACCACACAATCTTGTTCAAAACAACATTCTAGCTCTACTATCCATTTCATGAGCTCTTTAGGGCTCTCTCCACCTAAAGAGCAAATGGATATTGCTAGTGGTCTTACCTTCTTCAACCATGACCTCTGCTGGTCTGTTTTATTTTTTGGCTTCATCTCCTCTTTACTTCATGGGCTTCTTCACAACTATTTACTTGCTGGTCTTCTCTCCAAGGCATCCATCTTTGCTTGAATGGATATCAACATCTCCTCCATTTCTTCTAGTTTTGCAACTTGTAGTTTTTGACCACCTTCTCTCTTTCTGGACTCTTTTATGTGCAATTGCTGCAAGTCTTTGTTCTCTACCCTCTATACAAGGTGGAGAAATCTCACCTTTGTCTATTGCCCTCTATCCACTTTTCTCACACCGGATGACATTCACTCTATAACACCTTTTACCCAACACTCTTTGTTGGAAGATGTCTTCACACTTTCAACAATGACAACATGTAATTGAATGAACTTGAGTCCCATATGCTCAACCCAACAAATAACAACCTTTGCTCTGATACCACTTGATGCAATCACGGTTAGGGTGTCCAATGAAGGACAACCTTAAGCTGTGCATTCTAGAAACTCGACACTCGACACTCAACAATGGCAACACAGTATTTATTGCTTCAATTGAGGAAATTACAATGCACACACACAACATAGCACGTACAACCTTATCTTGCTTACAAAATATGCAATGTTAAAATATAAGTCCAATATGGACGTAGTTCATCCCTACATTTCTGTACTCTGACCCACATGCTCCCACGAAGTCTCTTCTCCACCGCGCTTTAATGGCTTCTCTATAAATTTTCCACCTTCCTCTCTAGTTGTTGAATTACACTCTCTTAATTGAACCCCTTCGAAGAATTAGTTTGTCTCCTTATAAAGACATCCTTCAAGTACGTTATAGAAGCTCAAATGTTACCGGTTTCCCACGTGTGACGGTTCTTCCTCTTGTGACTCTTCAATTCCTAGTTGTTACATACTCTGACTACCGATGTGCATTTTACACTCCCATGCACATATACTCACATGCACACAAGTTATTCTGTGCACCAAACACATGCGCACAAGAAAACTTACTCGTAGAAAAACTTCTGCGCATAAAAACTCATATGCAGAAAACTCTCACACACAAGAAAGACCTTACATGCACAAAAACTCAAGTGCACAAAACTCCTGCACACAAGAAAGACTTCACGCGCACAAAAAAACTTGCACGCACAACAATTCATGCACACAAAACTAACCAACACAAGAAATAGTTGTGCATAAAAACTCACGTGCACACAAATTCCTCCACATACATGATGCAAATACCTTGAAATAACCTGTAACTTTTGAAGGCCATAAATTTTGCATAAGAACTCAAAATGAGATGTTTTTTTCTTGAAAGTGCATAAATTTTCGAGGAGAATCCAAATATGCAAATCACATTCTGGTTTGGATTTGTTTTACATGCCATTTTTGATTTTGTCCCCAAACCTATCATTTTAGGTCTCCAATGGATGCATCCACTTACTAGATTCTACTGATTGTTGAGAAACTCAACCAACTCACTTTGAACCATGTTGTCGTCTGAACTTGATTCTCTTCGATATACTTGATCCCCTTGAAGTGTTAGAGTGTTGATGCTTCCCATGGAACTACTTCTACTATGCCAAAATGACAATCACATCGATTAGTTTACATGAACACATCGCTACATATTTTTGGTTGATGCAAGATTTCCCATACCCCTTGGATGCTCCTGCATCAAAACCAAAGAGGATGGATATACAACTCAAAAAAATTGTAGTCCGATTCCAAAACCGAAGGCAAAACCTTATTGAATAACTATTTTACATATTTATACAAGTATTAGCGATGGAGACAAGGTTGGATGGTTACTGTTGACAATTTTGCCCCCCACAGGGCATATTGTCAAAAAAATTGTAGTCCGATTCCAAAACCAAAGGCAAAACCTTATTGAATAACTATTTTACATATTTATACAAGTATTAGCGATGGAGACAAGGTTGGATGGTTACTGTTGACAATTTTGCCCCCCACAGGGCATATTGTCACCCCTACTATTCGGAACTTTGTTATGGTGCCAAGTTTGTCTTGTGAATCAGTTTTGGGGTCCTTAAATGAGCATTTACAGCCACCCAAGTGGCCATATACAGCCAGGTGAATTTTAGTCATTCAGAGGTTTCCAAGGAGCTTACTTGATTACAACCAAATGTGCAAATACAGCCAAGACACGAGCTGTAAGTTTATTTATTTTGTCTTCCCAAGGATTTTTTCGGGCTATAAGAGGTGGACTATTTCTTCCGACATTTTGTCTGAGAGAAAGATCTCTCAAAGGATTGTGTAAAAGTCCGAAAAAATGACTAAGTGGCAGTCGTTCAAAGCTTATTTTTTTCGGACTTTTTGTTCGAAAGAAAAAGGGAAAAGCACAGTTGAGAAGCCTTGAAGGGCACCTGCCTTTCGGGAAGGTCCAATTCAAAAGTCCCGAAGGTTATGTACCTTTCGGGTTGGTTCACTTTATGGTTTTCAAGTCAAGACAAAAGTTCCGAAGGAAAGTTTCAAAAAGCCCGGGTGCCCTTCAAAAAGCCCAAAGGGCACTTTTGAAGGCAGACATACCCTTGCGGAGGGCACTTGGTCGGTGGGAGGACCCTTTCAAAATTTTTGAAAGGCACTTTTGAGGACGAGAAGCCCTTGCGGAGGGCACTATGCAGTGAAGTGGACCTTTTCCATTCTTTCGAAGGGCACTTCTTGAAGGATCTTACCCTTGGAGAGGGCACCTTCATAAAAGCAAAGGCACAAACGAAAAAGAATTTCCTTCGGACAAAAAGTCCGAAGGAATTCGGGAGGACAAAAGCCCGATAGAAAATAAAAACAAAGGCAAAGAAGGAAATGAGAAAATTTAAGGAAGGAAATCTTTCAGAATAATTGTCAAACAAGAAATCCACGGGAATATGAAGTAAACAAAAGTCCGAAGAAAACCAAAGGGCAAGACATAAGAGCCTAAAAGAATAAATTTGGGAAAATTGGAAGGAAACGAATTTCTTCGGACAAAAAGTCCAAAGGAATTCAGGAGGGACAAAAAAACCCGATAGAAAAGACAAGGGCGTAAGCTAAGGCCAAAAAAGAGAAAAGGAAATGCCAAGCCAGAGAAAACACGAAGCAAAACTGAGCATGATCAATAGCATGAACAGAGACGTAAGCACAAATAGGACTGAACCAAAACTGAACAAGAAGCAAGACAATCACAAAAAAAAGGCATGAGCAAAGATTGAAGCAGAACTGAACATGGACATAAGCATGAACAACGAATTAAAAAAACGTAGAATAAAGACAAAGGCAGGATAAACAAAGATCATGCACAGACTAACGTGAGTGACTCCAACGAAGTGAACGCATTTAAGAAAGCAAGCATGCTTCAGTTCTGAAAATAGACTTGTCTTGCATGATGAACGGGCAAAGCGTTGAACGTCTCAAACAGCCAGAAATTCCATGCACGCACTCTCGTTTGTCTCAAAGTTTGAAACGTTCTGGGGGTTCAAACGTAATTCTTAATTTGGCATTTGCATTGATTTCATGCAAAGGGGAGACTTTCAAACGTTCCAGCAGTTCGAGTGAATTTGACTTCTCTTGTTTTGGAGTTGACTAGTTTTCAAGCCAAGACATCTATTCGTAAATTTCATGCATCCATAGCTTGTCTTTTTTTTCAATGCCAAGGATTCTTCATGCAAGACAACCAGGCATAAGCCAAGGAAAGACAAATTTTGAAGACTCATGCAACGCAATTTGGACTTGGGCTAATGAAGAGTTAACTTCCTCTTCTATTTCCAACGTCAATCTCTTGGCTTTTTGTAATTTTTTATAATAATGGATTTTCAACCTTGTAAAATCCATCCCTCTTAATAAGACCAGACTCTGTCATTGATGAGTTGTGTAACCTCTCTCATCAATAGAAGGACTGTACTTTCAAATTTGAAATGCTAGCATAGTGTACATTTGTTCAGCAATATGCATACGTGGTAGATTTCTCTCCCTTCCCAAATTCTGATTCGTACCTAGTTGCTAGCTTATCATGTTATGCAGGTCATGTTCAGTGTTTTATGTCTTTTGTTGAAGCTATAAGTGGATGTTAGGTGGCTGCAAAGTGTCTTGTATCAGACCTCTCTCCATCGTTTTCCCTCACATTTTTGTCATTGGATCGAACCCTCTCATGAAATACTTATGCATAGTGATCAATTGAAATCAAAGGTCTTCCTTTTCCCTTGTTTGATTCAGTGTTCAAGGTTCCAAGTAGAGTGGATCAACATTCTGGTGTATCACTGTCATTAGGTAGGATTTCCCCTTCAGGTTTCTTTCTCTTTTTTCCATGGTAGTCCGCAATGTAGAGTAGAGATCTTTATTGATATATTTTACAGGAACCAGCCTTCTCTAAAGGTTTTTCTCACCGTTGAGGCGCCCACCCTTGTGAGAAGATCCCATTGTTTCAACTAGAGAGATTGACAACAGTTTTTGGCACGCCCGATAGGACCTATTGGAGCTAGTCTTGATGAAATTGCAATTGCAGTAGTGTTCTTCAAGAAGTATTTGGTGATTCTAAGCTCAAGCAATTGCTTCTAATAGTTTAGGCACAGTTTCCATGTAAGTGTATTTTTATTGCATTATCATGAATGAATTTTGATGGTTGTGTATGAAGAGAATTCTTATGCTATGTTTCCTTATCAACCCAACGATGGATAGTACCACCTTTGTCATGATACCTATGAGCCTAATTAGCCTTATCAAGAGTATTATCAAAGCTATGTTGAGCCTTATCAAGTTTCTCATGATCCTTATTATCAAGAGCATGAGTCTTGCCTTCCTTGTGAGCCATATCAGTCTCAGGACCAGATTTCATCTTCCCCATATGGCTACAATGTTGCATATGAGCAGCCTTGCCTTCAAGAAAGAATGAACGAAATAGAGCTCAAAATACTAGCATATGCAAGAAAGGTTTGTTCTAACTCTCAGTATGAGGAAGTGAATGGTCTATTTCAAAATGTGTCCAATGATCCAGAAGAGATAACTGGGCTGTGTATTCTTGTATTGAAAAATATGGAGGTTTGGGAGAGGCAGAAAATCGAGTTAAACCAATTGTCTACAAAGGGTTCTTGTGCTTCTTATTCTCATGAAGTTTTTAATCATGCCCAGTGTGTGACAAGGGAGCTTCCTAATTGTATTCAAGAGCCTATTCATGAGACTAAACCTTCCCATAGTCCCCTTTCCTCACCAATCATCCCTCAAGCTCAAGTTGTCCAGGAAGACAAGCAAGTTTCAGGGTTTGATGAGGTAATGGCCAAGTGGAAGGAATAGAATACAGAGGTCTTTAAGAGTTTCTCTTTCCCTCTCCAAAACTCCCTAGATAATTCCATTGCCCTCAAGATTCCCAAATCTGATCATGATCAACCTCCCATGCTTCATTTTTCCTCAAACAAATGAATTTCATCACCCTCCCACCATCTCCCTTCCTTAGGTGGAACTTGTTCTTTGGAGGATTGAGAAAGAGGTTGCATCTACAGGTCAAGTTCTTGCAGAGTGTGTAGAGGATGCTTCAGGTGTGTTTGAAGAAGAATTTCCTATTGATACTTCACTTGAGGTTGTAGTCGAGCGTCCAATTATAGTTGAGAGTGAGAAGATTGATTTTGATGTAGAGGAACTTCAAGAGGAGTTGGTACAAATTGAAGTCATACGTGAGTTACAGGTATCTCTTATTGAGAAGGATCCAGATAGTTTTCAAGCTGATTCTATAGATCAAAATGAGGAAAAAAAAGATGATTGGTAGCTGTACCTTGAATCTCTTTAGGAGATTGAAGAGCTTTGTATGGATATGTTGTCTATTGAAGGACACGTTTACGAAAAAGTTGATCAAGAATCACCTATTCAAGGTCACAGTACAGATTGGGTTGCCTACTCAAAGCTCCTTGAAGAGCTGGATGAACTTGCAGTAGTCGATAAGAAGGATGTGGTCGCTCAAGAACTATGCATAGATGAGGTATCACTTGACAAGGTGGTAGATGACAAGCAATATGAAAAAGATCAGGAGGTACTTGATGAGTTTGTCTTTGTTTTTGTTGATGACTCATTTAAGAAGATGCTAATACAGTTGGTGGACAAGGAAAATGTCTCATCAAAGGTTATGATTAATAAACATCTTGCTTTGCAACTTGTACCATCTCTTGGAAGGACTGAGTTCAAGAATTTCATATTTGATCTAGGTGGATCATGCTTTATCATGGTTAGCTAGGTTCCTTATTTGTTTTGCTTTCCTCCAAGTGCTGTTCAAGCACAGTAATTTGCTTCAGTTTTGTTCAATAAGTGCTTGTTTGCACATTTGCTTCTTAGTTAGTTTTCTTGCTTTCGTGATTTTCCCTTCTTTTTTTGAGGGAGAAAGGTTACTTCAGCCAAGGTCCGGAGGAGATTTTCAATCAGAAATCAGGTTCACCATTTGGGAGTTCGAATAGCATCTATATGGTTTGAGTTCTCTAGCATATCAGGCATGCTTACTAGCAGAGTCGCGAAAAATGTTGACAATTTTGCCCCCCACAAGGCAAATTGTCACCACTACTATTTGGAACTTTGCTATGGTGCCAAGTTTGTCTTGTGAATCAGTTTTGTGGTCCTTAAATGAGCATTTACAGCCACCCTAGTGGCCATCTATAGCGAGGTGAATTTTAGTCATTCAGAGGATTCCAAGGAGCTTGCTTGATTATAGCTAAATGTGCAAATACAGCCAAGACATACGAGCTGTAAGTTTATTTATTTTGTCTTCCCAAGGATTTTTTTCGGCTATAAGAGGTGGACTATTTCTTTTAACATTTTGTCCGAGAGAAAGATCTCTCAAAGGACTGTGTAAAAGTTCGAAAAAATGATTAAGTAGCAGTCGTTCAAAGCTTATTGTCTTTGGACTTTTTGTTCGAAAGAAAAAGGGAAAAGCACAGTTGAGAAGACCCGAAGAGCACCTGCCCTTTGGGAAGGTCCAATTTAAAAGTCCCGAAGGGTATGTACCCTTCGAGTTGGTTCACTTTATGGTTTTCAGCCAAGACAAAAGTTCCGAAGGATAGTTTCAAAAAGCTTGGGTGCCCTTTAGAAAGCCCGGGTGCCCTTCAAAAAGTGGGAAGGGCACTTTTGAAGGCAGACATACCCTTGCGGAGGGCACTTGGTCGATGGCAAGACCCTTTCAAAATTTCCGAAAGGCACTTTTGAGGACGAGAAGCCCTTGCGGAGGACACTATGCAGCGAAGTGGACCTTTTCTATTCTTTCGAAGGGCACTTCTGGAAGAACCTTACCCTTGCGGAGGGCACCTTCATAAAAGCAAAGGCACAAACAAAAAAAAATTTCCTTCGGACTTGTTGTCCGAAGGAATTCCTTCGGACAAAAAGTCTGAAGGAATTCAGGAGGACAAAAGCCTGATAGAAAATAAAAACAAAGGAAAAGAAGGAAATGAGAAAATTTAAGGAAGGAAATCCTTTGGAATAATTGTCAAACAGGAAATCCGTGGGAATATGAAGTCAACAAAGGTCCAAAGAAACCAAAGGGCAAGACATAAGAGCCTAAAAGAATAAATTCGGGAAAATTGGAAGGAATTTGGGAGGGACAAAAAAGCCCGATAGAAAAGACAAGGGCGTAAGCTAAGGCCAAAAAAGAGAAAAGGAAATACCAAGCCAAAGAAAACTCGAAGTAGAATTGAGCATGATCAATAGCATAAACAGAGACGTAAGCACAAACATGACTGAACTGGCATTGAACAAGAAGCAAAACAAATGCAAAAAAAAGAGGCATGAGCAAAGACTGAAGCAGAATTGAACATGGACATAAGCATGAACAACGAATAAAACAAATGCATAATAAAGACAAAGGCAGGATAAACAAAGATCATGCACAGACTAATGTGAGTGACTCCAACGAAGTGAACGCGTTTAAGAAAGCAAGCATGCTTCAGTTCTGAAAATAGACTTGTCTTGCATGATGAATGGGCAAAACGTTGAACGTTTCAAACAGCCAGAAATTCCATGCACTCACTCTCATTTGTCTCAAAGATTGAAACGTTCCGGCGGTTCAAATGTAATTCTTAATTTGGCATTTGCATTGATTTCATGCAAAGGGGAGACTTTCAAATGTTCCAACAGTTCGAGTGAATTTGACTTCTCTTGTTTTGGAGTTGACTAGTTTTCAAGTCAAGACATCTATTCGTAGATTGCATGCATTCAAAGCTTGTCTCCTTTTTCAATGCCAAGGATTCTTCATGCAAGACAACCAGGTATAAGTCAAAGAAAGACAAATTTGGAAGACTCATGCAACTCAATTTGGGCTTGGGCTAATGAAGAGTTAACTTCCTCTCCTATTTCCAACGCCAATCTCTCGATTTTTTGTAATTTTTTATATTAATGGCTTTCAACCTTGTAAAATCCATCCATATTGGTAAGACCGGACTTTGCCATTGGTGAGTTGTGTAACCTCTTTAATCAATAGAAGGAATGTACTTTCAGATTTCAAGTGCTGGCATAGTGTACATTCGTTCAGCAATTTGCATACTTGGTAGATTTCTCTCCCTTCCCAAATTCTGATTCGTACCTAGTTGCTAGCTTATCATGTTATGTAGGTCATGTTCAGTGTTTGATATGTCTTTTGTTGAAGCTGTAAGTGGATGTTAGGTGGCTGCAAAGTGTCTTATATCAAACCTCACTCTTTCGTTTTCCCTCACGTTTTTGTCATTGGATCGAACCTTCTCATGAAATACTTATGCATAGTGATCAATTGAAATCAAATGTCTTCATTTTCCCTTGTTTGATTCAATGTTCAAGGTTCCAAGTAGAGTGGATCAACATTCTGGTATATCACCGTCATTAGGTAGGATTTTCCCTTCAAGTTTTTTTCTCCCTTTTCCATGGTAGTCCGCAATGCAGAGTAGAGATCCTCTTCGATACATCTTACAGGAACCAGCCTTCTTTGGAGGTTATTCTCACCATTGAGGTACCCACCCTCGTGAGAAGATCCCATTGTTTCAACTGGAGAGAGGATTAGCCATTTCAGCACGTCTTCATTTCAGGGTGCAACTCTAGTTTGACAATAGTTACAAGATTAACAACCATTTGTTGTCTATCTTGTGGTCTTCCAAGTTTTGACGTTTTCTAGTGTCAACATGGGATGAGAATCTTGGTCTTTGTTGGGGCTATCAACACGTGGCAATGAGAATTATGTTGTGCGGCAACGTCCATGGGTAGTTGATCATATGACGGAGCTAATGGTAGTTGGTGCACATCATTTTGTGATGGACCACAATCCTTTGGGATGAGAGGGACGAGATCCTTGTCCCTATATTAGAGTTTTTAGGACACTATGCCTTAAAGTGAGTAGAGTTTGCTCTACTTGGATAAGACTTGGTCAAACTCAACTTGTCAAAACTTGCCAATACTTGGCAAGCTTCACCAAGCTTGGAGAGTATGATAGGGAAAGACGTAATGCATTCTATATAAGAAAAAAAGAAAAAAACTACATTTTTGATTATGGACTAGAGATTTCCATAAGAATGCATTCTAGATGGAATTTTTATTTCTACTGTGTAAAATAACTACACAGTAAATCCAAAAAATCCATCTAAAATCATTCTTAATATTTCGTGTAACCAATATTCATTGAGAGCCAAAAAAAAAAGTTTGATGCAAGAGCATCTAGGCTATGATGTGCAATCTTGCATCAACCAAAAAGATGTGTGTCATGTGGAATGCGCGTATGTCCTTTTTTCATGTGGTGGAGTCATGTTATGGTTCCCTGAAGGCCCTGAGCTCCAACAAATTCATTAAGAGTAGAGAAGAGTCGGTTTCAACCATCAAACATGGTACACGTGAGTTCACCTTCAATGATGATGAAACCGTCGATTATTCCAGGAGGCAATTTTGAAATCGTTGGTTTGCGTTAATGGGGGGTTTCATTACTACTGGACTATGTTGAGCAGTGGTTTTGCCTATGGTAGTTGCACAAGTAACGGAACATAATAATGAGTTTTCCATCTTGGGCATTTATAAGAATCTTGGGATGTGTGAAAGGAAACTCAAGAGACAAAAAAAGAGGGGGTTGGAATTCATGGGAGAGGCTAGTGTATGCAAGAGATAAAATTGGGGTACCAAGAAAGAGGAGGGAAGAGAGACAACAACTCTGAAACAAGAAGAGACCAACAAAGAAGCCATTAAAGATCCAACTTTTGGATCATTGAATGTATTGTGTTCATAGTTCTTGTAATGCTTCTTAGTCAAGGTATTGTTAGTGAATAGCGAATGTATGTACTTTGTTTTGAATCAATAGAGAGGTGTGTTGGGAGCAATTTCCTCTTTATCGAGAGAGTGCACATGTGTGAGAGAGAGTGAGTGTGTCACTTGGTTGCTTGGATAGATAGTCCTTCATTGGACCCCTTGTCTTACTTTTGCATTGGTTGGCATTGGAGCAGGTTGTGTCTTGCATAGTTGAGTGTGGGAGGTTTAATTTGAGTTTTTTGCAAGTTGAGAAGAGTCTTGCATTGTTGACCTAAGAGTTGCGATGAGTAGAAGAGGCCACATTGAGGAGTACCTCTTGGAAGAGGACGAAGAGCACCAAGAGTTCCAGATTTGATAGTGATGTTGAGAGGAATACAAGCCCGATTGTATGCTATGGAGACTGCATGACATAGAGGAGTTGTTGCAAACATGAGTGAAGATGAAGTGCCAAAAGTTCATGTAGAAGAGTTGAATGAAGAACCGGAGGATTGATTCTTGAAGTCCATTGCCAAAATGGGAGGCAAGCCAAAGTTGGACACCCCTAGCTACTTAGGAAGTTTTAATCCTAAAGTGAGAATTGATTGGATCAAATAGTTGAAAAAATACTTTGATTATGAACAAAGGGAGGACCCCAAAATAGTGAAGTTTGACTACATGGTGCAAGCACAAGGAGTGGGAGAGTAATTAAAGTTTGCCATTAAATCTCCCGTGTTGCAGGGGTACAACCAATCAGATGGTCACATAGGCTTTTCGTCAAACAATTTGACATGTTATAGAGATCTATTTGCATCCATTAACAGAGCGGAAATACAACCTAGTTTATGCCACAATATGGGTTATTGAGCAATCAATTGCATGGAGGAAACAATACAAAACATCTCTAGTCCTCTAGAAAATTTCTTACAAATTGGCATCATAACACTACTTAGACCAAGAAAACACAAAGCATTACCATTTTGGGCTTCACTCTGTTCCATTCACCAACAGAGACTCTCAATTAGATTTCAATTTGCCTTTTAGGACAAGGATAATTGATCATTGATCTTCTCGTAGAATTTCCTTTGTCTTCCACCGACGTTTCCTACTCCATCTCAAACGTTACTATGTTCCAAACGACACAAGGAAAGGACAACACGTTTTCACCCATCCACGGCTCCAAGGTATGCAAAGAGTCAACAAAAAGACAAAACCCCATGTTTTTCATCTATAGACATTGTCGGCTTTCCCAGGTGTCAAAAACCAATTTAAACTTGATTAAGACCCAATCGGGCTTGTGTATGCCGAGCAACACTAGAATACCCACTGAGCATAGCAAAGACTCATGCGGGTTTTATTGAGTCATTTAACACAGTCCCCAAAATCCATTTCAAACTACTAAGACCAAGTCTAGTCTTATTTCTTGAGTAGCACTGTTTGCAGGATTTAACGTATAAAGACATTCGGGTTTGGATTTACCAATTACCAATGTGAGCTACTTAGTCATCCATCACGACTGCATACTCCAACAAATGCTTGGTGAGACCTAAACGAAGACATAGATGGGCTCAAGTTCTGGATAGCAAAGTGAACCAACCAATAATCAATTTGAGCTTGGTTTCTCCATGTAACACCAAGCTGGAATACTCGTATGCTCAAAGATCTGCTCGTACTTTTACTCATGCTCATCATTGCATAAAAACTTGTATGCTTTGGAGGTGTCTGTGGGATTTCTACTAACAAATACCACTGAATGGAATATTGGTCTTGCACAAGACCAATATGCACACCATTACAAATTCGAACACCAACACACACAGCTAGTCGGACTTTGAGTTTTGGGTAATCAAATATGATTCTTGAAAAGAATGCGTACCGTCCTATTCAGGGAACAAGACCCAAATACTATTGTCGATGATCAAATGAATACCCCAAGACTAAATTGGGGAAGTAACACCCGATTAGCACTGCTAATTTGAACTGCCATCGTCAAGACTAAATTGGGATCCACATACCTGATTACAATTGACAAAGCCAAATGACTGACGAAGTCTTGTCAAAAAACACCACAGAAACAAAACTTTGCAAGATGAATGTTGGAAGCACAAGTGTGAGCCATTGAAGAACGTGTCAAGAACAAAGATAACTGGTATAGAAACCAAGAACTTCTTCCATACACATAAACACACCAAAACTGTGGCAAAGCAAAGCCAACAATGGAAATATGAATGGACACTATGTTTTTGGCGATGCAAGATTGGTCAGGACCACGGATGCTCTTGCATCAGACACCCGAGGTTCTAAAATGTGAGCTGCAGCTCACATGGACAAGATAAGTAGCAAAGCCACTCTTTTGGTCATGAGGCATAATGACCATGGCATCACCTTCCAACATATCAAGTAAATCAGCGGTTTGATCTTTTTCCTTCGCCATTTCCAACTCCTCCGTTCGGGTTTTTCTTCTCTTCTCCTAACATTTCTGCTCTCTCTCACTCCTTGTGGTATTTGACTCACCACTATCTCTCTCCTTTGTGGGTTTAGACCCACCATAGACCGTCCTCATTTGCCAAAGTCTTATCCAACTATCAATCAACCAACATGTGGGCTAAAGCCCACTCTCATCCATCCACCACCACCTAAAGCCCACATGGCTTTGTTCACACTTTGTACACCCAGCGGTTGCATCATTCACACCGTCACAAACCACCATTTGCAGCTGCTCTCTTATCTCTCACTCCCAATCTCAACACCATTGAAGCAACACATACTTGGCCATCCAAATGGTAGCCCATAACATCAAGAATCACCTCAAGGACAGTTCTTACCTTCACATTCTTCGCTGTTCGCATTGTTATAGCAGGCAATCTCTTCATCTTGGTTGCAACATTCGATTCTACACATGCTTGGGATGCCATGCACATTAGCAATTCCTTCCACTTAGTAATCTCAAGATACTCTCCATGCTCGCAACATCACATAGTTGAGCTGATTTCAAACTTAGTTGCTTCCATTCATCCATCTCCAGGCTATAAGATTGTTCCACGTCGAGTTTAGGCTTCTCAAAGTCTTCCCCATCATCATTCAACTGTTCTAGGGACAACTCTCCTTCCACACACAGTTGCAAATGAGTCTCCACCTGCATATCTCCTTGAGAACCAATTTGTTCCCATGGTCTATCACTCTCTCTTGTCTCCATATCAACTTGAAGACACACTCAAGGCTGGAATATCATCACCAACAGGCTCTCCGTCTATTGCTGCCATATCATTCACTTGGTCAGCTTCTTCATTCCACCTTTCATACATATGAGCATGCTGGACTGCACCATGCTTAGTCCTTTTCTTAGCCACTTTTTCTGTAGCTGGACCTGCACATTGCACAAACACATTATGGGAAATAAAAGCTTCCTCAAACAACTCATCCACCATTCCATCATGCTCCAAAGGCATGTTGTCCAACTCATTTTCACTTTTAGCATGCTGTTCATGTCTTCCACTCGCACCATGGGCCGCCAATGGCCCATTCTCCACAACTCTTAAGGCTATTTTCACCTCATCTATACTCTGATTTCAGCTTTTATGCATGGCTGAACCTTCACTATCATCTTCTTGTGTGCACTTGCTTCCACAACATCCACATCCAATGCTTTTTTCAAAGAAACATGCAACTCTTCTTGGCTGCAATTTTCACTCACTTGCAACTCTACATGGCTGCAATCTTCACTCACATTTGTTGTGTCATTCATGGAAACATGTATCAAGCCTTGGTTGTCCTCAAACCTGCTACCACCCAAAAGAAAGTTGACAATCTTATTTGCATCGCGAAACAAGGAAAACTCAGAATTTGCCCACTCATGGGACTTCAAAATCTCTTGCCCATCATCACAGAATGGGTCTCCAACTTCTGGTGAACAATGGATCACCTTTACATCATCCATCATAGGGATTTCTTGACCTATGGGCTGCTCACAACTCTCATACACTTTGCTGTTCTAAAAATCAGGACTAGGCTCTACATATAGAAGCCTCTACTTGTTGCCTTTCAAGACAACCTACTCTTTTGTGCACCTATGCACATCCATGCTACTTCTCAAAGTAGTCTTTGGCTGTTCACATGAAAACTTTGTATCTATATTGCCCCTCTTAGCAATATGCTTTTCACCAATGCTCTCAAGACTCTTCACACAAAGCTTCTTCAACCATCGCGGCTGCAATTTTGGGTACACAAATCGACCCGACATCTTGGAAACCATATGATCCCAATCACAAACTTTCCTCTTACCTTTTCCTTGTCTCCTCACTTGGAGATCTTTCCAATACACTGTTGCGACTCCACTCAACTGCGTGCATGCAACCTTCACCCTCATGGGGTCAACAGTATTTTCATTCACAAAATATAACTCAAGCTCAACTATCCAAGTCATGAGTTGTTTTGAATTTTCTTGTCCACAAAATAGAGAAATATCATTCAAAGATTTACTTCTTTTCTCCGCCATCACCTCTGTTGGTCTCTTTCATTTGTTGACTTCATTGCCTCTGCTCGCTTGGCCTCTATCCAAAGCATCTATTTGCACTTGTAGGGACAACAACCTCACCATCAACTCTTCCTCATCAACGTCATACGCAGTTGCACCTTCATCACCTTGTGCATTCTTTCCCATCATGTTCATCATTGCCTATAACACTTTCACCATCTCTATCAACTCACACATCTCACGTGCCCTTCTCTTGTGTGCCATCTCTTACTATGAATCAACAAGCTCCACTTTCATAACCTGCAACGGTCTCCAAATTGAGTCTCTCACAAACTCCCTCACACTTTTGCAGGACTTCACACACCTGCAACCACCTATGCAAGCTTCTCAAGAACTTGCAAACCACTAGTAGACTTCTTTCTCATAGCCTATGACTACAATGAGGAGTTCTCACAAACAATCGTAAGGACACTACCTTGCTTTGATACCACTTGGTGCAAGCACAAGGAGTGAGCGAGTAATTAAAGTTTGCCATTAAATCTCCTGTGTTGTAGGGGTACAACCAATCAGATGGTCCCACAGGCATTTCATCAAACAATTTGACAACACGCTACAGAGATCTATTTGCATCCATTAACAAAATGGAAATACAATCTAGTTTATGCAGCAATCTGGCTTCCTGAACAATCAATTGAATGGAGAAAATAGTACAAAACACCTCTAGTCCTATGCATAACTTATGCTTACAAATTGGCAGCATAACACTACTCAGACCAAGAAAACACAAAGCATTACCATTCTGGTATTCACTCTATTCCATTCACCAGCAAAGCCTCTCAATTAGATTTCAATTTGCCTTCTAGGATGAGGACAACTGACCATTGATTTTCTCGTATGAGTATCTTTGTCTGCCATCGACGTTTCCCATTCCATCTCATACATTATCATGTTCCAAATGACACAAGGAATGGACAAAATGCATTTTCACCCATCCACAGCTTCAAGGTATGCAAAGAGTCAACAAAAAGACAAAAACTTGTGTCTTTCATCTACAAACCCTGTCGGCTTTCCTAGGTGTCGAAAACCAATTTAAACTTGTTTAAGAACTAATCAAGCTTGTGTATGCCGAGCAACACCAGAGTACCCACCAAGCATAGCAAAGACTTTTGCAGGTTTTCTTGAGTCATTTAACACAGTGCCCAAGATCTGTGTCAATCTGCTAAGACCTAGTCGAGTCTTATTTCCTAAGTAGAATTGTTTGTAGGCTTTAATGTATTCAAATACATTCGAGTTTGGCTTTACCAATTACCAGTGTGATCTGCTCGGCCTTCCATCATGACTGCATACTCCAACAAATGCTTGGCGAGATCAAAATGAAGACATAGATGGGCTCTAGTTCTAGAAAGTAAAGTGAACCAACCAATAATCAATTCGATCTTGGTTTCTCCACATAACACCAAGTTGGTATACCCGTATGCTCAAAGACCTGCTCATACTTTTACTTCCGCTCACCACTACGTAAAAACTTGTATGCTTTGGAGGTGTCTGCGGGCTTTCTACTACCAATTACCATTGAATGGAATATTGGTCTTGCACAAGACCAATCCACACGCCATTAAAAATTCGAACACCAACACAGACACACCTAGTCGGACTTTGAGTCTTGGGTAATCAAAGATGAATCTTAAAAAGAATGCTTACTGTCCTATTCGGGGAACAAGACCCGAATGCTATTGTTGATGATCAAATGAATACCCCAAGACTAAATTGAGGAAGTAACACCTGATTAGCACTGCTAATTTGAACTGCCATTGTCAAGACTAAATAATTAGGATCCAGATCCCTGATTACAACTGACGAAGCCAAATGAATGATGAAGTCTTGTAAAAAAACACCACGACAACAAAACTTTGCAAGATGAATGTTGGAAGCACAAGTGTGAGCCACCAAAGAATGTGTCAAGAACAAGGATTACTGGCATAGAACTTCCTCTAAACACAAACACACCAAAACCGATACAAAGCAAAACCAACAATGGAAAGACGAATGCACACTCTATTTTTTGCGATGCAAGATTGCTCAAGATTGTGGATGCTCCTGCATCATTGCACAAAGTTGAAGGGACATGCATCCTTATGTTGGGATCAAGTGTAGGTGGAAATGGCCAAAAGAGGTGAGGATAAAATTAAGACTTGGGAGAGATTTACTGTAAAGTTGAAAGGTAAGTTTATATCTTTTGATTATTAGCTTAGTTTGTTCAAGAAGTTGCCAAATTTAAGGTAGATAAAGATAAGATAAGATAAATATAGTAATGTCCAACTAATGATCACAAAAGTAGGTCAAAGGGACTGCAGATTATAGAAATGTGTTAGGAAAATGCGGGTAACCAAAAAGGTCTCCAAAAACAAGAAAAACAATGTTGAAAGAAATAGTATAAAACATGGCAAAGAGAGACCACGCTCAAATTCAAATTACCAAAGGACCCAACCACGCTCAGGTCTAAAGAAGGGAGCAAAAGAAATTAGCAATCCCCAAGAACCTGTAAACATCGAGAGCACAAGGATGAGTCCGAAGAAAGAAAAACCAAGAGGGAACCCATCAAGAGTTCGATCCAACTCTCCTAGCATCCAAGTCCGTCGAGAAGAATCTCCGAATAGAACTCTGATCCGAAGAAGGGGAGGTATGACGCCTGGTCTGTCCTCCAATCCTCTGCCTAGGAGGAAAAGTCCTCTGTGAAGATCTGGTGGATCTAGTTTGTCTCTTGATGCCAGGTCTGAAGTGAATATGTTGATGAAAACTCGGGGAACTGTGAATAGTGTCTATGGGCCTCACTGCTCTAGAATGTGACATTGTACTGATGTCAATATGTCGTTTAGTGCCTCTCCTCGAAGGTAGCACCATGAAAAAGAAAGTAATCTGTTGAGTGGAGACTGGTCTAGTGGGTCTCTGAATAAAATGATCATGAAGCTTAAGAGCTTCCTATATATGGTCCTTTGTGATGTCCCTTTTTCCACATCATGAATAAACAGGGCTTGAAGACCTGTAGTCTATTTACCCATAGACTAAAGGAGCCCTTTTTGAGGAATGTTATTTTATTAGTTATTAATTGTCGAAATAGTGATTTTTATCATCAGGTAATTATTATTTAATTAATAAAATATTTAAAATGTGGTTTTTACCATTAAAGTGCTTAAATGAATTAATTATTAATTAATTTGTCTTAAAGTAATTTTAATTAAGACAATTAATTAATATATTATTCAAAAAAGAGATATCGGCATGGGAGCTAAAACAAAAAAAATAAAGGTGTTTTATCTTTCCAAAGTGGTTCACCCTCTTTGGAAGTTATAAATACATGGCGAAGGCTATAATAGAGGATATACTGAATTTGATATTTTTGTTCTTCATGCTTAAATAAAACTATTGGGATGCATGCCCAATAAAGGTTCGCTACTGTTGGTGATTGATCAATCTAAATGGTGTCTTTAACACCACCTTTTGCCAAAGGAGATCTTGTTCTTGCACTGAGTGGGATGATTTGCTTTGAGGAGTTCGTGTGGACTTTTGTGAGGGTTTCGTGGTTCTTTTCTTGCATGTTAACATTGCTAAATATTTATCATAATTTTGCAAGTGGAGCGAACCACCCTGGAAGCTTGGATCTAGGGTTTGAAGGCCTCTTTTGGTCTATTTTATGCAAATTAAATATTTTGATTTTATTTTTTAATTATCTGCATGTTGGTGTGAGGAATTGGAGAAGTTCGTGAAGGGTTTGAGGTAAAAAATTAAATAATAATTTTTAGAATTATTATTTAATTATTTTGATAGGAAACTAGAGTTTTTTGAATTTTGGAGCAATTTTTGATGACCTTCTCATGGAAGGAAAATTTTGAAATTATTTTTTATTTGATACTCATTATTTTTATGATTAGTTTGAGCTCTTGTTTACATCAAAATTCCAAATATTGAGGGAGTTATGAATTTTTGAAGTTTTCAGTTGTTCATAGGAAATAATATTTGTTGAGGGCAAATTTTTGGTGAGGGTTTGAAGTGAAAAAATATTCAGAATAACAATTGTGTTTTTAGAATTAAATTAGATTTTTCAGTCATCATAAAGTGGCGTTTGAGCTTCAGAAATTGGGCAAAAAGGTACTTGTTTTGTGCAATTTAATTTTTGGTTATTTTCTATCAATTTTAAGTTATTTTGAAGCAATTTATTTGTTGGGATTCATCCATAAAACCTTACTATTTTGACGTCTAGGGTTTCTAGAGCCTAACAATGGTTTTGAGAGCTTATTTTGCAAATTATGGTTTATTGATTGCATTTTCAGAATTGTGGATTTAAGGGAAAACCCCTTTTATGTGAAATCATCCCATTTGGGGACATTACAGTGGTATCAGAGCACCGATCTTGTCTCCCTGTGAGGTTTGGTTGCACGCAGATAAAAAGATTTGAAGTTATCATAGAAGAAATGGAGAAAAAGACTATGAGGGACCAAGAGCCTCAAGGGTTCTCTTCAGAACAATTTAAGCTTATGCAAAGTTTTATCAAAGAAATTCAACAAACATTGAGTATACAAATTGCAGCCATGTTGAGGGATGCTACTATTCCAAGGAAAGATCACCCCTTCAATGGAGGACATTCGAATGATAATGAGAGGGTTCTTATTAACCTCCCTTATAAATTCTTCAAAGCAACTTTTCTGTAGAAGGAACCAGTGACAAAGAAAATGGCACCAAGGGAGGATATTTTGGAGATTCGTAAAAGAGAGTATGCAACCCTAAGAATAGCCACGCAAGATCTTTTGTCTTTTCGAGATTTTTGTGAGATGAAGGATGGAGTACCAAATAGGCAGCCCCGTAGACACTTGCATCAAAGGGAAAGGCAAGAAGTCAAGGAAGAAAGGACCAAACTACATGGAGAATTGGAGGGAAAAAATGAAGGGACAACCCTTTATGGGGACTCCTATGAGGGAGCCAATGAAGCAAAAAAATCAGAATTTGATGGGCAGCCCATGAGGGGCAAATGGATGATAAAAGATAAGAAGAAACCAAGGAACATGAAATAAAAGAAGTGCAAGGTAAGGATTTTTTATTGATTGGAGATGTCTATTTATTTTCTAATGATTGTATACATGATAGTGAAGTCACCAAAAGTGATAAAATGAAAGATATGATTTGCAAGATGAGGCATGGGGATTCCGTGATTCAAGCTCACAATTATTGGCACCAAGAGGTATGGGATCTTGGTAATTTTTTGAGTATTACAAACGTTCTCAACCATGGTTTTAAATTCTTTATGACTAATTCCATGGGAATAAAGAAAGAATCAGAATCGTTTAGGGCATGAAGAAATATAGGCATACACAAGTTAACATTGGAACTAAAGTTTAAGGTTGGAGATTATGAGGATATTTTGCATGGTTTGAATGACATGAAGGCTCCTTTATCTTCATCAATCAACATGATAGGAAGATATTTTATGAGTATGTGGAAGAAGGATGAAAGAAACATGGATAGCCATGTGCTTGCAAAAGAGGGGACGCTACACAACAATTGGTAAGTTTGCCTAGTTCTGATTTTTATAATGCATATGTTGAATTGAAGTTTGAATTTTATGATTTAGAAAATTCTGAGACATCTAGTCAATTCTAGCCCCTACATATAAGCATAATATTGCCCTCTCGAAATATGTTTCGGTTCACAAGGAGGAGAGTTTATGCATGGACAAATTCTGAAATCAATTGCCCCCAAAATTCTGAATTAAGATGGCAGGTACAACAGTATATAAAAAGGGATAAAATCCAATATTGGTAGGGTTTGTTTGATGATGCATTCATGTGTGAGGAAGTGAACAAAGGGCAGCCAACTAAGAGGTCAAAAGTTGTTGAAAGGTATGGAAACATTACTCCCAAAAATTCTGAGTTGAGCAACCTATGGCAGCCACCTATCATGCATAAGAAATATGATTTTGGGAGCAATCTAACACTTGTGGCAAGGGAAAATATTGCTAGGTGTAATTCTAATTTGATACAATTAGAAAACTCAGTTTCTATGTCACTATTACAGCCTTTTCACACAGGCAATAGGTCTGATTTTGTTATGTACTTTCAGCTGTACATAAATTTTGGGAATATCAATGATCGGGGTCACGGTTTGCATAGAAAAAAGGGGAAGTGTTAGGACACGGAACAACAGTGCATTTGGATTTAGTTGAAGCATCTCTCTAATATCTATTCGGTCACACATGGCAGCCATGATGAAAAGAAGAAATCTGATCCTCGTGGCACTTCCCAGCACTTGGTAGTAAAGGTATGTACAAGTCTTGAAATTTATTATTCAGAAAAGTCAGGTTTGCAAAAGCAAATTCAACTTTATTTCAGAGGGAAAAATTCTGAGTTTTATGATGCATTCTAGCTCTTGGGACATGGGAGATATATGTACAATCAATTCTACATTTATCCACATGAAAAATCAGAAGTTTATTTGCATATACAACAGTGTCAACATGAAGGGAAAATTGATTTATTTTATACAAAATAGTTTGCACAAGATTTTGAAAATGTAATATTGTTGGCATCATGTGAAGGTGACATAAGGAACCTCCTCACCAGGAAGGTACAACCTTCTTGTGAGAATGTTGGAGAATTTTTGGGAAGTATGAAGAGAATCATATGCATGTTGGAGGTAACATGGGGCAGCCTCTTGTTGGGTGCAAATTTCACATTTGGATGCCCATACATGGTGGCAAATGTATCTTGGAGGCCTTTTCTTATAGACATTACAGTTCTGATTTCTCTTTGCATATTTTGTGGGACATGGAGCAGCACATGAAGAAATTTTGTATACAAGGCAGCAAGGTGGTTTGGTTCACTTTTTATTTGCATAACCACTTTGGGTCATATCTCACCCGTTTGGGAGATATAAGGGAAAGGAGCTTCCTCATCCACCACTTGGTATTGAAAGGGGTGTTTCGCTGGGAACACGTGGAGCCTTTGGAAGGCTATGAGGACACATCTCGCATTTGGAGGCAGCCCCCAAAGCATAGGTACATCATGTTCATGGCTCTATTGAAGGCTATCACTTTCGGGAAGCAAAGACAGATTTTGTTTGCATTGTGGGACATGTTGGCAAGTTGGAATGACATTCATTATCCACTTGGGGTATGTCACACTATGTTTTTTTGGCAAAAGTTATTCCAATTAAAAGGTACAGGAGCAAGGCTTTTTGAGCACTACAAGTTTTAACATTTGGACATGTTAATTGGGCATATGAGCTTGCGTTTACTTGAGGGCAAACAAATTTGAGAAGGGAGGACTGTGATGCCCCGTTTTCCACATCATGAATAAACAGGTCTTGAAGACCTTTAGTCTATTTCCCTATAAAACTAAAGGAGCCCTTTTTGAGGAATGTTATTTTATTAATTATTTATTAATTGTCGAAATAGTGATTTTTATCATAAGGCAATTATTATTTAATTAATAAAATATTTAAATAATAGTTTTTACCACTAAAGTGCTTAAATGAATTAATTATTAATTTATTTGTTTTCAAGTAATTTTAATTACTATTTTTAATTAAGGCAAGTAATTAATATATTATTCAAAAAGGAGATGTCGACATGGGAGTTAAAGCAAAGAAAAAAAAGGTGTTTTATCTTCCCAAAGTAGTTCATCCTCTTTGGAAGTTATAAATACATGGCGAAGGCTACAATGGAGGATATGTTGAATTTGATATTTTTGTTCCTCATGTTTGAAGAAAACTATTGGGATGCATGCCCAATAGAGGTTCGCTATTGTTGGTGATTGATCAATCTAAAAAGTGTCTTTTCACCACCTTTTATTAAAGGAGATCTTGTTCTTGCCCTAAGGAGTGGGGCGATTTGCTTTGAGGAGTTCGTGTGGACTTTTGTGAGGGTTTTGTGGTTCTTTTCTTGCATGTTAACATTGGCAAATATTTATCTTAATTTTGCAACTGGAGAGAACCACCTTGGAAGCTTGGATCTAGGGTTTGGAGGTCTCTTTTGGTCTATTTTATGCAAATTAAATATTTTGATTTTATTTTATAATTATCTGCGTGTTGGTGTGAGGAATTGGAGGAATTCGTGAAGAGTTTGAGGTAGAAAATTAAATAATAATTTTCAGAATTATTATTTAATTATTTTGTTAGGGAACTAGGGTTTTCAGAATTTCAGAGCAATTTTTGATGACCTTCCCATGGAAGGAAAATTCCAAAATTATGTTTATTTGATAGTCATTTTTATGATCATTTTGAGCTTTTGTTTGCATCATTATTCCAAATATTGAGGGAATTATGAATTACTGAAGTTTTCAGCTGTTCATAGGAAATATTTGTTGAGGGCGAATTTTTGGTGAGGGTTTGAAGTGAAAAAATATTTAGAACAATTGTGTTTTTGGAATTAAATCAGATTTTTCAGCCATTATAAAGTGATGTTTGGGCTTCAAAAATTAGGCAAAAATGTACTTGTTTTTGTGCAATTTAATTTTTGGTTATTTTCTATCAATTTTAAGTTATTTTGAAGCAAGTTATTGGCTGGGATTCATTCATAAAACCCTATTATTTGGCATCTAGGGTTTCTAGGGCCTAACAATGGTTTTGAAAGCTTATTTTGTAAACTAGGGTTTGTTGATTGTATTTTCAGAATTGTGGATTTAAAGGTAAACCCCTTTTATATGAAATCATTCCATTTGGGAACATTACATCCTCATATCTGAAGAAGTCAAAAAGAGTCTATGTCCTCCTAAATAGGCAGTAAAATCTTCTTTTGATCTCAAGTAAATGGGACAATGGAAGATGAAGTGCTCCTCGGACTCCATCCCCTGGATGCTGCATAACTGACAAATCCTGTTTGCTCGATCTATCTGGTGATCTATCTCAATCCTAAGCCTGTGGGACCCCACTCGAAATTGTCCGAATGGGATGTGAAGAGAGTGCATCCAGTGGCGAGATGTATACTGTGGACGAATGATAACCCTGTCACTCAGCTCCAAGAAGTGCTCTACATAAAATGCCATCTTAGGGCGTAACTCTCCAGGAGGGTTTATCCAAGTAGAATGGATAAACTGTCTGTAAATATGATCCCTAAAATCTGGTTCAACTCTTGTCTAGTGGGTAGAAGATGAGCTGGTGCATCCAAGGAGTACATAAATGAAGTCGGTCCATCCTAATTTTCACAAACTCCAATAGATCAGAAACCCCTGTATACCAACAACATCCACGGTCGAAGGAGCTAAGAGAGCAAGATTCTCTGAAGAATAGTATGCTAAGTATGGGTATTTGTCATGCCTATTCGCAGAATCAACAGACCTCCATATGTGATGTATGAAAGAGATCAGATCAAATATAGTCTCCAGTCGGAAGGGTCGGGCTCCAAACTCTGCAAGAATAATGTGTTGGAGAACTGTCTGCTTACATTTGATCATGTGGCAGAGAAGTGTTTGGACCCTCTCAACAACGCAATCACCCTCATGTAAAGAGGGCCCCCAAACTATAGATCCATAGAGAATTGTGGGTCTGATAAGTGTCTATGAGTGACATCTTGGAAGAGATATCCTGAAAATGATGCCGAAAACATTTTCGTTCAAGGAGAGCTAAATAACCATAACCTTTGTTTATTCTAGGCTAGAGTGCTTGCCTCAAGCTAAAATGTGGACCAGAAAATTGCACTCCCAGATAAGTATAGGAAGCGGTAATCTCAACCTTTTATCCTCTGAAAAAGAAATGGAGGTGGGAGGTCTTCAAGCCATTAAATACCATGACCTTGGTTTTCCCCAAATTAACGGTCAACTGTTGGAGATCACAAAAGAGAGCCAAAGCATCCAACTGCCGCTGTAAACCTTCAAGAGAAGAGGCTGGAGAACCACATCGTCCACAAACAAGAGGATAGAAATCAAATCCTGGTGAAGAAGACACCCATCACTACCCTGAATCTGTTCATGAAGAAAGGTCTCTAACTCATCAATGTATATCCCAAATTAGGTTGGGGACAAAGGGCATCCCTGCTTCACCCCAATGATACTCCTAATAAATTCTGAAATCCCATGAACCGTGCGGAGATGACCAAGGACATTCTCATATAATCTCATAATGGTTGCCAAGAGGGTCTCAAAAATGCCAATATTCCTAAGTCTTTGGAAAAGTGCTATCGAAACAGAATCAAATGCTTTCCTAAAGTCTACAAAACAACAATAGACTTTGGATGAGCGATGACGTGCCTCCTCAATAATGGCCTAGAGTGTGAAAATATGATCAATGGTCTAATGGGTTGGTCTAAACCCTCCCTGTTCCCTAGCTCTGAGGTGTCTCTTGTCTAGCTCTCTTGAAAGCTGCATGTGTAATACAACATACAATTTCGAGAATGTGTGTCCAACCATGATCGTCCTATAATTATTAGGATCTAAAGAGGACCCTGATTTGTGTATCGGGTGAATAATGTGATGTGACCAAGAGGGCAGGAAACCCAAACAAACCACGTGGTTGAAAAGATCAACCAAATAGCTTCCAAAATCTCTAAAACCATGTTTGAAGAACTCGGCTTGGAAACCTTCTTCATCGGCTGCTTTACTACTATTCATCACCTTCACCGCCTCTCTAAAATTCTTGTATGTGAAAAAGTGAGAAGAAGATGGTGGAGAATCAACATGGGTTTGTGTTTGGCCAAGAATATCATAAAGGGTGGAGGTATGGGAAATCATGGATGTGGGATTAAGCTCAATGGAGGGGGGAGAATGTTGTGGGAGGATGGTACGCCAAAAGAGTTTGGAGGAGTGAATGTAGGAAGCCTGTAAGATCCGTCTCCTTTGAGAAATAAAAAGGTGTTTCTTACGTCAGAGAAGGCGATGATAGGATGATTTTAACGTTGGGTAAGAGGGGTGAGAATGAAGGCGTATCGAAGATTACGGTGGAGAGTCCCACAATCATCATCATACCACTTATTCTTGGGGCAAGATCTTTTAGATTGATGGGAAGTGGACGTAGATCTGGTGTAGTTAGGAAAATATTTAAGGGAAGCTTCCCAAATAATGGAGGAAAGATGTGTATTTGGAATTAACACAACCAAGTGAGAAGAATTGGGATTTTGGAGGTAGAAGCTGACGGATGTGAGAAAGAAAAATGTCAGAGTCTCCATCCTCAAATTGGAAAAAGGTACATGGTATACTGAAAGAGGGGGTTGTAACAACAGGGGAGAAATCAGCTTGGATGGAGAAAAAGAGAAGAGCATGGTCCGCAAGAGTAATGGGAAAAATGGAAAAATGATGGATGGAGGGCAAAAGGTTCTAATTGGATAAGACTAATCCACCACACTCTTACCTCCCCCATGAGGTGTACATGTGAAAGAGTGTGAATTTGGAAAGCAAGGCAGCCCATTAAGAATCAACAAATCATGAGATTCCCCCAACTGTAGGAGGTGTCTTCTATATGCTATGTAAGGACCTGAAGCATCATCTGACATCCTATGCAACCCCACTGACTCTAAATCAATCTCCTGTGCGCATAGTGTATCAATGGAATGATCCTGGAGAGGTATTTGAAAGTCTCTGGTATGGGCATTGAAGTCACCAAGAAAGACATGAATGTAAAAGATTGCATGGAGGAGTTTCACCAGTTGACAATCTTGGCAGGTCATGTTGAAGATGATGAAGGGAAGATCTCAAAGTATGTAAATGGTTTTATTATTTCCACACAACATGAGTTTGGAATGATAAGGTTGTTTTTATAGAAGAAACCTATTAATGTGCTTGGAATGCTAAAAATAAGTTGTCAAGGAAACAACAAAATACAACAAGAGGTAGAGGTAGATTTTCAAGGGGAAGAGGTCAAGCAAATACTAGAAGAGGACATCACACACATGAGGGAGTAGCTAGCACTTCTCACAATCACAAACCTGAACGAAGAGGAAGATCATATCCTTCAAGAGGAAGAGGACAATATGATAAGAGTAAGAGGTAAAGGTTTGTTAGGTTCATGCACTAAGTGTGGAGAAGTTGGTCATATAGCTTATGAGTTGTAATGTCCCCATTTTTTATATAAATTTGCATAAGTCCTTAGCCTCAAATTGTCCCTAAAAATGCTAAAGCAAAAAAAGAGAAAAGGGGAACAGAGGACTTCAAAAACATTTACTAGGAAAACACTTTATGATGTAATTTCTACTTAAGTTGGGGCCTTTTTAAGGGTCATGGGCACTTAAGGCCTAAACTGAAATTACTAGGAGGTTCTTATAATATTTTAAAAATGAGAGTTTCCCTCCTATTTTGGGCGCCACACTTGGGGCATGGATATAAAAGAAAAGTGAGTTGTTCATTCAAAGATCATGTTTATTTGGATATTAAATTTTATACTCAAATATGTCAAGTTTGAACAAGTGACTTGAGGATGAAACCCTTCAAGTGGATAAAGGAGTTTGGGGACGAAAACTTCCATTCTTCCACCTAGGGTAGCTCTATTCAAAGGCTGTAATTGTGCTTCAAATTTGCATCTACAAAGGTATTTTATAACACCACCTTGTTCAAAGGCAAAATGAATACCTTGGAGCGTTGTTTGTATTGATTTCGCATTGTTTGATTGCGCAATTGAGCTCTATTTTTAGGTTTGAAGGAACCTAGCATTGTAACTAGTGTTTCTGAAACTTCGGGACAACATTTGGGGGACTTTCCATGGAAGGAAAATTCTGATTTTAATTTTGTTTGATAGCTGCTATTTTTGTGATCATTTTGAGCTAACTTTTGCATTGAAATTTCAAATATTCCAAAAGATACGAATTTTTGAAATTTCAACTGCTTAAGGCAAACAATAAATTATTGAGGACTGAAAATAAGGTGAATTATTTAGAAAATTATTTGTATAGTTTCCCCAAATAGGACGGATTGTTTGGGGAGCTTGAAGACCCCTCTTGAAGGGTTGCGTGTAAGAGAAACCCTCTTCTAGGGTTTGGTGGTATTATTATAATATTTTCCCAGCTTGGAGGATTTGCTTTGAGGAAGTTTGGAGGCCTTTTGAGTGATTAATTTGAGGGTTTAGTATTCTGATTTATTTCTATAAATTGTCCCAAAGTATGGCGACTTTATTGGAGGACTAATTGGTCACTTTGGTGCCCTAGTTGAAGTCAATTGAAATCCTAATATGTTTATATAATTTTGCATAATTATTTGTGAGTTTATGCAAGGATTAGAAGGAAGTTTTGAAGAGGGAAACACAGCTATATTCCCAGAAGAAAATCAGAATTGTTGCAAGGACAATATTCAGCCTCATCTCCTATTTTACCTTGCCGAAAAGAGGTATTTGTTTCAGCTTTCATATTCAACTATTTTTAGGGTTATATTGGAGTGTTGTTGCTTGAAGATTGGCCATCTATTTCAACTAGGGTTTGCTAGTTTTTAAGACAGATTTCAGATTGTTTCCAGATTCACATAAGGGTTTGTTGGAAAACCCCAATTTTGCTTAATTGTCCCATTTGGGGACTTACATTGGTATCAGAGACAATTTCTTAGCCAACTGTAGGATAGAAAGGTATTTGTCAAATAGTGATAGGGACAGAGTTAGGTTGGAACGGATCACTCAATCCCAGGATCAGTTGATGGGAACTATGGATACACTTCTTCAAATGATGAAAGATATGAAAGGGGATCAACCCCTTGAAATGGAGGACCAACCTTTGGTTCGTTGGGATTTAAAGGAAGATTATGATGAATATTTGACACTTGCACCTTCGTATAGAAAGGGAAGGAGCTTCAAGGAAGGGCTAGCTTTGAGACAAGACAAAGGGCTCTATGGGCACATAGCTACGCATGATGACTTGGGGAAGATTGTTCTTCCTACCTTTGATGTAGATCCAGGTACTTCAGTTAGAGCATGGGTAAACAAGGTTAATGACTACCTTGAATTGAGACCTAGAGGTGAGAAGCAAGCTCTAAAATTTGTCACACAACTCTTGGAAGGAGCTGCCCATGATTGGTGGCATCTAGGATGGAAGTCACAAGGGCATGACCTCATTAAAACTCATGAGGAACTTGGTGAAAGGCTCATCAAACAATTTGAAAAGGTGGAATCTTTGGGGCAGCCAAAGAAGGATTTTCAATTATTGAAGGGGCAACCAATGACTGAATTTTTTGAACAAGAACCAAAAATTCAAGGGCAGCCAAATGAAAGTGTCCAAAAATTTGATAAGCAACAAGAAGGGTTGCAAGAAGAAGACAAAGAGGTGGTTGAACTAAGAGAAGTGATCTCAAAGTACACCATGGAAGAAGGATCAAGTGGGGCAGCCACTTGTAATAAGAAACAAACCCTGCAAGAAGAAGGGAAAGAGAGTGGGACGAACCCTCATGAGGGATCACATGAAGGAAGCTATGGAAATTCAGAGGTAAGCAAGGAAGGTGTACCATTCATGAAGACATTCTCTATGCCAAAGAAAAATGAGCAAAATACTTTTAACCAAGGGGAAGAAAGTTGTGCCGTCATGCCAAGGACCCAAGGAAGGTGTGCTGAGTGGATAAGAAGGGCAAAGGAGGCAAAGATGATAGCCTTCCAAGCTAGGCAACACCTAAGGGAGTTCAAAAGGGAAGGTGAGTTCTTTAAACACCAATATGATAGTTTCAAAAACCAAGGAAAATCCATTTTGCACATTGATAAGGAGAAATGGGTAAACACGATCAACACTACAAATGCTAATGCTCATTCCCAGTTTGCTGTAATTTACGGAACAGCACATAGAGGTAAGCAATTTAATGACTATCATGGCAAGAAAGTGTGGCATAACCCTCCTACTATGCTCCCACAACATTTTGGTCCTCATGAGGATCATACCAAGAAAAGAAACAAGCTGGAGGGCATGTTAAAAGACATGCAGACAATCCATAAAAGTGGTAAGCATCACAATTTATTTGTTGTCTGTTATATGCTACATGAAATGGTTGTGTCTAGAGGAAGAATGCAAGGTGGGAAGGTACAACAAATGGCAAGGGTTGAGGTATGCGTTATTTTCAATAATTCGACTTCAACAGCTGTAATTTAATCGCCATATAGAAAAACACCCTCCAAGAGCCATGACATAAGAAGGAATACATTGTTCTATGTTGGAGCAGTAAAGGCTTGTTGGGAAGGGTCACAAGGTGCAAATTTTGCAAGGTATGTATCAATGTTTTAGAGGAAGAACAAACAATTCATCCCTGTTACAGTCCTTATACAGCCCACCTATATTGTGTTTTATGTGGACTTACCAAAGGAACAACTTGGCTAATCATGAAGGTGGTGATAGGTGACAAGTGCTATAACCCACGGGTCATTGCAAGGGCTGTTGGTAATTCATTGACTGCTGTTTTTCATATTTTTAGTTTGTTTTTCCCAAAGTTTCTTGTTGCCATGATGAGTATTGACCCTAGGAAGGTGTGCCTCTCACACCTCAACATCATGGAAGTGGTTCTCACATATATGAGTGGATTTTCAGCCACTATAAGGGGAAGGTTGAAGAGGGAAAAGTTTTGCCACAACCATGTCAAGAAAGACATGAACACATCCTTTGAAATCTGGGTGGTAGGGAGTTGCAAGAAAGAGTCAAGGCATCAAGAAGGGATGCACTTCATGATCCTTGGGTTTGATAAGGTGATAAAAAAGGTGTTACTAAACACCATTGTTTTTAATAAATTGTTTGTTCCATGTGTAGGAACATTAGGGAGATCAATTGTTATAGCCAAGAACAATACAAAGAATGTGGTGATTTCCAAACAAGGGCAACCGATTGAGATGGCAAAGCGGTTGAGGGATACAAGTGTGATTTTTAGGCCATGGCAAGAGGCTACAATTTTTGATTATGGACAACCAATGGCTCCTAGGGAAATGCAGTTTCCTACCTCTTTGTAAGTATGCATAATTCTGATTTTTGTGTTCCATCGGGAGGAGAGAAGGATAGAACACTTGATTGGCAAGGACAGTCCTTAATTTACTCTGGACAGCCCCTTATGCCAAAGTATGTGCGTGATTTTGGAGGCATAGATGAAGACTTGTCACACCTTTTGGATTGGGCAAGGTTCCAAGTTGTGGACAGTAGGGAAAGAGGTGAGTTGTTAGAGGATTTTTGGTCACAAGGACACGTAGAAAATTCTGAGTATGATTCACTATATATAACGCCTTCAATCCTCTTCAAATTCAATTTTGTTGACATTTTTCAGCTAAGCGAAAATTCTGAAATCAATGGTATAAGGTCCGAGTTTTTTATCTCAAAAATTTCTGAGTTTGAGGGTCATGTACAACAGCCTATTGAGGACAAAAAAAATGGAAAATTGGTGCCTTCTTCAACTCAAGATGGAAAGGATATGTGCATGGATGAATACTAAATTTGATCACTGAAGAAATTCTGATTGGGGCGGTAGGTACAACAACATTGTAAAGGTAAGAAGTCTGATTTTTTTGGTGAATTCCAGCCTATAGTCTAGAAGCACTCATGATGGGGGTACACTTATTGCATGATAAAGAATGGAAAGGTATGAGGAAGGTACAACAAGTGGCTACATGGCACACATGATGAGACATGCCCAAGGAAGGTTGCATCTACTTGTCATTTTTTTCCAAGGTATGCTTCAAAGGAGATTCGTTGTTAATCTTCTTTCTTTAGCTTGGAAGGGTCTTCCATTTCATGTAGGAGCCACTCAAGGTTTGTTGGAGAGTGGCCACCATAATGTGCAAGCAAGGAATGGAGTGCAAGGGGAAATTTTCATCTAGGGCAGAAAGGTAACAACTCTTGAATATATTTTTCCTTATCACTCTTGGCTGTCCATGGTGCTTCATAGAGGCTCAAATGGAAGGAACTACATCACCAACAACTCGGTATTGCAAGTGTTGGTAGGTTGGAGTCCTAAGAAGTCTTTGAAAGGTTGGGAGAACACCTCTAGCTCTTGGGGGCAGCCCCCAAAACATAGGTACAACAAGGTAAGGCTTTGATTTGGAGCTTCTATTTCATGGGAGGCATTGACAAGGAGAGCTTGCATAGTGAAGAGTGTTGGGACATTCCCGTGGCTTTTGCAATTGCTTGAGGACAAACAATTTTGGGTAGGGAGGATTGTAATGTCCCCATTTTTGGTATAAATTTGTATAAATCTTTAGGCTCAAATTGTTCCTAAAAGGCTAAAGGAAAAAAAGAGAAAAAGGGAACATTTGAGGACTTCAAAAGCATTTACTAGAAAAGCACTTTATGATCTAATTTCTACTTAAGTTGGGGCCTTTTTGGGCACTTAAGGCCTAAAGTGAAATTATAAGCAGGTTCTTTTAATATTTAAAAAAAAAGAGTTTCCCTTATATTTTGGGCATCACACTTGGGACATGGATATAAAAGAAAAGTGAGTTGTTCATTCGAAGATCATATTTATTTGGATATTGAATCTTATGCTCAAGTATGTCAAGCTTGAACAAGTGATTTGAAGACGAAACCCTTCAAGTGCACAAAGGAGTTTGAGAACGAAAACATCCAATCTTACACATAGGGTAGCTCTATTCAAGGTTTGTAATTGTGCTTCAGATTTGCATGGTTGCATGCAATTGGACCTACAAAGAGTTTTATAACACCACCTTGTTCAAAGGCAAAGTGAATACCTTGGAGAATTGTTTGCATTGTTTTCTCATTGTTTGGTTGCGCAATTGAGCTCCTTTTTTAGGTTTGAAGGAACATAGGGATGTAACTAGGGTTTTCGAAACTTCGGGATAACATTTGGGGGACTTTCCATGGAAGGAAAATTATGATGAGGAAAACATAGCTGTACTTCCAGAAGAAATTCAGAATTGTTGCAAGGACAATATTCAACCTTATCTCCATTTTTACCTTGTTGAAAAGAGGTATTTGTTTTAGCTTTCATATTCAGCTATTTTTGGGGTTATATTGGAGTGTTGTTGCTTGAAGACTGACCATATATTTCTGCTAGGGTTTGTTGGTTTTTAAGAGAAATTTAAGATTGTTTCCAGATTCACATAAGGTTTTTTTGGAAAACCCCAATTTCGCCTAATTGTCCCATTTGGGATGAGTGCCTATAAGCACAAAACAACAACAATAGAAGAAATGAGACCAATGCTCATATTGTAAAGTAGATGAAGAATCCGTTGTATCACTTGATCACATAGAAGAATCAAAACAAGAAGACTTTCTCATGATGTAGAGAGTTGTAGAGAGTGTTTTTAAAACTCGCAAAGAAGGAGAATGAACTAGTGCAAATAAATAATATTTTCCGAAACCATTTGCAAAGCTAGAGGTGAGTGTTACAAAGTCATTGATAGTGACAACACGTATGATTTTGTGTCAAATGAAATGCTAGATAAGCTTAGGTTGAAAAGAGTAACACACCCAAATCCATATGAGGTGTCATGGTTACAAAAGGGACATCACTTTTTTGTAAATGAACAATGTGTGATCAATTTTCAGATTGGGTCTTATAAAGATGAAGGTTTGTGTGATATTATGCCCATGGATGTGTGTCATGTGTTGGGTAGACCACTGCAATTTGATCGGAAGGTGATGGAAGAGCTAATATTGACACACTTGTGAAGGATGGAAAGAAGTATATGTTGAGACCATTGAAAGACAAGGACGAAAAAGTGAACAATAGTCCTAAAGTTCTGATTATTTCTGGAAAATGGTTTTTGAAAGAGACAAGGAAGGAAAAAAATGCATTGCTTTCATTCCCAAACCCATGCAAGTTGGGATGGCATCTAAGGAAAGTGAAATTCCAAATGAAGGATTTGGTGGAGAATATGCTGGGATTATTTCCAAGGATTTTCCGAATGGATTGCCACCCTTGAGGAGCATTAGTCATCACATGGATTTGATATCTGGATCTAGTTTACCAAACAAGGTTGTGTATAGATTGACACCCATGGAGAATGAAGAGGTGAAGAGACAAGTGCAAAAGTTGATGGAGAAGGATTTGATAAGATAAATTTTGAGCCCATGTTCAGTTCCAATAGTGTTAGCACCCGAGAAAGGTGGAGAATGGCACATGCATGGATTCTAAAGCCATAAACAAGACAAAATCAAGTACATATTTCCATTGTCTCAGATGGATGACTTGATGGATTGTTTGAGTGGAGCAAAGTACTTCACAAAAATTTATTTGAAGAGTGGGTGTCACCAAATCAAAATTGTTGAAGGTGATGAGTGGGAGACCACATTCAAGACAAATGATAGTTTATACAAGTTGCTACTTATGTCATTCGGTTTGAAAAATGCACTGAGTACATTCATGGGACTCATGAGTGAAGTGTTGAACTTGTATTTGGGTAAGTTTTTTATTGTTTATTTGGATGACATTTTGATTTTTAGCTAGACAAAGGAGGAGCACTTAATGCATTTGAGACATAATGATGCAGTCACAATTAGGGGTCTCAATGAAGAGATGCCTTATACTATGCAACCCACAAAAAACATAATGCAATAGAATAACAACAAATCTTTAATTCTTTAATGAGAGATTTACACACACCTCACACAACCATATTTGGCATACAATCACTCACATACACACACTCTTAGCCCACAGGGTAACAAAACACCATAGTGTTATTCCCTTGTCCACGCATGGACGTAATTCAATCCTTTAGCCCCTTCCCCAGATCTATGCACAAATCACTACTTGCAACAATGTCTAATGGCCACACCCTAGGATTTGCCTCATGGGTTCTCTTGAATTCCCTCTCACAAATGCAGGGGTTTGCTTATATAGGCACATGATCCACCTACTTACATTAATGCTCTCACCTATGCACTAAGACCCTAAACCTTAAATGCTCTTAATACATTACAATGCCCTACAATCATTAAATGCTCCTAACATATCACTATGTGATACAATCATTAAATGCACAATATAGTCCCAATACCCGTATCACATTGCCATGTGATGTAGTATTAGCTTTGCGATTTCCAATGTCATCCATACTAACAAGAAACAATTAGTTAGTTGAAATTGATCCTCCTACCAATTGTCAGTTAGCATCTAGTTATGCAATTTCACATGACAAATACTTGAACCTCTACTAGATCTTCTGCTTCACCGTGAACCTCATATTTGACATTGGTCTTACCACAAACTGCTGAAAAGTGTCCAAATGGTTGTTCTTCAGAGTTATTATGCTTAATAGTATGCGGGTAGGGTGATATCGAGAATCATAGCTCTGAGTCAGGGTTTTTGATGCTATGCCATCCCCTAAAGTCAAATTTATGATGAATGCTCAATGCTATGCAATGCTTTTGTGGCGAGAATATAGCTCCACCAAGAATCCCTACAACATATCCATCCTTAGGCATTGTGGAGTAGAAACAGAGTGTGCGGTAACTTATGTGAGTGGTTTGATGCTTTGAGAGATACCATAGACCTCTTTAAGTGATCCAAAAATATTGCAGACCATCAAAACAATGGGAGACTTCACTGCGGATTATTTCTATCAACCTACTTTTTTTTTTTTGATGCAAGATTGCTTGTGAACCTAGATGCCCCTGCATCATATAGTCACTAGGAGACGGGGACAGGGACGGGGATACGGGTCTCAGAGATTGGGACACACTAATTTTCAGACATTGGGCATGTGGGTACTTGGAGGCGGCAAAATAAATAAAATAATAATATTTATATATCTAAATTTCTGAAAATGAAAAATTAAAATACACTAGATTCTAATTTCATAAACATTGAATACATTTAACTTTTAACTTTAAAATTTTAATTTTAACTCCGAAATATGACTTTTTATCAAGTTTTAAATATTTATTATTCAAGTTTACCTTTAAATTTTAAAGTTTTAACTTTCAATTAAAAATGTTTTTTTTTTTAAAGGTAGGAGATGGGGTGTTTTTCAGGGGATGCCCATAGGATATGTGGGAGACTTCAAACGAGGTTTCCAAGTTTCGGAAGACGTCTTTGTACCCATCTTGTGTCTTCAAGTTGTGTCTTTGTATTGAGACATGTCACAGGGACCATGGGACGCATGTCTTGGTTACTATGATTTGAGGCAAGTGTTCCAAAGATTAAAATAAGAGAAGCTGCTGGTCAACTTGAAAAAGTGCAGTTATATGAAGATGTGAGTTGGTTTATTTGGCCTTTATGGTTTTAGATGATGCATTAAGGATGGACCCAAAAAAGGTGAAATCCATTTTGGAGTGGCCATCACTAAAAAGTATGTTTGAAGCAAGGAGTTTTCATGGGTTAGCTAGTTTTTACCAAAAATTCAATAGAAACTTTAGTTGGATATGTGCACCCATCATCAAAACAATGTGAGGTAATAGAAAAGAATACAAGTGGACATTTGCAGCTGAGAATAGTTTTCAGATTTTGAAGAAAAAGGTAATTACCGGAGTTCAACAAGGTGTTCCAAGTTGATTGTGATGCTAGTGGGACAACAGTAGGTACAATTTTGAGTCAAGAGGGTACGCAGACCCATTGCGTATTTTAGCAAGAAGTTGAATGATGCTAAGTGGAAGTATTTAGTTTATGATCAAGAGTTCTATGCAATTGTGCAAGCTCTTAAGAAATAGAAACGCTACTTGCTTTCAAAGGATTTTTTTTTGTACATAAATTATCAATCACTGCAGTCTATAAACAACTAAGGTAGGTTGAACTAAAAGCTAATTAAATAGGTTGAATTTCGTCAAAGCTATTCATTTGTTTTGAAGTATAGAAGTGGGAAATAAAATAGAGTTGTAGATGCATTGAATAGCAGATGTCTTTTTTTGAATGAAATGATAGTAGAGGTGGTTGGGTTTGACTCCATGAAAGATTTGTATGAAGAGGATTTGGATTTCAGAGATGCATGGACAATGTGCAAGAGCCCAACCAGCATGGATAGAACTCTATGGCTGGCTTTTTTTTGTAGGATAGATTGTTGATAAGAGGATAACAATTGTGTATAGCTCAAGGATCAATGAGGGAAAACTTGGTAAGAGAGAAGCATAGTGGAGGATTGGCTAGTCATTTTGGTGTAGATAAGACATTGGCACAATTGGATGAGAGGTACTATTGGCCCAAGATGAGTGCATATGTATGTAAATTTGTGCAAAGTTGTAGCATATAGCAATATGCTAAGGGCAAAATTCAGAATGTAGGTTCGTATAAGCTATTGCCAATACCGGAAAGACCATGGAAAGACATTAGTATGAACTTCGTGCTTGAATTACCAAGGACACAAAAGGGTGATGTTTCTATCGTTGCTGTTAATAGCTTTTCAAAAATGACACCTTTCATTGCATGTAAGAAGACTAATGATGCCGCAAACATTGCTAATAGGTTTTTCAAAAGTAGTGAGGTTACATATATTTCCCAAAAGTACAGTCAGATAAAGACACCATGTTTGTGGGTCTTTTTTAGTGAACTTTGTGGAAGAAGTTGGCCACTAATTTGAGCTTCAGTTCAGCATAACATCCACAAACAGATTGGTAAATAGAGGTTAATAGCATAGTATACATACTCGGTGAGTACTCTGCAAGCACGCAAGTACTTTCCGAAGGACCTAGGCAAGCAAACTCTGTAAATACTCGCAAGTATTTTTTTAAAGGCTGGGCAAATATTTCCATAGTACTCGCACGAGTACTTGGTGAGTACTATGGAAATACTTGCCCACGTGTTTACACACAGTTCATGTGACTAGTATAGAAAAAAAATGTGGTGAGTATTTGCCAAGTAAAGTTTATTTAAGTTGCCAAGTATTGCCAAGTAATTTGTTTTTGGTTGGGCGAGTACTCTCCAAGGACAAGTATGCAAACTATGGTTAGCAGTCTCTGAAATTTGTTGAGGTGTTTGGTGGGGGATAAGCCCAAACAATGGGATTTGATTTTAGCACAAACTAAATTCCTTACAATGAAGTCCAAAAAAGACTCTCTTTCAAATAGTGTATGGTTGCAGCCCGAGAGGTGTTTCAGAATTGTGAAACAACAATAATTTGAGGGGGAAGAGTGCTGAAGTGGAGGATTATGTGGAGTGTATGCAAAACACAAGATACAAGCAACATCTTGATGTCAAGCGAAGAGCAAAAGAATTCTAGGTTGGGGATTTGGTGGCAGCTCATTTGAGGAAGGAGAGGTTTTTGAAGGGTACACACAACAAGATCAATTGAAAAAGATTGGACTGTGCAAAATTTTGAGGAAGTTTCTGGAAAATGCCTACGAGAAAGCTACCGGATGGGATTGATATCTCACCCTTCTTCAACATTAACAAATCTGTATCGTTTTCATGAGGGACAACCACTTGGAGCTGATGTTGATACAGTTTCTTCAATTCCAGATTGGAGAAAACAGTTGTGTAAGAAAGAGGAAACATGGTGCAGTACCAAGGTTGGGGATTCCAATGACTGATTTGCTTCTCCTTGCAGCTTATACTCAGTCTTAAGAGCCACGCTAAGCAAGTCTCTACTAGCAACAACACAATAAGAATGCACAAAACCATAGAACACTCACAATAGAATAATTCTCATTATCATACTACTTAAAATGAGATACATTATCCAAATCAGGGCTTGCTGCCATGTTTCTATAAAGAAACGTATGCAGACTCTGCATATACACTCCCTAAAACTTACACAGTTCTCTCTAATTCCTCAAAGCTTATTTCCACTCTCTCTAAGCTTATCAATGCTTTTGCAACTTTTCAGGCCTTTCTAAAACCTTCCTGAGTTTTGATCCTTTTAGTCTCTTCAAGACTAACTTGAGCTCCCCTCTGAACATTATAGACTTCCTTCAGAATCCATGAGCTTCTACAGAACTATTTCAAGTTCTTCCTTTTTTATCTTCTAGCTCCCATGAGCTATTTTTGAGCTAAAGGGCTCTCTGTTGAGCTATTCCAAGCTGCCTACCCAATCCTTTGCCATATTCTTTTAAATCTCCTTTCCACTGTAAGTGTGTTACTCCTTAGCTGTTGCTTACGTCCTTAACTGGAATTCTGACTGATTTGAGGGTGATCAAACAAGAATTTGTTATGAAAGAAAAACAAATTCTATTCGATTGATGCCCAACTTTGCTATGGCCTTTAAGATTTTCTGTTTTCTACCCTAATGCTCCAGCTGAACGGTACTCATAACAAATTGTCTTGGAGGTGAGTTTTGAAAAAGAACTTGTTATCAAACATAATAAATTCGATATCCAGCCTCTGAGATGCTGTTCTTGGTTGTGGATGTTAGAATTTGTCGTTTCTAGCTTTTCCAAGTGCCATTACACACTATTTCCTCCGTCCTCGATGCTTAGCATCTCATGCATTGTCCATCCATCCACGTGAGCTGATTTGGAATAATCTCTGCTGCTGCTCTATTTGGATGTCTTATCAATGGTCAACAGCGTCCAAAGAGTGATGTGTTGTTATGAATCACCGCCCACCATAGGTCTTGCTGCCAGCTTGGCCCTAGTGAATGTTCCGTGGAACTTTTAGACTAACAAGGTGACGTTGCAAGACAAAGCTGTGCCTGTCAAAGTGATGTCACCAACAAGAATTCTCTCCATCTGTAGATTTGGGTCTTAATCAATGGTTGTTGATGTCACCGATGTCCAAACGGATAGATACAGGCCCTAAGGGCTTAGGAACAAGAGTTGCATCGTTCATGTGGACAAAAGTCACATAAACCTTAAGATGATGCCTGTAAACATCCTCAGATGCTCCATATTAATTGACAACGTGTTGAATCCAAGTTCTGAGAGAAACTTGCCAAAATAAAATTTTGTGAAGAGAAATGCAGATGGCCAAACAAAGGGACAGCTTTAAGATCAGTTGACAGCCATAGAAGCCAAATTTTGAGATCCTTGCAAAATGGTGAGAAATAAAGTTTTGAGCAGGATGGCCAACCCGACTTGTCATGGGAATTGCTGGAGGACACTTGATTCCCCTCTTTCTCATAACATTAAACAATCTTGAACTTCGTCTGATATAAGCATCTTCAATTGATATCTTTAAAATTCCAATAAGGCCTTTAGCAGATATTAAAACCTTCAAAACAGTTTCCATGAGTGCTATAATAATCTAGAGACATCACCATTCCACCTCCATCACGTTAGGGCATGGCAGTGTTTGATTTGTAAAATTATGTTTGAGCACGGAGAAGATATATATAGGTAGATGCAGGAGGTTTTACTGTGAATGCATTAAATATAGGGTGTACTACAGAGAAATTATTGGAAATTCTGCCTTCATTTATGTTTATAGCTGAAATCAAAGTTCTTGAATCTATCACTCAACCCTTTTCTTAGCAGCATTTTGTGCAACCAAAGCAGCTGCTGGGGCATTGACTCAAGACTTAATGATGGGCATTGTTTTTACCATGTCCGCTAGCCTAAATGTGTGCATGGAGAGATGTATAGATGCTTTATCTTGGATTTCAGCACTTTATTCAGATCTCAGCCAGCAATTCACACAGGAAATTAGATAGGAGTTCTCTGGTCCGTGCAGATCCTGCAGCAAAATGATTGGTTTCCATTGAACTAGTTTAACACCACTTTCATAAATATTTTGGCTTTCATGCTATTTCTGTAATGATTGTTTCTTATTTGTGTTAAATTTATCTGTTATCATTCACTTTTTTTATTTCTAGATAGTATTGTTTGAAATATTTTTGTAATTTGTGAATTTTTAAACTGTCAAGTCAGATGATTGTATATCAGTATTGACCGCTCTTTGGGAAATAATTGCTATGGAAAATTAAAACCTATAGTAGTTGATGCTCATTATTTTGTTTTGAAAAAAAGCTTCAATCTGTTATTAATACAAAATATTACCTTTCGCTGATAAAACTTCTCGAAAATTTGGAGAAAATGAATGCTCTCATGTTGAGTGTTGCCTGATAAATCACACGTTTTTTTTTTGTCTCAATAGGCAGCCTTGAATAATACTTGTATTCCGAAGGTTGAAGTGGTGCCTGGTGCCTCACCTGATCAACAAGATGTTGGAATCAGTGACGATGAATTTTCACATTTGGATACATCCCGAGTTCCAGTCATAGTGACTTTAACGAAGGTAAATAATCCTTTCTGAGAATATTTAGCATCCCCAATGTGTAACTATATCAATATTGGCTTTTTGTTTCCAAATGCAGTTCATAGCATTAAAGTATTTTTCTAACATCTTTCACAATTGAAAGTAACTTCAAAATGTTTCCAATGGAAATTCGTTTTTCTATATTTTTTATTTTTTGCTAATGAAGTCGACTCTCCCAAGTTACTTAGTCTGGGTGTTGTTTTGACCGTCTCTTAATTAGAGGAACTCTTTTCTATGATCTCCAGCCACAATTTTTCTCTCTTCTCAAGGGGTTGTTGATCAGGACATTTTGTATTCAATTAAGTAAAAGGCATAGATAAAACTTCAAGCCATGCTTCAGTGGGGAAAACTGCAAGTTGCCTTGGATTCCACCATTCACTGGAATATGTATATAATGTTTTTGTTGTCAATGATCTAATGAGAAGAATAACATTATGACTGAGCTAACATTTGGAAGGCTTCATTTCGATATTGATATGAGGCGCAGTAACTATTGCAGGTAACGTGAGGGCCCGATGATGCATGGGGAAATTTTCCATGAAGATCAAATAAGACACAAACTTTTGAGGCCACCAGCATTAATGTTGACCTGAAAATATTACGTCAAGCAAGTCTTAAATTGTTTTCTTGCACTACACATCTAATAAATCTGTTTTCCACTATGTCTACAGTCTAGATAGGTAGTACTCAACGTAGCCTCTTCACTAGTTTCATCTAGAAGTATATTTTGTTGAGGTTTATAAAATCCAGTAGGAGGATTTATAAGAACTATGTAGGGGTTGTATAAGTTAACAGAGATATATCTTTTCTATAATTGTTTCTAAAGCATCAATAATTGTTTCACATTAAGTGGTAATATTCAGAGAATGATGATTGGATTCTTGTACGACATGAGATTCTTTCATTTGTGAACTTATTGTCATTCATTGCAAAGTTCTTCTGCTTTATGTGTTGAATTTATTGTAGGTGGGAATGGCCTACATAGTGGATGCGACTTTAGAAGAGGAATCTCAAATGAGCTCAGCAGTTTCAGTATCGGTTAATAAACTGGGCCATGTATGTGGGCTGACCAAACGAGGTGGTGCAGGACTTGATCCAAGTGTTGTTCTTGCTATGATATCTGTCGCAAAACATGTTGGCCAGCGTCTGATTACATTAGTAGACTCAGAGATTGTGGCTGCAGAAGCTCGTTTAACTGATGATTAATTGTAAACTTTCATATCCTGGTGACGTCAGACGGTTCCTTATTGTGATCAGAAATATTTAAGCAAGTACATTGAATTTACTGATTAGATGTACAATAGCTAATTCACCCTTTGGAGGACATAATTATTCCTGTCACAGTTCTTGATTGAATCAAGTACACGAATACCATTTCAATTTTATTTTGGAAAGCCCTTGGATGACTTTGCATGTTAATTCTTTTTTCGTTGCATTGAAGATGATATGAACTGAAGGTTGTGTTTTGATTTTTGTACTGGGTTGTGCTCTTTTAGCAGAGTAATTATAAAATGTTCTATCATTGCACTGAGAAAAGCCAAGCTGCTCCCAGTTGATTTAGTATCATCTAATGATATTACTCAAGGAAATCTATGATTTTTCTTTCAAGTCCATTTGTCTGGGGAAATTCTTGTTTGGAAGGAACTTGGATCGTAAGTAAGTAAAACATTTGTGTATATACCGACAAATAATTTGTAATGATTCCTATATGTCTTCTTACCCCAAGTTTTTGGTATGCACAGTCACGGGAGGATGGGGCCAGGTATTGGGGATGTGTGGGGAGGCTTGCCAAATTATAGGGGATGATAGGGAACTTTAGGGCTCCCAACATAGGGGATGATTTTCCAGCTAAATTGAATCATGCTGGTCAAGATGTGCTATGTGTATGCCTGCATGTTTGTTAGAATACATCAATTTTAACAGAAATGTATTGTCAGTGAACATTACTGTTTTTTTTCATGTTTTTCCTATCTCAAGTTCTTATGCCATCTAAGTCTTATTTTCTGAGGAGCTTGGACTCTTTAATTGTATGCATCAGAAGGCAATAGACAATATGATTTGGAAAATTAAATGTTTGTAAAAATCTGCCTAAACAAATGTTCTGATTTTGGGGTCCAAAAATATTAAAAAATCAGTTCATCGCTTTTTCTAAGTTAGTTTTTAATGGAGGGGGCGGGTGTGGCGGAGGGGTATAGGGGAAAGGGACAAGAGAGAAGTTTCATGCCATGTATTTGGTGTTACAACTGCCCTAAATGTCCGAAAGACATGGCAATAGATGCTAAGATCCATCCCCCACCCTTTGACACTATGTATGTATTGTCTATCACATGATCTATGATCAGGGAATGCATTTAATTGATATCTAGTCATCTTAGAGTCATGTCAATTAGGTCATGTAAATTACACTTAGTATAGTTAGGCTTGGCTAGTCTTTATTGCATTTCAATGTTTGCATAACTGATCACTAGATATATAACTTAATTTTGTATTTATAAATACACAAATTTTAATTGCTTGTCATCAAGATTTTTTATGAGGGACCTAGAAGAGAATGGTATACCATTCAATGTGGTAGAAGTGAATTTGAGTTTGCAAACTCTCAAGGTTATAATCGACCAAAAAGTAGTAGTGATATGAGATCTTCTAGTATTGAAATATTAGCAATATCACTAAACATAACTAACACCAACTCCTTGGGACATTGAACAAACCCCATAATACAAAAATGACAAGATGGCAAAAATAAGACATGAACCCATGGAAGCTTCACCATCATTGTGCAGCGGTGAAACATGACCAACAAAGTCAGGGAATTTGGTTTATATACATGGCTAGATTAGCAAGGTATTTAGGGACCTTATTCCCTTTGGGAATAGCTAATATGTATGTAATGGAAGGAGTTGTTGAGAGATTTAATATGCCTAACAATGTAATCCAAAGTTTCATTTCAAGACATTGAAGGATATACGAAAAACATTATTTGATGAGTGACCAAAACATTAAAAATAGTATAAGAGGGGCTTACTAGAGGAGTTACAAAAAATACCTCAAAGCTCGCATCACTTTGGCTCATGTGTGATGCCCCATCATTATTAAATTTAATAAGGTAGTTGAAGGGGGGTTGCCAAAATCTGTCAAGAGAAGGTGAAGGGGCTTTTATTGCCTGAGTCAACATAGCTTGATATATTGAGGGGAAATAGCTCTGAAGAAGGTGGTGTTCAAGAGGCACGAGGGAGCGTTGCATTCCACATGAAATATGCCTTGCATATCCTCTTGAATGATTTGGAAAATCTTTTTCTATAATAGTAATGTCAAGCATTTCTAATTATGAAATATTTTACGATAACACTCTAACTGGATGGACACGAGGATAGAGGCAGACCCTGTAATGATATGAAATTAACATGGATGTTTCAAGACTTATTCGTCAACACAAATCTTAATTGTTCCCAACAACATATGATTGATTAGCTGCTTTTTATCTTCTGTTTTTGCATAAAACAATCAATAATGTGCTTAGAATTGAATCATAACTGTGGGAAATTGAAAGAAAAAATGAACATATAAGGAGAGTAAGAAACTACCACAAAACAACAAGAATAAAATTACACAAGACAATGCTTGCCTTGGAGAAGCCCAATGTGGGAAAACTCCACAAGAGTGAGGGATCTCCTCTTGCCATTGCCTCTTGTTGTTGTTAGAGGTATATTGCCTTCTAAAGGCCTTCATGGACATTCTTTACATTAGAATCACACCCAAACATTTGCTTTGAAACTTGCTCACTCACACTACCTATCACACTCCAACCTCTAAAGACACACAACCAAGAAGAACAATTTATAGGAAACAATGAAATACTATACAATGACCCATTGATGTTGTACTTCTGCATGATAATAACATGAGAAGCTCAAATGAGAAGTTAGAAAGACTCAAAAGAGGGAGAGACACTATTTGCAACCATCCTTGAATGAATTGACATTTACATAACCACCCTTGAATGAATCAATAGTTATATAATCGCTACTTGCATGCACCAATAACTTTGCAACCATCCTCTAAACTCTACTTTTGATTAGGAACCCACTTCAACAAACTTCACATGCAAGGTGTCTAGATCACCTCAGATGTTACTCTGTCTCTGTCTTTTGTACACCCTTGTTCTGTTTGATCTTCTTCCTTGATTGAAAGCTTCTTGGAAAATGACTACTAGGAAGTGTTTGAAGTCACAAGTTATATCTTCTTGAGAATAGTGGACTACTTAAGCTTATTTTGATGAAACCTCATGATCCAATGTGAGTCGTACCTCCCCAATTAGGATGTTTTTGGTCCCCAAATGTTTACAAACTTGCAAGGTGAGGATATTTCTTCCCCATTTCTTTTGAAAAACAATTGGCTTTCTCTGGTAATTGTCCTTTAAACCCAATTTGCCATTTCCCTTGCACTCCTCTCCTTGACACTCTTTGCTTCTTTAATGCAAAATGATATCTTTATCCGACTCTAGCCATTTAGAACAAGATCTTCAATGGAAGGTAACAAAAAACCTTCAACTAGTGTTGACATCAAATATGAAGCAGTTGGCTACAAATGGTTTATGTTGATTGAGTTAACCTCGGTTAGAATCAATGTGACGTATGGGTTAGTATTTGTTAGAAATAGTTATTGCATACATTTATAAAATAAAATGAGTAGTTGTGCTCATTCACAAGTTTCAGTATACGATACACAATAATTTCTACTTTAACTTCTTATATATATATATATATATATATATATATATATATATATATATATATATATATATATATATATATATATATAATAACTGCTAAATGCAATGTTTTGATCTCTCTTTACACTATATTGCCTAATGCTAAATGCGTAGTACTAAGAGGTTACAAAATAGAGTAACCTTTGTAATAGCATTAGGCAATATATATGCTATTACAAAGGTTACTCTATTTTGTAACCTCTTAGTACTTTGCATTGTTATACTTCAAATCTTTCTATGTGTGTGTGTGTGTGTGCAATGTTTTGATCTCTCTTTACACTATATTGCCTAATGCTAAATGCGAAGTACTAAGAGGTTACAAAATAGAGTAACCTTTGTAATAGCATTAGGCAATATAGTGTAAAGAGAGATCAAAACATTATATATATATATATATATATATATATATATATATATATATATATATATATATATATATATATATATATATATATATAATGTTTTGATCTCTCTTTACACTATATTGCCTAATGCTATTACAAAGGTTACTCTATTTTGTAACCTCTTAGTACTTTGCATTGTTATACTTCAAATCTTTCTATCATATCTACTCTATTACAATGTTGTGAAATAAATATTGATTGGATGCCTTGCAAATCAATGGTCATGTTTGTGTGAGTCTACCATTTCTCCAATCAGGTCTCCTGTGTTAATGCAAGAGTCAAATTATTACTGTGTTACCCAGTTGGTAAAGTCTATTTTGTTGGCATGGAGAAGTGCTTTGCTACTGTGATAAAGGAAATGACTCTACAGTATCCATGGTTTGATCTTTAGTTGACTGAGAATACTGCCAACATTTCCCTGAGTTTTATATCTTTGTCTTGTCATTCGAGACAACTCGAAAGTATTGACATGTAAAAAAATACATTTCACCTAACTGTAACAAAATTGACTTGCCATTTTTTCGAATCACGAGGTAGATTTTCCACCCTTGGGTAGATGTTTTTCGTATTTGCTCATCCCCTTGGAAAAAGTATCCTAGTTAGAATGATTGCTTTTGCTTCCCCAATTTTGTTTTCTAAAGCCATGTTCTCCTTTGCTGCCATCATTGTATCATTTAAAAGTAGGATTTTTTCTAGTATTTGTAAATAGATTTCATGGTCATTGATTTTAACCTCCATCTTTTCCATCTGAGTGCTCAAGTGCCATAATCCTCCATATCTTCATAGACTGATATTCGTTGTAACTATTTCTCTTTGTACTGCTCATGCAGAGATATCATCTTGGCTCGTTCTACCTTGGATGGGATGTGTTGGGCCCCAAAGTTAGTTGAGACAACACTCAATTGTTTTTCCATTGCTTTCAGTTCTGCCTTTGTATCCTATGTCCGGAGGGGCCAATTGAGTGAATAAGCAAAATATGCAGTTGCATCTTCCATTATCTCCAACAGTTTTTCTATTTGTTCTTTGTATTATGTTCTCTTTGTTTGATTTCCCCCTTTGAGTGGACCTAACAAATCCTCCTTATATTCCTCTCTTGCCTCAAGTTTTATTAGGCTTTTATCAACTATAGCTCCTACATGATTTATAAAATTTTCCAGTGTCTTCCAACTATTTTTCTATCAGCATGGTTGTTTCAAGATCATACTATGGTCGAGCATTAGTTAACGCATTGAGACATGTTTTAATACATTCTTCAAGGCTCACACACTGCACCATCCAATCTCATTTGGCACTTTGAATAAGAGTTTCCCCAACTATTTATTTTTCTATTGGGGTTAGTTTTTGTAGGGTTACTTGAGTTTGCCCTCCTACCTCAAGTTGAAGAAAGCTTGTCAACACCATGATGATAGATGCAGCTTGTCTGTGCTTTGCTAATTCTATTTTTATCCTCTTCATGGGGTCCATAGGAGTAGCTGTACTCTTTTGATCCATGCTCATTGTTCCCAAAGTATTTTTAGTTAAACTTTGAATGGTGTCTCGTGTTGCTCTAGAACTTATAGAGGGATCGTTCACCTCTTCATTCTTCCCCTTTGCTTCTTGTTTTGGTTTTGCTTTTTCCTCCTTTGTTTTCTTCTCCGTCTCTTTTCCCCTTTTCTTTCCCTTGTCTATTTCTATAATTTTCTTTATGTTCTCCTCATTTGCTCATTTTTTTTGTTCTCCTCTTCTACTCTTCTTTCCTCGTGCTTTCCTTTTCTTGTCATTTTTATTTTTTTCAACTTCTTCCTTTTTATTTTTATTTTCTTTTTCTAACTCCCTTTTTTCTTCCTTTCCTTTTGCTAACTTCCTTCTCTTCGTTGCTTCTTTCTCCGCCTTCTCTTTTTCCAATAACTATTTCGCCTATTGAGTAGCGGATTCTGCAGTTTCTTGGATTTTTCTATTTTCTTTAGCTAGTTCCTGCTCTAGTTATTTCCTTTGCTGGATTACCGCATATTCTAGTTCCTTTTTTTTCCATGCGTCTGATGCTATTTGTGATTTTTTTCCTTCACTTTTTGGAGTTGTCTTAGCTTTTCTTAGTCAGATGGAAACATAGCTACTTATTCTGTGATTTTCTTTAACACCTCCTCCTGAAACTCTGTTACGGTCATTTGAGTCTCTTTGCTTTTCTCCTTTGTATGACTATTTTCTGTAAATACGTTGGGAGTCCTATTATGATGTCATTTAATGTAAACGGACTCAGTGTAGTCCAAGATAGCTTAGACTACCCTCTGCCTTCCTTTTGTATTTGCATTTCTATATAGGTTTTTAACTGTGCATATTCATTCTTTCTTGTAGCACATTCTCATCAATGTACTTATATCAGGCACCTCTGCAGTATCATCCTTCCCCTTGCTTGTTTCTATTTCCTCTTGGTTTTCTCCTTTTAAGGAGTCTGTCTCCGAATATGTTACTAAAGTCTCATTTTTATCTTCGATTTTCATCGCTATTTGCTTTTTCTTCCTTTTTTGGAGTGGTTGTGGTGAGGAACTTCTCCGTCTTTTTCCTCCACTCATCATTTGCAACAAAGTTTGCCCAATCACCAAGGAGGTTGTAGGGGACCCCTCGTGTTCTTCCGCTATCTAAATTTTTCTTTTTGTTTTAGATGATGTCCCCTCCCCTAATGTAGTGTTCTTTTCCCTCAAATAATATGAGGGGGTACCCTTACTTGCCATTTCTTCTTCTCCCAACACCTCTCCAGTAGCATAATCTTTAATCACAAATGTTTCTTCTTCTTCTTCTTTTTCTTCAACAGAGGAGTCCAACTCTATGATCCCTTTCTTCAACTGGATGATAGATAGACACTAGGGTTTATCTGTGATGTGTCTACATCCTCCTACGGTAATGGCATTTCACTTCAATGGATCTCCTCTTCTTCCTCCCTATGCTGAGAACCCATCCTTGGTTCATTGAAGAATTATTGTGGTATAGGGGCTAATGGTAAACTCCGAGCTCCAATAATTACCGCCTCAACTTGTTCATCACTAACTTCATAGGGTAGGGGTGGAAGGGGTGCAAATATTGTAGCAAAAGGCTTGATGTAAATGTTATCTGTATCTACTGTGAATTGGACCTCTATCTAATATTTTTAGATAATTTGTTTGGATATATAAAATCTCCCCTATATCATATTCCTAATCATTTTCTCTCATTGAATAATTTTTTTGATCTCATGCACTACAAGAGTACCTTTCATTGTGATTGTTATCTGGGATCCTATGAGTGTATCTGACTTCCATTCTACTGACCCCTCATGTCCAAGAATAGTAGGCATTAATTACATAGCTAGCACTAGGGGAAGTGAACCATAAAAAAAGTTATGGATATGTTTACCTCTCTTGATTTTGTGGATATTCTTTAGGTATTGTTCATGGAGAGTGGTAGCCAAATCATGCTGCATCTTATGGAGATCATATCATATTCTATCTGCCACTTTTAACAGTTGCCTAGTCTTGTCTGTTTGTGTAGTAGACCTTTGTTGCAAACTTGACCTTAAGATCCTTAATATTCTGAATTGACATGGCTTGGTGATTGAAATTTGTCCCTATAATCTAAGCTATTGATTTTGTGCTCACATTCTTCTTCCCATCATACTTATGGGTGTTATGTCCCTCATGCATCAGTCCAATCCGTTTGAATTATGTCTAGGGTAATTTGGTAAATTTGGTCTAGGTATAAAATGTCTTCATGAGCTCGGTTAAGCATCATTTGTATAGTTCTTTTCATCAGCCCAAATTATGGAAAACCTCTTCGCGTGTCTAGTTTCATCCTAGATATGATGTTCAAGCCCAACTTGTACTCCAACTATTATGTTTGTTGATTTATTTGCATAATTGTGCTTCTCTCTGCCTCTTAAACCCTGTCATCAATTAATGTTAAGTGTGATTTAATGTACATGTGAATATATTTTGCATGATTTACGAGAAAGTTAACTTTAGAAAAATCCCCCAATGGATCCAATTTTTTTCATTTTAGTGAGTGTTTCTTATACTTAGGTTGTTTGATCTGTTCTTCAATGACAACTTGAGGAAGCTCTATCTTTTCTTGCTTTGAGTATTTGAGAACCGAATTTAAGGGACTATAAGCACATTGCTCAAAATTTACATGGAGTGTCTGTATTCAAAGGGTTGTTTAATTTCATTTTAGCGAAACTCTTGCTTTATAGTGCATCCGATCTGTCCATTAATCATGTCGATTGGCTCATGTATTAACACACATTAATTGTTTTCCGTAAGTTTTATCCCTCATTTGTTTTGACATTTATTTTACTTGTCTTTTTCATTCTTTCCCTTATTTACCTCTTGACATTATCCAATTTTCAGCAATTTTTTTACTGTGTTTGTAGTTCTTGCCGTCCACTTGTTTGATTTTTTTACCTTGTAATTTTAATTTCCAAACTAGGTCACACCATATGTCATTTTGCAGAAACAAACTCAACTAATTTTTGGTATTTCCAATTTCATTCTTTCGTCACTATATTTATTTTTCTTCTGTTGTTTGTTTATTCAAATGCTTCCTATCTATTCCTTGTTTATTTTTAGGGATCTAATTTTTTTCCTTCTATTATTATTTTTTATTTTGTTTCCAATTTTTTTTATGTTTTTCCATTTTAACCAAAATTATTGTCTTTTCCATTTGTTATGTTCATCCCCCATTTCTTTCTATTTCCTGCTCTTCCTGTTTGTCTTGCTAGGATGTTTTGACATGATCAAACAACCAGGTATCGAGACAACTAGTTTTAGGACACTGTAGTATTCTAATTCAACTTACCCGTCTGGGAGGACAATGCTAACCTAATGGGGAGATAACATGATTTGTACCACAGTAACCTATACATGAGTTCACCCGATTGGAAAGATAGTGTTACCTCATAATATCTCTTGACTATTTATCGCCATTCACCACAGTTATCTATGGTGCAGAGTTTTAGTCAAGTTCTATTCACAAACCCTTTTCAGAATGTGTTTGCAAGTGTTTTAGTTTTATTGCCCTTGATTCTAGTATATTCTCAACTATGTAGGGTCCAATCCATCTTATTTTTAACTTGCCCAAGTATTTATATTTGCTATCATATAGTAAAACTTTATTCCCAATTTGAAACTATTTAACCTTTATATGCCTATCATGCCAAGTTTTTTGGTGTCTTTTCTCTTGGGTTTGATTATATGCCACTAAGAACTTTTTTCATCCAATTTTTCTAGTTATATCAATTTCTCTTAAATAGAATCTTTCTCATTCATTTTGTATGTTACCACAAGTCTCAAACTTGGTAATATGTACTCCATTGGTACTACTACTTCTAGGCCATATACTAATTGAAAGGGACAATACTTAGTCGTTTGTAGGTAGTGTGGTAAGCCCATTTAACTGTCGATATCTTAGTATCCCAATCTCTGATCTCTGTATTGCATACTTAAGTTAATATTTTTTCTAATACCTTATTAAACGTCTCAACAATGCCATTTTCTTGAGGGTGGTAAGGAGTGTTCATTTTATGTTGGATCAAGAAGTGCTTAAGTATTTCAACAATTATATTGTTGACAAAATACTTACCTTGATCGCTCGTTATGCTTATAGTACACCCAAACCTTGTGACTATATTTTTGTATAGGAATGTCACGACAATTTTGGTAGTAAAATATTTTATTGGCACAACTTTTGCCCATCTTGTTAAGTATTCAATCCAGTAATAATGAACATGTCATTGCTCTTCCTTGCTACAGGTTTGATGGGACCTATAAAACCAATTACCCATTTCTAGAATGAAGATAACAACAAAACTGGGTAGAGAGGCATCTCATCTCTAGCATTTGGTTTACCCACTCTCTTGCATATGTTGCAATTTTTTGTGTATTTTATGTGCATCATTAAAAAGTGATGGCCACCATAAGCCTGTTAGTAATATTTTTTTATCCGTAGCTTCTCTAGAGTTGTGCCCTCTTGTTATCATGGACTTATTTTAATATACTATTCTGCTCATGTGGTAAAAATAGTCTCCATAACACCTCATCTCTTCCTTTCTTATTCTGCTCCTTCAATTAACGTGAAGGGAAATGTTTGGATCATTAACCTCTTCCTTTGCAATGTACTATACGCTTATGGAAATTATTTGTTGGACATAAATTATGCAATACTCTCCATATTTTTGGGAACTAATTCCATGTAGAAGAGGTGAGCTCTGGGATCAATCCTATATCTTCCTTTGTAGTGATTCAAGATATAATCATGTCCATTTTTTACCTTCCTCGGTTTGACCACAATCTTGAAATCAAATTCTTGAAATAATATAAGCTAATGACAAATTCTTCCTTGTACTATTGGTCTATTTATCAAGTATTTAAGTGGGTCATGGTTTGTAAAGAATATAAATAGAGTCGCCAATAGATAATGCCTAAATTTATGTATCACATACACCATAGCAAGTGCCTCCAGTTCTGTGCTTGAACAATTTTTTTTTGCCTTAGCTAATTTCCTCCCGACAAATGATACTGGATGATATATATTTCTGAAAGGTTGTACCGACACTACTATTACATTTACAGAGGCATCAACATGAACATGTAATGAGATCTTCCAGTCTAGAAACACTAGTATTGGGGCATTCATAATTTTATTTTTCAATGTGTCAAATAATTCTTGACATTATCCAATGGATGATTATATCGCTTCTTCAATAATTCCTCTATGGGTGCACTTATAGCTGTGTAGTTCCTTACGATTGACGATGATATCCTGTATAACCCATTAATATTTTAACCTCCTTCTATGTCTTAGATGGTGGTAGGTTTATGATGATTGTGATTTGAAGTGGATCTACCATCAACCCTTCTTTGCATATTATGTGTCCCAATAAAGTGTACCAAAAGGTGTGAAAAAGATACATTTTTTGAGATTAAGTGAAATTTTCAATTGTCTACATCTTTCAAACATCATTCATAGGTCTTGGACATGGTCTTTGATTAACCCATATACCATCCAATCATCAAGATACACTTTAAAAAACTAATAGGAAATCTCTAAATGCATTCACCATTATGCAACTGAACACAACCAATGCATTTTTCAATCCGAAGGGCATCATCGTATACATAAAGGATCTCCATTCTGTGGAAAATGTAGGCTTCAATCAATCCTCTGGTGCTATTCTAATGGTATCTCGAGAATCTATGAGTGAATGAATAAATCTCTCTACCCACACTTTCTAATATCTCTTCAGTAAATGGTATTAGAAAGGCGTGATGCAAACAAGTCTTATTCAATTATTTGTAATCAATGTATATACATATTTAGCTAGTTTTCTTGTTTGGAATCACCATGAGACTTATCCATTCCGTATCCTCTACATGGGTTATGATATCACTAGTTAACATCTTATCCACTCAATTTTGACTTTTGCCTTAACATTAGAAGTCAATCTGTATGGTTGTTTCTGCAATGGTTTACTAACCTCTTTCAATTGGATTTTCATAGTACCCACATTTTATTTGATTCTTTTGAGCTCAATAAATTTTCTTGGGAATAAGTCTTTAAACTCCATTGATAAATCTAATATTTTATCCACCTCTTCTACTACTAGTAGTTTATTACTTTGGCCATCTTACGATTGCATTTTGTAGTTATGTTCTCTTCTCTGATTTTTAGTAGTTGGTAGAAATAATGTTTTATCTTCCATAGTGTCAAAGGCTATCTTTTTCCTTAATATCTATTTTTATGTTTTCTAGTTTTTCTTCCTCATCCTCTTCTTGCTTTATATTTTAGCAGTATGCCATATGCTCAAGCTCTTTTATTTTTGTATTTATTTTCATATTTTTTGGTAACTCTCTTATAGTTGTGCCAATTTGCTCCAAATCATCCATATCTCCTAACCTCATTTCTTCTATTTTTAGTCTATAAAATTGTTGCTTTGTGGTAGTCTTCCATAAATAAAAATATTTTATTTTTGCATAGTGATTGACATACTAGTATCTAGATCCCAAAAGTTAAAAGTTTTACAATAATCCTTTTTAGCTCCTCCTATCTACTGGTTCCTTTCTGCATCTCGTGGTGTATGTACCATGTTTTTAGAAGTGCGTCCAATGTTTAATAAAAAATTGTGCCCACAAACATTTGTTGGTTTCACCTTTTTTATTCCATACCCTTTCACATTGTTCAATGTGTATTCTTGCATTTGTTGTTCCCACTTAATTTCATATTTTTAGAAAGTAACTTTCTGATTTAATAAATCTTGTCTTGAGTAATACCTTAAAGGTCTTTCAACTTCAGATAATGATTTTATGAGTGTTCCACTACCTTGAATTAGTTATAGTTAACGTCTCATCAATGGCCCTCAATCTTATTTTCTCTTGGAGGAATACTCTTATCATTTGTTATAAGTAGTCCTCAATAATTCTAGCCTAGATGAATTTGGGTAATTTGTTATGAGAAGCCCTTTCTATGTTGTAATCCCTTCTTATCTATGGTAATGGGTTTTGTAATGTGATAGTGTTCTTCCCTTTTCATAGTATTTTTATCATATGACATACCTTCCTCACTGTTGTTTCAAGTGTCCCTTATATCCATGCTTCAATTTCATCCTCCTATGTTGTTTCTACCTCTTCTTCTCCTAGTATTATTTCACCCTTATCATTTGATTTGGGGTCATATTCTATTTTTGAGATTTTTTTAAGCGTATATACCCCATCAAGATCATCAAAATCACTCTCCTTATCATCCAACCATAAGTCTTCTGACCATGCAGCTCCCATTCCTATTTCTAGTGGAAAGAGGGCTACCAAGCCATTTCATTTGAATGTAATTTCCTCTTCTTTAGAGGTTAATAAACCAAATATACAGTTAACGAACCACTCTAAGTTCAATAGGGATGGGAAGCCTATATCATACATATTGATCACTTTAAATTCTACCTTCTTTTTTATTCCCATTAAGTTCACTTCTACATCTCTCAATGTTCCAATTGGTGAGTGCAATGTACCATCAACCATTGCAATATCATAAGTAGTGGCATGTAACTGTGGTTTACTAAGTGTCTCCCATGTGTTACGTGGTAAGACATTTGTGTCTGCATCAAGATCCAACAATGTCATATTAACCTCATGCCCATCTATCTTGATATTGATTAGAATGGCATTTTTCTTCCATTTCCTACTTGTTCTAAATATATTATTTTCATTTTTATTTTGTATTTTAACAATTCACTATACCAGTGCTTATTCTAATATTTACAGAATTGTGATAATTTAGTCACCAAATCCTATTTCTTAATTAGTTACAACATTATTTTTAAATCCCCAATCCCCTCTTCATCAAAATAGCTCATTTTGAGTTGATTTTTATCTTGTTTTAATTGTATTATTTTCATACTTTTGTCCAATATGCAATTATGTTCATGGGTGTTAGGTCTTTCATTATGTGTTTTCGATTATTCTTTAGAATCAATAACTAATTCCTTTCATTTCCTCAATTTTATTATGCTATGAGTGGTTACCATCACCCTGAGTTTTGAATCATCATTATTAACATTGAAAGCCTTCTTCCGCACTCTCTCCCTCTATTCTTTCAATATCTCTTGGAATTTTCTAATTTTCTCAAACATAGATGTATGTTCTAATGGTTTTTATTCCACAGTTGTAATCTTATCATCTCTTATTTCTCAATGAACTTCGTTGCATCTTCCTACTGTATTTTATCCTTTGGTTATCTTCCTTAAATGTTTTGCCCCTTTTCATGGGGAAGATTCTACTAGCTTCTTAGTGTTTGTTCCACCATTCTTATAAACTTGTGCTACTTTAGGGCAAGAAAATGAGTCATGTGTACCTTTTTCATGATAAAATCCACAACCTGTATGCTTTTCAATGAATTTCTTGGCAATATGTCCCACCTTTCCACACTTGTAACATGTACATGGAGGTCTCTCTTAATTATAGCCATAGTTATAATTTTTGTTGTATTCTCTCCCCCTTAGTAATTTCCTTAGCCTCTATGGAATCCTCTCTTATATCCCCCCATCCACCTCCCCTATATCTACATTGGTTATTATTATAGTACTAGGGTTGGTTAGCTTGAATTATGGGAGTTGTTTGATATGGTTGACTAGGGTGTGGCATAATAGGATTTCCCATAGGTAATTATGGTGATGGCATTTGCTGAACTGCTACCACTATTTTTTTATTTGTGTTTTTCACATCTACTAGTGCATCTATGGCAAGGCATGAGTGATTATAATGATTAAAATATCTATAATTAGTGAAATATATTAATTTATTTGTGGGTGGACCCAATTATAGCATTGGGCATAAACGTTGTGGATGTTGATCATATACCCTACATATTCCACAATACATTTTTTATTCATATATCACCTACTGAATGGGAGGAGTCATTCCCATAATTATCTGTACTAATTTTATTATTGTTGCTCTTTTTTCCATATCACTATGGGCATATTCTATACTAGATTATCCCTCCACACATTAGGTGGTGCACATAGTTCTAACTCATAGTGGGGTATTCCTAATCTGTGGTGATCCAAACTCATCACCTTTCATCTATGTTTCTTGTTTGAGCCTTAGATATTCTAACTCCAACTATAGTCTTTATAAATTGTCTTTCAATGATGTATCCATTTCACATCTCCATGATTGAGCTTATAGTTGTGATGCCATCTAGAATGTTTCTACAAATGTATTGAATTTTTTTTTGTCCATATTTACTCTAAGGCATGGGATTAGGTTATAAATGAACCAATCAATCCTTTGTTTTTCATTCAATGGTTCTTCTAGTTTTTGCACTATTTATTTTAAAATCTGATTATAGTCTTTAACTGTCTCTTTTTCCTTCTGAATCAATTCCCTCATCTTATTGATATTCTCAATTGGAATGTCTAGGTTGTGAAAAACTTCTTTAAATGCTTTCTATACATCAACCCATATAATTGCATCGCCAGAGTAAGTTTTCATATATCATTTGAGGGTATGATCCCTTGAAATAAAATAACATCATTTTCTCATTAGTGATATTATGACTCCTACAATATGAGTCTAATATGAACATGTGTTCTTCCACATCCTTTTTGTCTTTATCAAACAATGGAAACTTCATCATGTTTTGCATCATGTTAGATTTCTTCGGTGGTGTGTGAATACCCATAGTATTGATGTTACCATTATTTATCAGATTATTTGAAGTACTCATCCCTGTGGTACTATTAAAGTTTTCTTGTTGTTTATCTTTCTACTATTTGACCATTTTTTGATTACGTCCCTTATCTCTTTTTAACTCATCTTGAAAGTATCTTCTTCCTAACACTTCTGCCTGAGTCTTTAAAATTTTTCTTCTTTTCTGAACTCTTCACGAAAAGTTTTATATTTAGTTTATACTTCAATATATATATATTTTTTGTCTAAGGGATGGATGTTTGCATCAATTATAAAAAAACACAGGGGATGATGATTGGTCCAAAGGGTTCCTTTCCTCTCTAGGTCTCTTACAGGGGGAGGTTGTGTCACTTCACTTTTCTTCTTCATTATATGCTATCCCTAATTGATTTCTTATTCTATGTTTTCATTAACTAATCTCCTTTCTATTAATTTATCTTCATCCTCATCTTTATGTTGTGCATCTCTAGTATGGCTACTGACACTGATTTTTGAATTCTCATTCTCTTGACTAATTTCAACCTTTTTGCATCCTTTTCTCTTCTATATTATCTATATAAATTTATTCCTGATTACATCCTATTAGGATTCATTTAGTTGATAATCTTTATTTCCTTGGTTATAATATATAATTAACACCTATATTAACAATATTATCTTAATATGTTATTTTACTATTCTCTAGGTATCTTCCACTTTAGGCTAAACTATTATCCATCAGTTGTTCTTCAACACCTAGGGTTTTGAATATATTGGGTGTTCCTATAAGTGTAGATAAATATAATAATCCTTATTTCATGTCATTCATAATGTTATGTGGTGTTTTATATAATAATTATTATATTATACTTTTCTTGCTTTCCTTGTTTGCATCTTCCCACATATTTAATACTAACTTGTCTGTTTCTAGTAAAGAAATAGTATCTAGATTTTCAATATTAATATTTATATTGGTAAAGGCTATATTAATTTTACCCACTACTTTATTTCTTCTTAACATCCTTTTTTCTCTTTCTTTTTCTATATCTCTTTATTATTATCCAATTTAATTTTATCATTTTCCATCTGTTTGCTTGTCTCATTATTCACCATGTTCTCTTGAATGTATTAAATTATCTTCTTACTAATATCTACTTATTCCTTAATTAAGTTACTATTAATTTAGTACTTATTTTCCTATCCCCATACATATTATTTAACCTTTCCCAACCATTCATACCAAATATTTAGAGTGGTCACATCTTTGGATGATCTACCTTCTTTCTGTATGCTATACCTTAGGTGTGTGTCCCCTAAAGCAACTCTTTACCTTTTTCATTAACTATTCTCCTTTATATTAATATATATTCATCCTTATCTTTATGTTGTGCATCTCTAGTATGGCTATTGACACCGATTTCTGAATTCTCATTCTCTTGACTAATTTCAACCTTTCTGCATCTCTTTTCTCTTCTATATTATCTATATAATTTAATTCCTAATTACTTACTATTAGGATTCCTTTAGTTGATAATATTTATTTACTTGGTTATACTATATAATTAACACCTATATTAAAAATATTCTCCTAATCTCTTTTTCTACTATTCTCTAGGTCTCTTCCACTTTAGGCCAAACTATTCTCCATCAGTTGTTATTTGACACCTAGGGTTTTGAATAGATTGGGTGTTCCTATAAGTGTGCCTAAATATAATAACCCTTACTACATGTCATTCATAATGTTATGACGTGTTTTATATAATAATTATCATATTCTACTTTTCTCGCTTGCCTCATTTGTGTCTTCCCACATATTTAATACTAACTCATATGATTATGGTAATGGAATAATGCCTAGATTTTAAATATTAGGATTTCTATTGGTAGAGGCTAGATTGATTTTATCCACTAACATTAGAACACAAAAACAATTTAATAATACATAGACCCATGCAACACAATCTATAGGTCCACTTGAAGTGAAAATATTCATCACAACACCCTTCTGTTATAACACAATTAACACAAACATCACTCTGTATATTCTATTATTCTTAACATTCTTTATTCTCTTTCTTTTTTCTATATCTCTTTCTTATTATCTAATTGAATTTTATCATTTTCCATCTGTTTGCTTATCTCATTATTCACCATGTTCTCCTAAATGTATGAAATTATCTTCTTACTAATATCTTCTTATTTCTTAATTAAGTTACTCTTAATTTGGTAATTATTTTCCTATCCCCATACATATTATTTAACCTTTCCCAACCATTTAGACTAGATATTTAGAGTGGTCACATATTTGGATGATCTACCTTCTTTTTGCACACTATACCTTAGGTGTGTGTCCCCTACATCAACTCTTTACCTTTTTTCACTAAACCCAATACAAAAAAAACTTATGGTTTAATAAATATTGCCTTGCCTCTTAAACAAACACAAATTTATTTATGTCAAAGCTTTTCCAACCTTGTGTCATCCAAACTATGATGAATGAGTCAAGGGTAGCCTCAAATCAGTAATCAATAGCCTGAGTTATAGGTGTATCAATTTGTTAGAGAGTCTCAAGATTTTTTACAGTGGAAAAGTGATGCCTTTGTAGACACTTCATTTTTCCACCTTACATTTCAAAATTTAAAAATGGAATGACTCCTTGCATTTACACATAAATATGTCCAAACTATCTATTTATCCCAAATTCTTATACACATCTAACATATAAGTCCAAATTTGTCTTGCGGCATCCCTAATTGGGGTAGTGCACTATTTCAAGTCATCTATTCACTATCACCATTGTATATTGGATAATTTCATTCACTATTCACTATTCTATTGGAGGTATGTTGTCATTGATGCATGTGTGCATTGATGTCAAAGATAATGACAAAGTGGTGATGTCATGACGGTGATGAGTTTGAGCCTGAAGTTGTGCAAGGCAGGTTTGGATGCATATGAGCTGAGATAAGAATTTTTTGAGGTTTGTGTTATTGTATATAGCATGATTGATGATGTTTAATGTCAAGGAAGAAAAGACAAGTATGTGAATAATGTGTTGGCATAGACTTGGTAACCTTATGTAATGGCATAGGCTTGACAACCTAGTAGTTTGAGCTTGTTTAGGCTAGGGAGAATATGGAGGGAAGATTTACAGAATAACATGAGTACATATGAATTTTTAATGATGATTCGAGATCATTAAAAAAAGGATCCTAGTGCTTTCTTTATCCAAGTTTGACTTGCAGTCCTAGTCCTACTGTGCATAATGACCTAATGAGGTCCAATTGGAGAGTCAAGGTGAGATTCCAAGATGAAAGAGATCATATAAGCATGGATTGACGTGTGATATGTTTTTTCAAAGGTTTTGACCAAGTTGTAGGTCATGAGGATGAAGAGAAAGAAAGATAGTACATTGGAAGGACACTTGTGCATGCAGAATGAAGGATTCCTAGCTCGAGAAAAAAGTTTAGTTGCTCATTGGTACGCATAAAGTTTACATAGTGACCTAAGACTTTTGGTAAAGGTGTAAAATTTACCTAATAAGTATTTATAATTATTTTTTAGTGGACTGAGGGACAAATCCTTATGAACATTCATTACAAATGTAAATTGGTTAAAACCCTCCTATAAGCCCTTAAAGTGACCTGATTGGAGAAAGCTTGTTGAATATGGCTCAAAATGGTTTGGTTAACAAATATTGAATATAAAAAGGTGTATATGACTCATTTGGGCACCTCGAGGTGGTAGTGGTGTGTCAGGGTAGTGAATAATAAACATAAAAAGAAGCTTGTTTCTAGAAATATTGATACTACAAGAAGGGTTGACTGAGTCAACATTTGAAAGTGGATGGAGATCAAAGATAGATAATTGTTATAAATCCCATGAACTCATTTGGGCATGTTTGAGCCTCTATGTCAATCATTTTGATGATTTGAGTCTTCTAGTTGCTAGAAGACAAATGATGAAAATAATGAACAATATCCAGGTAGAGTGAATATGTGTTTAGGGAAGTGTTCCAGGTGAGTAGGGATGCATAAAATAAATTGGGGTATTTTTTAATAAATATTCCCTATGTTAAATTGATTTTAAAGTGGTGATGCTTCTCATACACAGGGGAAATAGTGCTTTCCAAGTGGCTTGTCTAAGTAGTGAAAACTGTGAGATAGTGATATGAGGAATTGGTCTGTTAGACAAATGGATGCTAATAGAACAAGAGAAATATATAATTGAGAGTGATATAGAGATCACATAGAATAAATAAATATGGATTATATGTTATTACAATTTTCTTTCATGTACTAGACAAGAACATATATATGACTATGTTTATGGAAGCTACAGGCATTTTGAGTGGTTATTTTAAAGGAATAAGTTGGAAGCTATTTGAGCAAATTTGAAGAAAAAAATGAGTATGTAGATGTTCTAAAAGTATAAATTTTTTATGATAAGGTATTGAATATCATGGTATATCCTTGATCAAGTTTGGAGAGTCAAAATACTTCACTGTAATTTGATTGTGTTTTACCATAATTAAGTGAGCCTATGACAGAGGTGTTTTTAGATGCTTGGATCCTGAGTAGTAAAACCAAATGGATTTGGTGTTGTTTCTAAAGTTATGAAGAACCTATACATGTGATTTTTATAGGTGGTTATTTGAGAAAAACAACCATATGTCTTAGTTCTTTATGATATTTTTTCTATGTATAAAGGCCTAAAGAGCGAGGATACCTAATTACTAGGTTCAAGGTGTGAGATGGTGTTACAAGTGACTTAGACCTATTTTAGAGTGAGAAAGGGTCTATCAAAGATATTTTTAATGTGTTTTAAGTTTTTTTAAAGGATAAAGGTGGACCAAGGAGTCCAAGTTATAACGTGTGGGTGAGTAGGCCTAATTGCTTTAGGTCTCACTAAGGCCTAATGATGGTTTGGAGATAATAAGGTAATGACTAACATATGAATCATATGTCTTACCTAGTTAACATGTGTGAATACCTATTCCAAGTTTAATACAATCATGTAAAGCATCTTGGACAACCAAGATGGGTTTGATAAGTGTATGGTATAAATACTAAGCCTAATTAGCCTATTTGAGTTTATTGAGGAGGAGAGGAGCTAAGTGAAAGAAATAAAATTTTGAAAGAGAAGGTACAGGTCATTGAGGACCATTAAAGATTGAAGAAGATTAGACATTCTTATCTTATCAAGGTGATGAAGGTGAACACATAGGTCATTAGACCTAATAAGCTTAGAAGAGGCATATTGAGCAAGGAAGCCCTAGAGGCTGTTTGAAGAGAGATTGAGGGATGAAGAGTGAAAGAAAGAGGAGTCCATAATTAGGTGTGTTTGACATAATATTAGAAGTATAGGTTAGATCAGAGGTAGTTGAGTTGGTTCTTGGTTGCCTAGGGGGTTGTAGCTTCCTTGCTAGTTGAAGCTAGCTAAAGGTCAAGTGGGTGCTCCTTGATCAATTGGTGCTGTTATAAATGTTGAGTATTGTATTTATAGGACTATAGTCCATATTTTAGGTTTTAGTGGGTTTTATCCCCCATGAGGGTTTCCCACATAGATGATGTATTCTTGTGATGTATGCTCTTATTCATGCTTTGGATGTATGTGCTTTCATGTTTATGTTGCTAGATCAAGTTGATGTATGATGGAATGATTTTGGAATTGAATGTGCATTGTTGTCTACTAATTTACCCCCTATTAATAGCTAATTCCAAAAATTGGTATCAGATCCAGACCTTTGAAGGATATTTATCAACCTAAAGGTGATCCTAAGTAGCTTGAAGGTGGTTCTAAGTAGCATAAGATGGATAAGAAGTTGAGGAAAGAAAATTTGGAGTTGAGGTCAATGGTCAAAGATATTGAAGAAAAAGCCAATTAATTCATGGAAAATAGAGAAAAGATAAGTCATATTTAAATCAAGTTTGAGAAAATGAGTGAAATAGTCAAAGAAGATAAGATGACTATTCAGGACTGTAAGGATCAGTTAAGGGTTACAAAGACAAATCTAAATTGAAATGAGTAAGAATGCAAACATCTCAAGACTCATAAGAAATAAATGTCAAGTTGAGTTTAAATCAAGGTGATCGTGATGAGATAAATTCCAATCTAGATTATATGAAAATTATGCATAAGCAACTCTTAGACAAGGTGAGAATGGCTAAGGAAGGTAAAGAGATAGATGTAGCCAAAAGGGTTGAAAAGAAGGAAGATGATCTTAATAAAAACAAGAAGATGAAAAGATTGATCAAAAAACCAAATGCTATAAATTATGAAAGATAATTTCATTATCATTGTTTTTCATGTAATCTCTTTGGTCATAAGGCAAGAAATTGTAGAAGGAAGAGTAGCTGGTCAGCTAGAGGTATAGATAATGTAGTCTACTATAGTTATCATGACATGGGACATATTGCTAGATTTTGCCATAGAAAGCATGAGAAAACGATAATCCATGTTTATATGCCTAATATAATTAAGATTGAGAATAATGAACCTAATAAACAAGATAGTATGTTTTCTGAGGTATGTCAAGAAACTCTCTTACCTGCATATGTTGTCAAGTCCCAAAAGATTATGCAAAAGGTTTATGATTCTACTCAAATAGAAGTTAAAAAGGAACTTATTGAATCCAAAGAGGATACCATGCATGGAGGGATTAAAATCAAGTGAAGGATCAAGAGATTCAAATAACAAGTGGAGGACCGGTATTCTTCTAGTTTCACCTTGTTTTGAAATCTTTATAAGTGAAGGTGTCTCTATCTATGTTTCATAGAGGCATTCATTTTATAAGTAAGAAATGGATGTGTTATGAGTTTATAATAGTTGTAAAATTATTTAAGGGTATGGATGATGATATGATAGGTCATATTTAACTTATAGAAGTCAAAGGAATTCATTATATAAGTCTTGTGAAGATCTAGGTTTGACTAGTCACCTTAGCAAATCTTCTTGAGCAAGCAGATTGATGACATTAGAATTAAAACATATAGAGGTGTCATAATAAAATGGTCATATGGATTTGATAATAGTTTTTCCTAGTTCATATGTTTCAAATTTTAGGTCTTGATATGAATCCTATCAAAATTTATGGCAGTTCAAAGTTGGCCTTCCAGGCATATTTCTCTACTGAATGGAATGATTTTGGAATTGAATGTGCATTGTTGTTTACTGATTCACCCCATCATATCAATAGATAATTCCAACATAGTCTTTATTGAGTATTCACTGTTCATTATTTATCAGTTAATTAAGCTAAATTATTTAACTAATCATTCCTAATCAAAAATGCCATATAATTTAAGATTTTTTATAATTTATAATATCATATATTTCATATTATCCTCACATTTTTCTATGAGTGATTATTATATTCATCTCTATCCCTATTTTTCCCCCACTGTCCCTATACTTTTGAGATTCCCCTTACACTTGTGAGGTAAGCTCTTCCAATTTACCTACCCCCATCAAATCCCAAGGAGGTGGAAGACATACCCATGCCCCATATCATGGCCTCTTAATTATCCTCCCTTGATCTTCCAAAGAGTTCAAGGGCTCAATTTATTGATCCATGTGAGATGTGGAGGGTACATTCTCCACCTTAAATCTCACATTCAAGATGGATGATCTAGGTTTATTCAAAATTATTATAAATAAGATCTTATACCTCCTTAATTCTATGCTCAAGATTTATATCAAAGTCCTATCAGTTCATAGAATTACCTTGTACATCACTTCTACATGTTTATCAAATTTATCATCAATTCCAATCTTAATACTCAAAGGGAGATGTTCCATACTTCATAGGTGACATTTCTAAAGAATTTTTGGTGTTACAATCCAAGCTACACTCTACTTATTCACTTGACAAAGTGAGAAATATGCAAAGGGAAGGTATGATGTTTCATATTTTTTGTTTTCCTTGTTTGGTTTTTATTCACTCTTGCCTTGAATCACAAGGTCCTAGGCTTAAGGTGTTTATGTTCATACATTTTTTACTAATAAAAAACTAACTCCTTTTGTACTCCTAGTGATACATTTGGCATTCCTGATGGGACCCAAAATACCTCTTTCTTCTTGCATTTTTTAAAGGTCTAAATTATTATAATAATAATTAACATGTATTCTCTCCTCTTGCGTCTATTAGGTGATTCCTAAGGATCATAAATGTTTTAGTTATTTTATATTTATATTTTTTATAGGTTTTTAACCAATCAAATATCAACAAAATTTTATTACAAGTTTTTGTGGCATTTTGAGTTGAGAAATCATAAGATTTGCTGGTGATTTCACTTATTTTATTTCAATGGATTGTAAACCTACAATTTATCTTTCAGATGTCCTTTTTTTCTCATCTGAACTCTGTTTGAAGTAATTTTTTAAAACCACATGTTTTTTCCTAAATTTATGAATATGTTGTTAATTATACTATAATTTACATAGTCAATTTGTAAAAAAATAGAAAAATAGTAGAGTATTAATATTTTTTCTTGCAAGGTTTCCCATAAAAATTTTCATTGAGTAAAGGCCACCAAAACATTTCTAAGTTTTGAATTATAGGACACTTGTTAAAGAAAATGGTGGAATGAAATTAAGCTAAGGTTTTTTCCCTTCTAAATTTAGATTTGGGTTTTAAAACACTCTTTCCTTTTAATCATTGTGTGTTTTTCAATTTTTCATTTCAAGTTGCGTGTTTTTGTGAGGAATCTTTGTGCATATGCTCTCCCCACTTGGGTGACCTAGAAACACAAGATTTTAAATTATTTTTATCCCAAGGATTCACCTACTATGATCTTCACTTGCCTTTTTAGGGGATTCTTGTGAATCAAAATCGTGATACCCTTATTTTTATTTTATTCTATCTAGGGTGGATTTCACTACCTTCTTACAAGTTTTAAGGGTGTTTTGACCTAGGATTTATTACCTAACATTGTACCAAACTTCATTTATCTAGTAGGGTATATATATTGAGTAGTGTTTCCACCAATATTATGACTTGGTGGTTTTGATTTCACTCTATTGCATGAGATCAAAACCCCAGAGACTTTATTTTAATACTCAAGGCTGCCATGTGGTACCCTCAAATAATCTAAAATTTGATAGCACTGATACTTAGAAGGCTAAGTTGGCATGATCATGGTGGGGATAAGACCCTCTCATGGATTACCTAATTTTAGATCTCCTTATTGATGGACTTTATGCCCATGTATCACCTATCATGGCTTGTTTATCGAGACCACCGAAAGAGCCATGTGTAAAATTTCAGCCTAGGTAAGCCTATTTTCCATTCAACTTTGGTGCAATGGTTAGTGGTTATCACTGTGAAGTTACTTTCCACGTATTACTTAAAATTGGGCTTAGTGAGCTATGGTAATGGTAAAATCCTCCATAGTTAGTGCTCTAAAATATTAGGCCATAGCTAAGAGTACAGACTAGCAATTTTTCAAGTAAGGCTTAAAAATTATTCAAGACCTTTTGCCTAGCTTTATCCCTTTTTGTGCTCTATGTCATATGTTTAAATTAGAACTTGTGTTCTTGTGTATTAAACTTTCTTGTGCATACCACTTGATGTTTATGTTTGAAACCTAGACTTAATTTTAAACCTCATAAAAAAAAAAAGTGTCCAAACCAAGTTTGAAATCAAACCACGTCGAAGACATAAGTCCTTATTCATTTACACAATTAGGCATTACTCTACCCATTTTTTGGGTCATAAATCATTCCTTTATATCCATTATGATGTTGTAATTTATCCATACCATAATATCTTAATGAATATGCCTCTTGTTTAAAATATGCTATTATGCTACTATTATAGGCTCAATTCACACCCTTAGAGAGGGTTATTCAAGCTCTCTCCAATTGAATTATAATATTGGGACTGCCCTAGGCTATGGGTCACCTATGTTGGGGCTAAACCTCTAGAGTAGGTTGGATTCCTCTTTGATTCTCACCTAAAACTAAAACTAAGCCTGATTATTTATGGGAAAAGGGGTTAGAAAGAGAGTAAGGGCTCCTAAGAAAGTTAGTCAAGTGATGCACCAAACTTAAGAGTGAAACTCCCATAAGCTTGAACCCACACTAGATTAGTAGAGGACAATACTAGCTTACACAACCTTAAGATCAAGATAATTTAGGTAAGTATTTCTTATGAGAGGTTCATAATAGGATACTAACCTAGACTTGCAAACAACATTTAAAACTTATTAAACAAAGTCAAAAAGAAGGACCATGGATGATGAAGATTCTCCTTCACACAATGCCATAGTACATAGCTTGCCAAACACAAATTTAGGGCAAAAGATAGGCATAAAAAGTCCTATTACATTAAGAGGTTTCTTAAAAATGCTTGACAGGGTTGAGCCTAATCAAGATAAGCATGATTTACAGTATCTCAAGGAATGTCCCATATCTTAGAAAGATAAAAGAAGTCTAAAATTTGAGAAACCTTTACAAAATGAAAAGAAAGGGTTAATATAGGAGAACGGGAGCGGAGAAAGAGAGAAAGGGGGGAGAATGTTGTTTATGATAATCAATGAGATGTTAGATTCAAGAGATGTTTCACCAAGCTTTTGGTCCAATCAGAATAGGTTATTATGAGCAAGATATTTATGATTTGCCCAGATAGCCTCCAAATCATTCTACTAGTTGAACAAGCTACACTAGGAGATAAGAATTTGCCAAAATTGGCAAGTCATGATCCTACTAAAAATGAATGCTCCAACTAATTTCCAAATCCCCAAGCCCTGTTGTGTTGGATATTCCACTAGATTTCATTATAATGACAAAATACCCATACCTTCAAACTACCAAGGACATGTCATATCTGTTTTGAATGGTGGTTTGTTGAGGAAATGACTTGGGATGATTTCCTAATTAATCATATACTTGCTATGTGCCTTGGATCCTAGATCAAGATAAATATGGGTGAAAACCAATCTAAGGATATTAGTTTTCCCATATTTTAACATATAGATGGCACTTTATTCAATGTTAGGTCCTATCTGAGTCTACATTGAGCTCCTTTCCTTTACTTTTTTCACCGACTTGGCTTAGACCCGAGTTGGGTCCTTTAATCTTACCCACTAGGTTGGGTTGATTTCACTTTATTAACTTTTGTCAAACATCCTAGCTCATCTATTTCGCTATTAGCTACCAAAACCACCTTGGATTATTGACCCCTTTGACTTTATTATGCTCTGTCAGATTTTGATATTTGATTAAATGTGGATCATAGATCTTTTGGGGCCCACTGCCCTTAGCTTGGCTTCTCATTGGTATCTAGGATTCATTGACCATTTGACTTGCTTCAATCTCCCACACCTTGACACTTGTCAGCCATGCATTCCTCTTTATCTTCCAAACAAATATTTTAGATCTAAACAGTCACTTTGTGGGTCTTAAAAATGATGTTCATGTAGATGTCTACCATTTCTTCACTAAATTTGCAAATTTATAACTTGAAGCACATAAATCATGGGAGCACTAAACTTATAGAGAAGGGACCTAATGCCAAAAGGAAAAAAACCCTTTTGATTTGTTGGCCATTCAAGAATTCCACATGCTTCTATAAAATGTTGAAGTCAATTGGTTCATGTGATCTTGCATGATGTCTTGATGACGGTCTTGTCTAAAATGGATAAGTATGGAAACTTAATAAATTCTAAATTAGGAGCCAAATTTTCCCATGCATATATTTCATTATGATAGAGTGCATAGATTAGAACTGTCAAGATCCTACTCCTCAATAAGAGTATATATGATTACCTTTGTATTAGCAACTAAACACATAATTTAACCTGAATGATAAGTAACTAGAAATATGAAACAACATAGGATATGAGAGACAATACACAATTGTATTAATAATCACTCAGAAGAAAATACAATAAAGAAGATGCCACTTCTTCTTCCACCTCTAAGGCTTGCCACACCTCAAGGACTTCTTCCCTCTCTCTCTTATGGTCCCAACGCACAACTCAAATACAGAGTTGTTCACCTCCACCAGTCAGTAACAACGTTGCCAGTACACCAAGTACACAACCATACTCCAAGTAGATCTCCCTTTCCTTACTGCCACCTGCAAATCAATAGACCTTACTTACCCTGTAGATATCTCTACACCCTGAAGAACCCTTGTCCTTGCCTCACCAAGTCCTTATGATTCTTCAACCAGTACCCTGGTGGATCTTCTAGTAAAACTTGCACAACCTGCAACTCTCCCTAATCATACACACTCAACACCCCTTTGAAACTAAGAGGAGCTACTCTAGCTCTCTCTTCAAGCTCAATGGCTTTCTAGCACACTTTTACAATATAGCCTATGAGTCTATTATATAGATCTCATGCATACAATAATTAGACACGCAACTCAAGACTATAATTAGCCTTTACATGCAAACTCTCAGTTCAACGAACTAACTGTCTGTGCAACAAACAGTTCTGGAACCGCCACAGATGACTGACGTTAGTCCCTGTCTGCCTGGAGGTGACCGACATCAGCCGACCTCTTACCAATGCTGATTGTCTTTAGCTCACACCTACTGATGTTGGTTTCATTCTACACTGCACTCTACCGACGCCGGTCTCCTTGGAACTCAACAACCTCCTCCATGTTTGCAACAATTGAAGCTTTTAGCTCCACAACCTAACAATCTCCCACTTGGAGATAAACAACTGCAACTATACCTATACGTGTACACCATCTAATTCATTTCTTGGCTTGTATCCCTCTTTAAGCTCCATCTTGAAGACCACCCACCACACACCCTATGATGCCTTTCCTGTCATCCAAGTAACCTGCCACATCCAAACCTACATATCCATGTAGTGAAGTCCTTGACCTTGCATAACATGTTAACCTGCTGCTAGTCCCTCTCAAATACTTGAGAATCCACCTTCCTCGAATTGGCTCCAAACTCTCTGACAACTCCCACTGCTTGGGAAAACTCAGGTCTACACCAGACCTTATGTGATTTCAAACCCTGTTCTAAGCTTAGCTTGAATTTTCCAACCCTTGGTGTGCTTTCTGATTCTGCATCCTGCATATTGAACCCTGCCAACACCATCTTCACATCAGCTCCCACTGGAGACAAAATCTCCATGTCTCTTATGCCAAAGAATTTTGCTGCTCCAAATTCTCCATGACATACCTTTGAACTAACTTTACCTTTAGCTCAAAAAACTCCCTAGATGTGTAACCCTGCAACAAGTAACCACACCACATACAGTAACAAGATAATGTCGTGACTTATCATCCACCTGGTAAAGACAAACACAATGGTTACACTGACATTGACTGAATCCCTGCTTTGTCATCCACCTGTCAAAACCTGTACCACTGTTCTACAGCTTCCTCAAGACCATATACCTCACGTATCCATCCACTCTCTTCTTTAACTTGGGAATCCATTCATCTTTTAGTGCTTTCTTCTAGCTGACAACTCCACCAACAAAATCCTATTTGGTTCTTCTCCAAGGACTCACACTCCTCATCCATGTCAAGCTCTCACTATTTTTGGATTCTACCTACATTGCCTCTTCACATCTTCTTGGTTCTCAACCATCAATAAGCAATTAGTAAGAAGGTGAACAATGAATATGAGGTCCACTTACCCTTTCAGTCCTCCATATGGGTGTTTGAGACTCCTTGACACCTTGCTGTCCGCCCAACATTCGTTCTAGTGACTGATCTTGGCCATCTCCCAATCTGCACCCGACCGACGTCGATTCCCTGCGACTGACCCTATCTACCGACATCAGTTTCCTGATTGATGTTGGTGTACCTATTGCTAACGTTGATTGCTGTATGACTGACGTCAGTTCTTGATGCCTGACACCACTGACTCTACTGATTTGCACATGATAGACGTTGATACCTATCTGTTCGACATCGGTTCCTCGTGACCGATGCTGGTATCTGTGTTTGCCTGTGAGTGATGACTTTTTACCTGTGATCTCTCCATGGATCAAAACCCTATTCAAATTAACATAGCCCTGCTCAGAATAATTCAGTCCCCTCAGTTGATCTCTGTCCGTCATCTCCTCCATGAACACCAAGGCTTTCCAGTTCTTAAGTTTATCAAAGATATCTATCTTTCGCTTAAGAACATGCATTCCTCTCTTACATATGTGACCAAGCCTACAAAGCCACATCTCTGTAATAGAAGGTGAATCAATAATATAAGTAGATAGATAAAGGATACCTACTTTCTTACCACCGTCTAATTCAAGTGCATCCGCTGTGAGAGTTACTGTGCATCTCCCATCACCTAACTTTTATGAAGAAATTACACTCATCTCCAAGATTGGTACCTGCATGACCTCATTCAACACCTGTGTGTTATCTGCCTGCAATTTCAGCTTCACTTCTCCTTTGCCAACAATTTGATAAGGCTCACCAACCCCTAAATAAATCTCTCCAAAGTCTCCCTAGACATACTCATGAAAAGATGCTCTATTTCGAGCTGCATGGAAAGAGGCAACATAATCTATAGACCAAGATTCTACTTTATCCAAAGCAACCTGTGCAACATCACCTGCAACATCTGCTTTTACACACTGATCTTCTACCGACCAACAATCTTCCTTTACCTGCTCTTTCTTTCCATTAATCAAACCATTCATGCTATTCAGTTTCTCCATTCGTAGCTTACTTTCTTCTGCCATTGCTATACTCCCACTCAATCTGAAACCCCTGAGAGTGACCTGCAATCAACAAACACTAACCAGATTTGAACCACCTATTAGTCAACCCAGCCAAAAGCTCTGATACCAACTGTCAAGTGGTATCAAGCTCTAAAACCTACAACCAGGCTCTGATACCAACTGTCAGGATCCTACTCCTCAATAAGAGTATATATGATTACCTTTGTATTAGCAACTAAACATGGAATTTAACCAGAATGATAAGTAACTAGAAATATAAAACAACATAGGATATGAGAGACAATACACAATTATATTAATAATCACTCAGAAGAAAATACAATAAAGAAGATGCCACTTCTTCTTCCACCTCTAAGGCTTGCCACACATCAAGGACTTCTTCCCTCTCTCTCTTACGGTCCCAACACACAACTCAAATACAGAGTTGTTCACCTCCACCAGTCAGTAATAATGTTGTCAGTACACCAAGTACACAACTGTACTCCAAGTAGATCTCCCTTTCCTTGCTGCCACCTGCAAATCAACAGACCTTACTTACCCTGTAGATATCTCTACACCCTGAAGAACCCTTGTCCTTGCCTCACCAAGTCATTATGATTCTTCAACTAGTACCCTGGTGGATCTCCTAGTAGAACTTGCACAACCTGCAACTCTCCCTGATCATACACACTTAGCACCCCTTTGGAACTAGGAGGAGCTACTCTAGCTCTCTCTTCAAGCTCAATGTCTTTCTAGCACACTTTTACAATATAGCCTATGAGTCTATTATATAGATCTCATGCATACAATAATTAGACTTTCTTAATTACAATAATTAGACATGCAACTCAAGAATATAATTAGCCTTTACATGTAAACTCTCGGTTCAACGAACTAACTGTCTGTGAAACAAACAGTTCTAGAACCACCACAGGCGACCGATGTTGGTCCCTGTCTGCCTGGAGGTGACTGACGTTGGCCGACCTCCAGTCGATGCTAATTTTCTTCAGCTCACACTTGCTAATGTCGGTTTCATTCTACACTGAACTCTACCGATGCTGGTCTCCTTGAAACTCAGCAACCTCCTCCATGTTTGCAACAGTTAAAGCTTTTAGCTCCACAACCTAACAAGAACTTGGTCCATATGAACTTGAGACCAAAATGAATAACCCATTTACTCATTTTTCCATAAAACTATCACTTGTACAAAATATGACCTCATCAACATGCTCACTCGACTCTGCTTGGACCCTTTTAAAATTGGCTAAGTATGGAAACTTAGTGGATTTTATCCTAGGGGCCTACTTTGAACCCTTAGATCTTTTGTTGTGCTTAGGTGAATGAGCTAAATATTAGTGCATGGAAAATTGGGGATAATGTGAAGAAACCCATGTGACCAACTCTCCTTGACTTGTTCACACGTGTGAGATATAACAATATCAAAATGGTCACTCAATTTTTATACCACTATAGTCAAATGTCCGGATAAGCTCTGGATGAAAAGTGGATTAGATGAATACCACATGCCTCCATGCTTATCCTAAGAATTCCATAGGTTCTTTGAATATTTGGATGAGTCTTTAGAATTTAATGAATTACAATTCAAGTGAATATAAAGTGTTTTAAAAGCTTTTTAAGCTTCATGGTCTCTCTGGTCCACTCATTTCATCTAGAGCTTATTCAACCATTTGATCAATCAGGAACCCTGCCTCTTTCTCTGCATCAGGACCATTAGTAACTAGGTAAATGCTTGGTATATGGGCCAAAAATGTCTAACAACTACCTATTTTGATTTAACACTAATTCCTATGTCACTATTTTCATATCATTATTGTCAGATACTATGCCCAATTCACTATTCCACATTTGAACTTTAACTTCCAAATTTGAAATCCAATTTCTAAATTCAAGTCATTTTAACTCCAAGTTCATTTTCTCATATCAATTCCAAGTATATTTTCTCCAATTATTTATTCAATCAAACATCAACATTTATAAATTCATCCTTTCTTATAAGGCTGTGGCATCCAAAAATATCAAGATAGAGCCAAGTTTGAACAATACATGTTTGAAAACAAAGATGATATCTTTTACACCTCTTAGAAATAGATGCTCGACCATCTATAAATTTCAATCTTAAAAAAATTGAACTCCATCCTAAATAGGCAATGTCACACCTTTTCACATCAACATCACTAAATCATACCATCTACCAGTTACAAGCTTGATCATGGTCATACTATCAAAATAAAATCCATTTTGGCACCTTTATCCACAATCCAACTAGCTCTTGAGCTAAAACAATCACTTGAAGAGTCAAGTCTGTTAATATCCAAAAAAGCCTTCAATGAACCATTCCCACTTGTAAGTCAAGATGTGATAGCCCAAATCTTTCAGCTTAGACAAAAGCTATCCTACTTGGCATTTAAGTTTTATATTTCATCAACTAATCCAAAATCCACATTGGCATTAGAGTCAAAATCAATCCTTTCATCTAGTTATGTCATGTCATTTCCCCTCCAAGCACCATCTTTTATTGAATATCCAAAAATGTCCAAGTATGAGATTTATCTCATGGGGATGTGCCAAGATCCATTTCTCAATCATGATCAGACTAGTCCACTTCAAAGTCAAGATCAAGATAAATCACCCATATTTGATGTTTTTTCAAAGCACCTATATTTGAAGAGTCAATATTTGATGAGTCACCATTTTACCAACCTCCTATCTCTTATGAACCCTTATTTGATGATCCCATTTTCAAAGAATCCATTGTTAACCAATAGTCTATTATACATCCATTACTCAAAATCCCTTGTTTAAAGGAATCCATTCATCCAAAAGCCTTCATTTCCAAATGCAAAGTGAAAAAGGTACTTGTGAACAATATAATTCAATAGGCCCCCTTTATGGCTAAATATAAAACAAGATCAAATTTATTATTAGATGTAGATTCAGAGTCAAAATTAAAATCAAATCTATAATCAACATTAGATTTCACATTAGATTCACAATCACTTTCATCAACAACATCAACATTAGCATTAGTCTCATTACCAAAAACAATAATAGATTAGTATGAAGATGTTAGTGATTATTCCATGGATTTTGAGGAAGTTTCCTTCAACATCAAAATAATTTCTCTTAGTAGTCTCTATGGGGTTTGTGTTGCCTTTTATCCTCCCATTACCATTACCCATCAGTTTTGCATTAACTATCATCTTATCCATTATTTTCATATACCATTTCTTATACCTGCCAATTGGGACCTACAAAATCACACATTGTTGGACTTATTTCATGGCAGCATATTAGTTTCATAATGTATGAACATCCAAAGTAGGATCCAGTTTGAAGATAAATTCCCTAGTGGAACCTTGTTTGAGGTGTTAGAGGATAATTCAAAGAATCAAAATGTAGCATCACCTAGTGAACCCTTGTTTGAGGTACTAAGCAATGGCCCTAATCAAGAATTATAACCCCTTTGTCAAATGTTATTTGAGGCACTTGGGGGAAATCAAAGTGAAAAATGTTAGTTCCCTAGTGAAACCTTATTTGAGGCACTAAGGGATAATCAAAATAAAAAAGAGCTTATTGGTGAAAACCTATTAGAGGCAATAATAGATGGAAAAATAAGTACTCTTTGTTTGATGAAGACATTACTGAAGTCAATATTGGAATAACTAAAAATCAAAAGCTCATCGAAATTGTAACAACATTTAAAATCATGTCACATCAAGAATCATACATAATGTGTGTAATTGAAAGGCTCAATTTACCTTGGCCTTCTAAAATTTACACATCTGCTATTGACCATATCCTTCAGCCAAATCCTATATCTCACCATCAAATTATACCTTTTACCCAATGCATATCCTTCATTTCCCTTCTTGGCAGTACACTTTTTCATAGAGGCTATGAAGACAACTTGTTTAGAGGTAAGGAAGAATTAGAATCAATATCTGAAAAAGATCATGAAAACATTAGTACAGTCCATATCAATAGTAATAATTTAGAATAATAGTTATATTTAATAGGCATGGGTTATAAACTAGAAAAGCTTCAACATTATGTATCTCATAATCTTCCAATGAGTTGAGATGCTAGAGAAAAGAAAAAAAATAAAATTAAAAAAAAGAAAAATTAAAAAAATTAAAAGAGAAAGAAAAATAATTCATCCAATGGTGAAAATCATGTTTTTGGCATATTGAGTAAGTACTATTATGAAAACTAGGTTTCTGTCATCATGCATAAATAATTTTTTATCTACAAGTACCTTAAAACTTGGGATTAACCCCATCCCTTCATCCTATTTAAGCCATTTTGGCTATCTATTCCATTCAAAATATCCATCTTATTTGACTTCTCATTCAGAAATCCATCCCCTTATCCATCATTTTTTATCCTTGTCCATCTGATCATAGCCTTATTCCCATCTTGAATTTTATACATAAGTGGATGAAGTTTTGAGCCCTATTTTGGGAAACATCTAGGCACACCCTCTTAGCAACACTTTGATGATTAAACATTTGGTTCTAATGTGACATGGTCCTTGGATATCCCTAATCCATTCTTGGTTGTCATCCATTATTATCCATCATCCTTTCATTCCTTATATCTAATTTCATATCCCATCCCAGTGCTAGAACATGTTTTCTATTTACTAATGACCCCTCACATATCATATTCAGAAACCATTCAGATATTCAAAAAACATCAAACACGTTTATACTTTTTAAAAATATTCAACATCAAGAAAATTAGAAACACTTCATATTATAAAAGACTAAAACTCCCTAATAAGAGATATAAAGCCACAAAATTCAAAAACATAGTATTGTTCTAAATCCAGTCAAAATAAATGATCAAATCATTTTGGTATTGGGATGTGTTCTTCTTGAATTAGCCTTATTTGAGGAAAGTCATTAGTCCAACTATCACACATCCTCAAGATATTTCATTTCAAATTCCACCCTATTTGGGGCAAGTTAAGCTTCCATATTTATCATTGGGATATTCTTTTCCAAAAGTCACTTCCCTTTCATGTTTATCTATATTATTCATCCTTGCTTGGGGACACCACCTTTTCCATTATATTTTTTCATCTCCCTCCTTCCAATCATAATTATTCAATCATTATTTCCTCAAATTTTTATTCTTATGTGCTTGATTTTTTTTGGCCTATTCATTTTTTGAAAAGTCATTCTACCATTAGCACATACATTTTGTAGTAGCTTATCAACTTATTCTCATCCATCAACATCATGTTATCATTATTAATCTATGCTATAGGTTAAAACCTTGAGTTGTGTTTTCTAATCAACTCAATCCATTTATTAATCCACCTTCTTTGGGGTCATTCAATCATTCAGTTCTTCATCCTTGCTCATAAATTTCACTTTGATTGGTGAAATTCAAAATGAACACCATATTTTAGGATGTCTCCTCAAATCAGCCCTTATTGGGGTGGTGTAATACTTAATTCTTATAAATCAAAGCATTTAATAATTTAATTGCATGGGTTAATCTCATCCACAGGTTAATATTCTCCATTTGTGATCATTTTTATGTTTTATTTTTATCCCATTTTCTCTCTCATTTATGGGAGAGCTATTAGAATAATTTTTTAAAGTGGTGTTATTTATGTACCTTTAATATATTAAATTATATTTATTAAATAATAATATATTTTATTATTTATCATGAGTTTATCTTTGTGCAAATAAATATTAAATGACCTTTGGAGAGGTTAGACCCATTACTGTGGTGGTTGGAAAAGGTCACATTATAATGTTCAGATTACATTTTCTATATAATAAAGAGTTTATATTATAATAAAAATGAAAAAAAGAGAGTTGAGACAAATGAAGAAATGTGAAGACATTTTCAAGTTATGTGAAGATTAATTGAGAAGAAGTGAGAGGAAGAAAGATTGTATATCTTTGTGTTTTTTTTACCTCTTGAAAGTTTTCCCATGCATATCTTGTCTTAGTTTCTTGTATGCCTTTGATCTTGATCTCATATCTAGATCCATTACTTGTATGCATTATTCTGCTTAATTTATCATGGTATCAGAGCTTGTTAATATGGTGATTAAGCAACAAGGTCGTAGATTAGATTTTTGGCTTATGTTCAAGTCAAATTTCATCTATTTTCAAGCCACAATATGTTTTTTTCAAAGTTTTCAAAGTTTTTATTTTGTAAGAGTGTGATCTATGCACTACAAGCATTCAAGTTATAGATTCGAGCAAATAGAAACAATTTCAAGGTAAAATCAGACTTGGGAATTATTTTTTGGTTTGTTGAAAGCCTAAATCTTATAAAAATCAGTAAGAATTTCATTTTTAATGTTTTTACAACTTGAAATTCATTTATAAATGCTAGATATCTATTTTATACCCTATTAACACTCCTATATAAGTCTCTAAAGCTACCAGTTGATGATCTAGGAGTTCAATTCAGATTGGGGTGCCAATTTTTAGCATGAGAAAGCTAAACATGAGTAAAAAAATCATTTAGGTTTTAAATCTCTATTTTGGTCACTTCAACTACTTAGTTTTTCCATTTTCAAGCATTTTTGACCTTTACTTCACCTGATTTAGGCCTCTATAGGTGATTTTTATTTTTTTCTCTCCTCCCAAGCATGCTTGCATGGCTTTATACGACCCCTGGAAGAGATTATTTAGATTTTTTTTAATCTCAGAGCATCTACTCACTAGCTTTGGTCTTTGAAGGATTTATTATTAGTCTTTAAGCTTCCCAACTCCTTCCACATCCTACAAACCCATGTCTAAACTTGTTCTATTTTTATTCAACCTCCATTGGCATCCTCTATAGCTTGATACAACCTCCACAAAAAAAATTTATATTTTACATTTTTAGTCTTTTTCAGATCTATAAAATATATTTGATCAGTTTTGAGGCATTCCAAAGCTATTAGAAAGGTCATTTGGAGGAGTAGAGTTTCAAAATTTTACATCTATGTGAGTACCATAATGTTTCATAGTAACAATAACAACATTTAAATATCATTTTTCATTAAATAAAACCCAGATATGAGTCTTTCAAATTCTTTGGAAGGTAGTTTCAAGTTAGTTTCAAGCTTTAAATTTTTAAAAATAGTTACCAAAAGCTCATTCCATGCTTCCATCTCATCCACCTGCACCATTCCTTGCTTTGTGCATGCTGTTGCATATTTTTAATGGTTAGTAATAGTTTTGAAATAAATTATTTATTAAATATTTGATTTAACAATTAGCCAATTTTCCATGCAAACACATCATGGCCCTAGGTGTTGACTTGTATTTTTCAAAAAGTGAAATCTATTTAATTATTTTATTTATATAGTCAACAAATAATTATTTCAAATGCATTTAATATTTTGATTTAAAAATTAAAATCAATTAAATATGTTTTAAATCATGTAACTTGCATGTGAAGTGTTATATTGGACAAAGGAAAGTTGACTAGTATTTTTAAAAAATACTTGTAGATCCAATGTCCTTAAATCAAATATCAATCTCAATATGCTTTTTGATAAATATTAATTATTTTATTTTAAAATAATTAGTTAAAAAGTCTAGTTATTAGTCATGTAAAATATCACGTGTGAATCTTGCAACACTTTTGACACCTTTGATTTCTCGTATTCTTTATTAATGATGGTTATGTGACCATTCGATATTTAAATTTTTGCACATTTAAAATGCATTGGGATGGTGTTTTATTTAATTTAAAACTTCTTATTATGAATTTTAATGTATAAGTTATCTTTGCGATACTTGCGACTTTTGCCCTTACAATTATTGGTATTTTTTCAAATTGTTTTGTAATCAACTAAGTGGCTAGTATTGTTTATTCACTAAAATATTTATTTTTATTACAAAACCAAGTATAAGACACGTTAAATTTTTTTCTTTCTAAACCTTTTTTTCAATTTAGTATAAAACACAAACTTGTAGTGTCAACTTTAAAAAGAAAAAGAAATATTCATGAGTCAAATTATAATATGAATTATTCCTAATAAGATATGTAATGTTTAGTTAACTTAGTATTAGATTATTAGTGAATTTATTGTATGTGCATCACATAACCTGCTTGTTAAATTCAACATGCTTGATTGCAAGCTTACATATACTCCTATTAAAGGTTGTGCTAAAACTTGATCCAAAAATTGTGTGCAATGAAGTTATCCCCTCTTTACAAACAACTTTTTGATAGTTTGATTTATCTAACCTTTACTAGGATAGATATTTCATATGATGTGGGTGTTACTTATAGATTCATGTAGGTTCTATACTTAGATCATTGGAGATTAACAAAGTAGATACTTTGGTATATAAAAAGAAATATAAATTTTGGTTTATATTCTTCTTCTTTTGATAATGTTAATTTATTTGGTTATTATGACTCTAACCATATAGTTCTCTTATTAGTCTACTTCTGTATATGTGTTTACATTTGGTGTAGGTGTTATCACTTGGAGCAGTTCATGTGGAAGTTACTAAATAAAAGTTGTGCCTATGAAGGATGATAGAAGAAAATCGTGTGGAAGTTCTTCATTGTACCAACCTTCTTGGTGATAGTCAAATTTGTATAGCTTTGGAAAAAAATTCAATGGAATACCAATGAACTAAAACCTATTAAAATTCATTCAATGCTAGGCCTATCGAAGTTGCCATTGAGGGGGAGTGTGCATGACAATGTCACTTCTTAAAAAACACATGGGTCATTTATTTTCTTCTATCTCTCTATAATAATATATCACTTTATGTGACTTTGGTAAAATTCATATAAAATTCTACATTGTACTCAATACATTTAGCATGGAGATCTTTGTATTATAAAAGGCTTTAATATGCTTGGTAGATTATTCATGAGAAATTATAGGATGTAATCTCATTGTGGGATGTAGTCTCATGATCATGATAACCTAAACTCACTCTAAGTGGTTTAGGGTAACATAGTGTAATTACTTTAAAGGTACCTATGGGGACATAATGAAAAACCTTTAGGTATTTATGGGTGTATAATGTAATTCCCTTAAAGGTAAATATGTGACTGTGGTTATATAGTGTAATAATTTTGGGTATCTATAGTTGTATACTGTAATTATTTTAAAGGTGACTATGTGATTGTGGTTACATAGTGTAATACCTTCGTGTATCTATCGTTAAATAGTGTAATACCTTTAGGTGACTATGTTTACAAATCATAATTCTTTTTAAGGTGACTATGGCATGATGAAGTATGTTTTCTTCAATTATTACCTCCTAAAACTCATCATGTGGATGGTTCATGGAGTATAAATTTGTTGTTATAAAGGTGATTATGACATGTATCCACACTTAACATTAAGGGGGAGTATTGGACCAATTAATGGTTACGTGGTGTTATTTATGTACCCTTAATATATTAAATTACATTGGTTAAATAATAATATATTTTATTATTTATCATGAGTTTAATCACGTGCAAATAAATAATAAAATATATTAAATGACATTTGGAGAGGTTAGTCCCTTTAATGTGGTGGTTAGAAAAGGTCACATTATAATGGTCATATTACCTTGCCTATATAATAAAGAGTTTATATTGTAAGATAAATGAAAAAAAAAAGAATTGAGACAAATGAGGAAATGTGGAGAACACATTTCCAAGTTATGTGAAGATTGATTGAGAATAAGTGAGAGGAAGAAAGATTGTATTGGGTACTTGTTATTTTTTCATAATATGAATAATATTTGTGAGTTTTTTTACCTCTCAGATATTTCTCTACGTATATCTTGTGTTGGTTTCATGTATGCCTTTGTTCTTGATCTCATATGTAGATCTATTGCTCATATGCATTATTTTGCTTAATTTATCAAGAACTATATTGGCCTGAGGTTTTTTTGGACTATGTAAGTAGTGCTCAGTTACTGAGGTTAGCTCAGACATTAAAAAATAATTATTACTCCCATTCTTCATATTTTATTCTCACTGATTGTCCATTTTTAACATTGCCCTCTTGTTTAGGTCATCCTACATCAGGGAAGCTTTGAAGTTTTCTCAACCTTATTATATTTTAACATTGTCTACTTTTTATTCTTTGTTTTTTCTCTCATTTATTGGAGAATAACATTGGTTTGAGGTATCTTTTTTGACTATGTAGGTAGTTTTGAATTTATAAGCCACCCCTATCTTATGTAGAACTCATAAGGACCCCTTAAGATGTCTGCACACTTGTGTAGTATTGAGTTACTTGTGTAGAAAGAGGTCTGCAAAGAACAATTCTAAATTATGAAGAACATGTTCAAGACATTTGATATTATTGTGTGATCCTATTCAGAATAATTCTTATGCCTTCATAAAAATGTTCTACATCAAATCATAGAGTTTCACTTCTATGCCCTTACAAATCATAATCTCCAATTTAAGTTATGCACCATTTACTTTGCAAGTTGATATAAGTCCTAGATATGAAATGCAAACTTGAGAGAACCATCAAAAAGTATTTGATGTATAATATTTAAGGTTTATTCAATCCCTCAAAAGAATTTTATATCTTCACAATTCATAAGCTTGCAAATTCACTGCACAACCAACTCTCTATGCAACCTTTAGTGCACACATGGTCCCAAAAGGTAGGTTCACAACAAGTAGGTTAAGATGTGAATTCCTAAATTATATATTTTGTATGTAATATTCTCTATAGGGTTTCTCATGCTCAAATAATGAGGCCTCAAACTTAATTGTAGAATATTAAACCTTTGTCTTCATAATTCATAGCCTACAATCTAAGTCACATGCCAACTCCACTATAGACTCTCAACTTCAAATGGGTTCCATGTACACTTTTATGTAGGATGTATCCAAGTCAAAGCTATAAGCAACCTTCAGTAGACAAATCATCCCAAAATTTAGGTGTACATGAGCAAAGCTCAGCTATATGTGCAATATGATATGGTAGAGTCTAAGGATATGTCAGTATAAATCCATGTCAGTATATTAGACCTAAGTGGATTGAAAAGTTGAAGCCATAAGAAATATTAGTAGTTGAACCTAATTAGATGTCGAGGAGAATTCGAGTTAAAGGTGGAATTACATGTAAGGGTTATTATTAGGTTGTCAGAACATGGGCACATGATCTCTTCTGATAAAGATCACAACTACCTCTCCACATCATCATTAAATGTTGTAACTAACTCTATAGTGGGTGAGATTTTAGTTAATGACCCATGGGTTTATCATTTCCTATAAAATTTTAGGTCCTTCATTATAAAATGGTTGACATATTTTGAGCACTATAATGATGCCAAAATTTGTCCTCCAAAGAGCTCTCTTCTTGTATAATAAAACTTTACCTATTTGAGTTTGTAATATTGCCTTAGACATTGTGATTAATAAGAACTATCTTAATTTCTTCATTCTCTAAATTTTATGTGAACTATTGGTTGTTGATCTCTATCTATGTATGTTCATCCCTCTCATTCTTGTCTTCCCTTTACATCTCTGTGTAGAACTAGAAATCTTTACAGGTCATGTGTGTGTGTGTGTGTGTGTGTGTGTGTGTGTGTGTGTGTGTGTGTGTGTGTGTGTGTGTGTGTGTGTGTGTGTGTGTGTGTGTGTGTGTGTGTGTGTGTGTGTGTGTGTGTGTGTGTGTGTGTGTGTGTGTGTGTGTGTGTTTATGTAGGAATTATCTATGGACTGTTTATCATCCTTCTTAGTGCTATGTTGTGTTTCCTTATTTTCATGTAAAACACTTATGCATTGTGTTTGGTTTAAAGTTTATGTATTTAGTCTATTAGTTTTATTGTGTTGTTAATTAGGTGAAGTACTCTCTCTATTTTTGATCCATCACTGTTTACATTCCAACAACCCTCTTACCTTTTCTCTCACTTTTCCCCTTGTCAAGTTTAGGTTTTGCACTAGTAGATTTCATTTTGATCTTTATAGATATGCACACTAGTCTTAAACTAGGTGCATCTAGAATAGAAGGAAGCTGGCCTAATCTAGAGGTTCTTACCAAGGAGTGAAAGATTCCCACACCTTTGGGGACAATCACATTATTATACAAAGACACTGAATCACTCTCTAACATGTATGTCCAAGGAACTAGGTGCAAAAAAGCTATGTATAATCAAGGATGAGATCCATTCATAGTTGAGTGCACATTTCAAGAGATAAAAGTTTTTGGCATGATTAGTAAGATAAGTTTGAATGTTGGCTGAGATATTCATGCCACTCTCAGTGATTTAAGTGTTGAAGATACTCTGTAAAGCACTTGGCAACTCCAAATGTCACATCTACTAGTTTAAGCATCCAGAGTGCCCAAAATTATGTCTTCCCCCCATTCCACAAAAATTCTATTTTTATGCCTTAATTTCATCCATATTAGGCTAAGAGTGCTCTTAGTTTTACAAAAAATTGACCTAAATAAGCAAGATACCAGCCTCCTTATAGTGCTTACCTCCCTTCCATGCCTGTTAAGCATTTTTGGCAACTTGTATATGCTTATGCTAAGCCCTTTGAAAGCTATGTTGCTCTTAGTCAACATTGTTACCCTCCTAACAAGTCCTAACAAAACATTAGATACATCCTACTAGATTTCAACCAATAAATGAATCAGATTGACAAAGAGCTAGATTATGTTAGATAATAGTTGGAGATTGCTCACCAAGCTTACATGCACTAATAGGAGACGAAAGAGAAAGAAAGGTATGAATAATAAAGCTTAGATATGAAAATCATAGCTAGGGAAGATTATATGTATCAACTACTTATGTAAGCACAAGATATTAAATCCCAATTAGTCATATATATCCATAGTTTCAATCGAGTTTCTCCTATGATTGTAGACCCATCCATGAGGTGGGAAGCTTTTACATTCAAAATCTATAGCTTCAAGCAAGGTAAGCCCTTTGAGCCTTTTGGTGAGATTACTAAATTCAAAATCCCTAGATTTAGAGGTTTCCCTCCTAAAAGAGAGCCTATGCCTATGAAAAATAAAAAACCCATTCATCTTCAAGAGCCTCAAACTCAAACATGACAACCTTCTTTGACCCAACATCCTAATTTTAGGATGCCCAACCTAGTTAAGGGCACTCCTTCACCAATAAAATCCTCATGTCTTCCCACCATCTCCCTTTTTGGAGGGGGCCTGACTATGTGGGGAACAAATAAAGATCATATATATGAAGAGGAGATAACGTCAAGTGAGAATGAGGAGATAATCATTGATATTTATCTTTATGTCATCAGGCTAGAAGGGTTGCACCTATAGTAGGAGGAGGAAACTTGATCTAGTTGGCTAGGTTTTGATCTCATGGAGGAAATGATCCTTGAAGATGAAGGATTAAATTCCCTTCATAAGGAATATTTTTAGACCCCTAACCTATTTGGAAAACTCCCTCCCTTCATTTAAGATGAGACAAGTTCAATCCTTCTCTAGAGGAGGAGTATGAAAAGGAGGGAGAATTTGGGACTGTTTGCTTATTTGATGAGATGATACTCTACATGTTGGATTAATACCTTAACAATGAGCAATATGATGAGGAAGAACTTTTTCTTCAAGAGGGACACCCCAATCAGCTCAAGAGTAATGTGTAGATGCCAAAAAATGATATGGAGTTGCAAGGTTTGTTTGAGATCTTAGAATTAGGTTATGTTCTTCTGTGTCCTCATTAGATCCAAAGAGTGTGACCTTATCAAATAAGTTAGGAAGCAAGAAGGAGGTATTCCATCAAACTTGCCTTCCTAGGGGTCTTGTGCTGACCTATTTAATATTTATAGAGAGGGATATCAATTCTTGGATGTTCCCATGATTTCTTACACCCCTTATGAGACAACACATACCTATTTTGGTCTCAATCTCCCAAGAAGCATCACCCACTCCCTCTTGAGGACAAACCTAGCATGTAGCATGAGGATTAGGAGGAGGTTTTAGAGGCAAGTGTGCTTTATTTTCACTCTCCCAAGAACTTAGTAGGGGAGATTATAAAGGACATGTTTAACTCAGATGAGTAGCTATAGTATAAATAAAGGATCCCTCCCATTGAGGAGGAAGAACCTAAGCTGGTGTTCATCTTTACACTCTTATAAATTAATTATTTGAGTAGCCAACTTATAAATCATGTTGTTTCCTATTTGTGGCTTTTGATTGGTAATAAACTTATGCATGGAAAAAATGTCCTCAAGGTATTTTTTTTGACCCAACTAGACAAGGTCCTTGTTTTTAGTTTGTATATAGTAGATTAGTTACTTTTATTTTTCATAAGTGCCTACGTGCACATGCATATAGTCTTAGTTTAGTTATTTTACTTCCTCTAAGTATATCTCACATTTTTTTTGTCATCCCTTGCCCCCTTTTTTTTATCAAAGGCATGTATCAGTTCATTTATTTAATGGAGGTTCAAGAATTCATCTAGTACCTGGGTGCATATATCAAGATGATTCAACACCCTTAAACACATATAAATCACACTTTCAGATCAGTCATATCTCTAAGGATTCAATGAATATGTACCCATTGTGTTGACTTAATAAGTCACCCTTAGCTTGGATAGAACTCATAAGGACCCCACAAGATGTTTGCATGCTTGTGTAGTGTTGAGTTCCCTAAAGGTAAGCTTATGCACAAATGATTCCTATTTATTCCTACACTCATCAGTCATCATAGGTTTACATATCAATTAAGTATAAATCTATTCATGAAATTAGCCTTCATCATGCCAACATGGCATGTAGATTAGAGTGTGCAGGTCCCCAGACTTTAGGTAGTGTATAAAGAGGTCTGTAGGGAATAATTCTAAATTATGAAGAACATGCTCAAGACATTAAATCTTCTTTCATGATCCTATCCATAAGAATTATTATTAATTCATAAAAAAATTCCATGTCAAATCACATATTTTCAATTTTGTTCCCTTACAAATCGTAAGTTGTGATCTAAGCTATGCATCATCTACTTCACAGGCTGATATAAGTCCTAGATAAAAATATAGACTTGAGAGAATAATTAAAAGGGATTTGATGTAGAAGAGTTAAGGTTTATATAATCCCCTAAAATAATTCTACATCTATAAAATTCACATGATCATAATTTCACTATGTAGCTAGCTCTTTATGTAACTTTCAGTTTGCACATGGTCCTAAAAGGTAGGTACTTAGCATGTAAGTATAGATGTACATGCCCAAATTATATTTTTTATGTGAAATTTTCTTTAGGGGTTTTTTCACACTCAAATGATGAGGAATCATGCTTAATCATAGAATATTGTGCTTACACATTCAAAATTCACATGCTTTAATCTAAGTCACATGAAAAAACCACCATAGACTCTCAACTCTAGATGGGTTATGTGTGTACCTTTATGTAGGATATATCCAAGTCAAAAGTGTGCACAACTTTCAATGTGCACATGGTCCCAAAAGGTTGTTTTTCACAATAAAAACTTAGTCAAATGTGTAAGATGATATGATAGAGTCTAAGGATATGCCTACATAGTTCCACACCATTAACTTAGACCCAGGTAGATTAACAACTAGAAGCCATAAGCAATGATGATAGTTGAACCCGATTAGACATTGAGGAGAAGTTGAGTTAAAGAAGGGAATTTGATGTAAGGGTGGTTATCATGTTGTCAAAATATGGGCACATGATCTCTTTTTATAAATATCCCAAATACCTCTCCACATCACCATTAAATGTTGTAACTACCTCTATAGTGGGTGAGATTCCAATTAATGACCCATGGGTTTCTCATTGCATATAAAATCATGGGTCCTTCATTGTAAAATGATTGACATATTTTGATCACTATAATGTTTCTAAAATTTTCCCTCTCCTAGTATAAAAAAGCTCTACCTATTCAAGTTTATAACATTGCATTAGACATTGAAATTAATAAGATTTATCTTAATTTCTTCATTCTTTGCATTCTGTGTGCATCATTAGTTGTTGATCTCTATTTGTGTATGTTCATCCCTTTCATTATTGTCCTCCCTTTGCACCTCTATGTAGAACTAAAATTCCTTGTAGGTCATATTATATGTATACATAAGTCTATGTATGCCTTATTTGTGGACCATCTATCATCCCTCTGAATGATGCACTTTGTTCCCTTACCTCCATGTAAAACCCTTATGCATTGCATCTAGTTTGAAGTTTATATATTTAGTCTATTAGTTTTATTATGTCATTAATTAGGTGAGGTGATCACTCTATTATTGATGCATCACACTTTACATTCCAACAACCCTCTTACCTTTTATTTCTCTTTTTCCCTTGTCAAGTTTAAGTTTAACACTAGTATATTTCATTCTACTCTTTGTAGGTCTACATGCTAGTCTTAAACTAGGTGCATCTAAAATATAAAAAAGCTAACCTACTCTAAAGGTTCATCCCAAGAAGTGAAAGATTTTCACACCGGTGGATGATCCCATTGTTATAAAAAAACATTGAATCAATCTTTAGCATGCAGGTTTAAGGCACTAGGTGTGGAGGAACCATACACAGTCAAGCATGAGAGCCATTCACATGCAGGTGCACATTTTGAGTGATAACAAACAACACTTATTTACTAAGGTTTGATCAACCACCCCTTAATTTATCTTCCTTTTCCACTTGAATCCTCTTCCTTCTCCATTTTTATACCTATCTATTCATCACCTCATCCCCTTCGTCTTGTTAATCTCTTTTAAGTACCTTTCTAACTTGTCAATCTCTTTTAAAAAAAGGATTGACAACCTTCCTCATTCATCTCTCAAGATTATCTCCTAAAAATCCACCATTAACTCCACTTAGTATGTCACCTCACCACATTTCATTTTATTTATTATGCACACTTAATTGCTCATTCCACCACCCACTTATTCATATTTTTTTCCCTTTCTCCACTTATTCACAACCTTGTCCATTGTATCATTCATCTTATTTCATCATCCTCATAATTTACCCTTTCCATTGGTAGTTTTACATATCCTCTTCATCACTATCCTTCCTCAACCATTCCACATCATCATTTTACCATGCATAATTATGGACACGTTCTTCATTCCCCTTTTCAACTGCTGCATCTTTTTATTATTTTATACCACCTTCTTAATTTTGTCTCTTACACTAATTTTGATTAATTTTTATTCTAATTATTATTTATTATTTTTTACCATCTTTTGTATCTTGCATGATTTTTGTTTATTCTATTTATTATATCCCCAATATTATTCTTATTTTCTCACGTTCCCTCCTATTTTCTGCATCCCTCTTTTCTTCTTCTTTGTGATAATATTTTTACTTTGGCATTATTCATTTTTTTGGGTTTATTTTAATCCTTCCCACCTTTTTCCATCTTATATCTTCCTCCAAAACTAGCTCTAGGTAGCTCTTTATCCTTTGAGAAGCCTTCCATAATTGTAATTTTCCTCTTATTTATGCAAGCCTTTATATTTTGCTATCCCATTTTCTTGTTTCCATCTCTGTACACAATTATGTTTTGCATCTATGTGAGCATTCATACTTTGTATCCTTTTAAACCCTTTACTTAGGCCTCCCTTTTTATTCTTATCATCCCTTATCTTCGTCTTTATCTCCTTAGTTGTCTTTATTTGAAACTTTGTTTCTTCACTTCTTTTTTATTCATTTTCCATTCTCTTTCAACTATTTGTTCACCAAATCATCCTTTTTCATCTTGTTAATTTATTCTAATCAACCATTCAAGATGTCAATCTATTCTAATAGGATGATTAACACCCACCCTATCTCTTTGCCTTTTTGCCCACCCATCCTCCAATTCACCCCATTTTTATTAACCCTTTTCCCATTTTTCATCCCATTTTCATCTCCAATGACACCATTTGATCTACTTTAGTGTTCATCTCCTTGTATATCACCATTTATCCTATCAATACATAGTTGGTCATGATATAACCTACTTTTTAAATATCCTACCATCTTGTTTGCCTCCTTATTCCACTCCCTTGCCCTCCTAGTTCCATTTATTTCATGTGTTTCCTTTTTATTAATTTTCATCAAAATTTTTTTTTCTCCTTGGTCTATTTTAGAATTTTTTTAACTAATTTTAGTTCCTACCACATTTCTCATCATCTCATTCCCATGCGTGACTGCTAACATTTTTTCCATTCACTTTCAATTCCCTAGTCTCCTATTTTTAGAATATTCCTCTCATTCCAATATTATGTATTTTTTTATTCTTCTCATTTACATGTTTCATTTAATTTTTATCATCCTCCTTGATTTCACTTGGTGAAATCAGTCTTGCTTCATAATCATTTTTCTTCTTCTCTATGTAAAGACCCTTACATAATTATCCCTCATCATCATCCTTTTTATCAATGAAATCACTTTCTTATCCATACTCCTTCATCCATATCTTTTTCATCCTTAGCATCAACATCAAATATTTGATTTCTCTTACATTCATCCATTATCAATCAAGATTCTCACCCATCAGGGTGCAGTCACTAGTTTATACTACTCCTACATGTATCTCCATACATGTTTACACACACCATATGATATCTTGATTTAATGCATGAAATATTAACAAGTTCACTACTTAAAGTTCATCCATTTATTCATTAAATATCTCTACATGTTATGCATGCGTATTCCTCATGTGTCTTATCCCTCTCTAGTTACTCCCTTAACTACTTTATGCGTTAGCTATCTATAAACTCTAGCCAGTTTTGGAGGCTCCTTCTTTCTCCACTTTCATTACAAATTTGCTCTCATTATTATAAGAGATAAATATCCATTCTCTCACCATTTTATGAGCTCAATTTTATTACCTAGTCACATTATTGATTATTTATTTCTCTACTCTAGCCATTTTTATGGGCTACTTATCCTTATTTCATGATCTCACCATTTTTAAAGCTCACTTTAAATTACCTAATCACTTTCTTGACTATTTCTATCTCCACTCTAGATATTTTTATGGGCTACATGTCCCTATTTAATGCCCTCACCATTTTATGAACTTACTTTTATTCCCTCATTATTTTATCGACTATTATTTTCTAAACTAGACATTTTTATAGGATACTTGTCCCTTTTTCATGCTCTCATCATTTTGTAAGCTCAATTTTATTCCCTAGTCACTTTATTAACTATTTATTTATCTACTCTAGCTAATTTTATATGCTACTTGTCCCTCTTTCATGATCTCACCATTTTGCGAGCTCATTTTTATTCCCTAGTCAATTTACAAACTATTATTTTCTATATTCTAGCCATTTTTATGGAATACTTGTTCCACTTTTATGCTCTCACTATTTTACAAGCTATTCTCTTCTACAATCTTCCTTTTCCAATATTTTAACATATATATTACTCCAAAAAACCCAAAACATTGACACTCTTTCCCAAATTCTAAACACACTTACAACCCTCTAACTTTCCAAAAACCATAAAAATTTAAAAATCCCAAAAATAACTTAAACATCAAAAATTCAAAAAAAAGGGGATTAAGATCTCCATGAGAGATATAAAGACACAAAATATTTATTCACTTTGTCATCCTATTCACCAGTGGCCTTTGGTCCTATTTTGGATGACATTCTTTTATACATGTATCGGGTGGGAACCTCTTATACTACCATAATAATTTATACTTAACATTGTCATTCCTTCATTTCACTCCCATTTATGGGAGAACTACATCTATCTGAAGTCCACATCGACTATGTAGGTATAAACTTAGATTCATGGGGCATCTTAGGTCAGTTCATCCACTCTCATTATCCTTCCACCTTTCCTACTCCATTTGACACTCTCGCCATTTGATGAGTATCCATTCCTATTTTTCCTATACAATCAATCTTTTACTTGTCATAATTATTATTTTTATCTTATTTCTTGGGAGAACTACATTTGGCCTAAATTTCATTAGACTATGTAGGCAGTGTCCACTTGCATGGGTTATTTGGAAATAACTCAACCACTCTCTCTTCCTTCTTCATTTCCCCTACCTAATATATTCAAATCATATTATTCTATATCAACTCATCATATTCTTGTACATCAATAAACATAATAAAAACTAAACCCATCAAGCAAAAATTTTAATAGCGTCGTAAGCCTATGTAAAATTCATGAAAAATAAGCACTCGTTTATTTAATTAAAGTGAGAGGTTTTGCACAACTTATACAAATTGGTGTAAGAACCATAACCAAATTACATACATTTCACCTCAGGGACATACAAATATTTTTACCACTTAGGCATTGTACCTTGGTCTGGTCACCCTCCTTGTACCTGACTAATTATTTGTCTACTCTGGATTATGCTTGTACCCTTCACTTCATAGGTTTCATATTGATTTGGCATCTAACATATACATCCTCATGCACACTTGGATTACGAGGATAATCTCTACATAATGGCCAAACATATTGTAGGCTACACTTGTTAATTTATCAGTGCCTCTATGATTATTGGTGGATGTATTATACTCATACCCTCCACATGCATCAGTCCTTGTAGAGGCTCATGTTTTCCAACTCAACATCTCAAGTAGTAAAACATACACATCCTATATTGTGCCTATGGAATAAAATCCATTGTTTTTTATTCTAATAGATCCATAACTCAATGCAAAGTCTAAAAATTTTACACATTCAACTTGTAGATCTTAGGTAGAGGTGGTGGCTATCGATCATCCCTTCCTACATTACCACTACTCCTATTATATGCCATGTAGGGATTTGGTGGATTTTTTTCTAAATATAGAATCAATCACCACATATATCTAATAATTAATTACACAAATATAGTTTCCCAAAAGGGATATATAACAACCATGATTGATCTTTTTCTATCATGTCGCATCATCTCCAGTGACTATAGGGGTCCAAAAATATCATGGCTTCTAGGAAATAATCACACCACTCAACCAAAATTAATGTCATTTCTTATTTTTAGTAGTCCTAGAGTCCTTTATGCCTATCCTTATTCACCATCATCACATGGCATCTCTTCTTTATGTTCCCCCCTATGCCACAAATTTTGAAAGCCTTCTCTAACATTTTTTATTAATTATGAGAAAAAATATCCAATGCCTTTTACACACTAATAATTTAATTATTAATTTTTGGTTGTGTTTCTATGTGATTTCTTGTTAATGTATTTTATTTTATTTTCCTTTCTTCAGTTGCCTATGGTTTATTGCATTATGTTGAAATTGCCTATTTAGGCTTAATGGGTCTAACTAGCCTGTCAAGGTTCTCTGCCATATCAAAGGACCAAAGAACCTGATGAAAGCATTGAGATAATTTAGAATAAAAATTAGGGGGTTTGTTTTCATTTCTCTACCTCAATATTATATAGGGTTTCTTATACTTTTGTTTTCTTAGTGAAGATCCTACCTATAGGTGGTAGTTTTGCACTTTTGACTATGTGAGAGAGTACACTTCCCTCTTCATGATAATATTATATACATTTTTTAATGTTCACATAATTATTATGAAGTTTTTAAAATTTTTGATCTTCATATACTTCATTAGACCCTATCATGGCTCCTTTGCTCAATCTACTATGTTTCTACAATCAGGCCTATAGGTGGTGGTTTTAGGCCCTTTTTGACTGTGGGTACTTCATTTGAGAGGAAAATTGGTATTTAATTGAATAATTTGGTGCCATAATCATGTTTGTGTCCCTAAATTATTCCTTATAAGCCTCTAAATCTTCTTTTTCTCATCACACTTTAGTGTTCCTCCAACTTTGTAATCACAGTCCTGTTTCCATTAAAATCTTAGTTGTGCCTATCTTCTTAAGGAGAGTTAGTGGTGTTGATCATTGATAGACCATGATATATATATATATATATATATATATATATATATATATATATATATATATATGTATATATATATCATGATTCATTGTAGTGACTTATGATTATACAACACTCCCCAATATTTCTCTAGATTTAATCCCAATAGTCCATTTGTTTGGTTTGCCTAATAGGCAACTACAATCAGGACTGTGAGGGCCTACCTTTCTAGGTCTTGGATGAGAGTGGTTATGAGTATAGTTTAGTGATATGAATGAGGAAAGAACCATATATGTTAAGGTGTGGAGCCTAAAAGCTTCACATATGAGTGCATTTAACAGTTTCGGGTCTACACAGTCATCGGCGTCGGTTAGGAGCGACCGACGTCGGTCCAGTGCAGTTGAATAGACACCTGCGTCAGCAGAGGATCGGCCAACATCGGTCACAGGCAAGCAGGCAAGAATTGGCGTTGGTTACCTGTGCATCCAAAATGCTATTTCTGAGGATAGAAGCGACTGTTTGCATGACGAGTTTAAGTCTTAGTCTTAAGTTCACGTTTCTATTATTAGTAAGATTGTTTTTAGAGCCCTTGTTCAAGAGGCTTAACTGTTGGTTGTAAGTGCATGCTCAAGTTTCCTAATTCTATATGTAGAATTAGATCTTCTTAGCTTAGTGTTAATTATTATAGTAATTCATTGTATGTGAATGTTGAAGAACAGTACAAAGTTGTATCAATCCAGGTTGTTGGAATTGATTGTACTTGAGAGAGAGAGAGCTCTTAAGGGATAGAGATCTAGAGAGAGATCTTGTGAATTTGAGAGAGGTGTGGAAGAAAGAAGTTTCTTCAATTGTATTCCTTTTGTAAAGAGTTTTGATACAAGTTTTCAGGGTGGTTTCTTGTATCTCTTGTTCGTTTCTATTATTTGATTCTAGTTACTTATCTATCTAATTTAATTTCGTGGTTTATTGCTTTCATAAGTGTAATCTATTGTTGGTTGATCCCCAATAAGTGGTATCAGAGCCTTGGTTGAAGGTTTAGAGTTTGATATCCAATAATTGGTATCAAAGCTCAGGTTCACTAACAGGCAGTTCAAATCTGTGTAGTGTGTATTGATTACAGGTTGCTCACAGGAGTTTTTGTAGGGATTTCTGTTTGAGTGGGAGAAGCAATGGCAGATGAAGGCAAACTGAGAATGGAGAAGTTCAATGGCAAAAACTATCAACATTGGAGAATGTAGATAGAGGACTATCTGTATTAGAAGGATCTATACTTATCGTTAGGTGGGGTTGCAAAGAAGCCCAAAGACATGGAGGATGAAGAATGGGAAGTTCTTGACAGAAAGGCTCTAGGGTCTATAAGACTGAGTCTTACATCTACTGTGATATCTAATTTATCACAGGCAAAAACAATGGTAGAGTTGATGACTACTCTAGCAAATTTGTATGAAAAACCCTCAGCTTCTAATAAGGTATATCTTATGAAGTAGCTATTCAATTTGCATATGCAGGAAGGTGGATATGTATCTAATCACCTGAATGATTTCCATGGTATTGTAAATCAATTAAGTTCAGTCAAAATTGTATTTGATGATGAAATAAAAGCTCTTTTAATATTATGTTCTTTGCCTGAAAGTTGGCATAGCTTAGTAATGGCAGTTAGCAATACTGCATCTGCATCAAATATTTTAAAAGTAGAGGATGTTGTTAGTGTTATCTTGAATGAGGAAATTCACAGGAAAAGCACATAAGAGACATCTGGGAACACTTTAAGTTTTGAGAGCAGGGAAAGGCAAAAAGAGAAGAGCAAGAAAGGGAGATCAAGATCCAAGTCTAAGGGGAAAGGCAAATCCAAATCCAGAAATGGCAGAAGGCCACAATGCTAGAATTGTGGAAAGATGGGGCACATAAGTAGAGATTGCTGGTCAAAGCCTAAGGAGGACAATCAACACGAAGGAAAAGAAGAAGCAAAGGTTGAGGGTATTGCACAAGATGCTTTAATATTCTCTCTGCATAATAATATAGAATCTTGGGTATTAGATTCTGGTGCATCTTTTCATGCTACCCCTAATAGGGAATATTTTAGTGACTATATCCATGGAGATTTTGGAATAGTATATCTGGGGGATGATGAACCCTGTAAAATTATTGGCAAAGGTAAAGTGCAGCTGAAAATGCAGAATGGCAACACATGGGTGTTGAGAGAAGTTATGCATGTTCCTAGCTTGAAGAGAAATTTGATTTCTGCAGGACAGTTAGGGGATGAGGGTTGTACAGTAACTCTCACAACAGAATCTTGGAAGGTGACCAAGGGTGCACTTGTTATGGCCAGAGGTAAGAGAGTAGGTACTCTCTATTTGTGTAATTGTGTTACTAACAATTCTCCTTCTGTATTATCTACTTTAGATGTGGATGCAAAATTGTGGCACTCAAGGCTTGGCCACATGAGTGAGAAGGGGATGTCAATTCTTAAGTTTAAAGGTAAGCTTTCAGATTTAAAAAGCATGGATCTAGAATTTTGTGATCACTGTGTATTTGGAAAATAGAAAAGGGTTAGTTTTCTCAAGACTGGGTCTACAAAAAAGAAGCATAAGATGTAGCTTGTTCACACAGATGTGTGGGGACCGACCCAGGTAGCTTCTATTGGAGGATCACAGTACTATGTTTCATTCATAGATGATGCTACATGAAAGGTATGGATCTACTGTATTAAGAAGAAATCTGATGTATTTGAGACTTTTAAGATTTGAAAAGCTATGGTTGAGAATGAAATATGCAAAAGATTAAAGTGCCTGAGATCTGACAATGGTGGAGAGTTTTGCAGTTATAAGTTCAACTGGTATTGTTACATGCATGGAATTTGTAGGCAAAGAACGGTTCTAAGGACACCTCAACAGAATGGAATTGCTGAAAGGATGAATAGAACAATCATGGAGCGTGCAAGATGTATGAGATTGCATGATGGTTTGCCTTTAGAGTTTTGGGCAGAAGCTATTGACACTGCAGTGTACCTGATTAATAGAGGACCCTCTACAGCTCTGGATGGTGGAATTCTAGAAGAGGCTTGGATAGGTAAAAAGGTAGATCTCTCTTTTCTCAAAGTTTTTGGTTGTGAAGCCTTTGTGCACATAGATAAGGAAAATAGAAAGAAGCTCGATGCTAAGTCTATGAGGTGCACGTTTATTGGCTATGGCTCAGATGATTTTGGTTTCAGATTTTGGAATCTAGGAACTAACAAGGTAATTAGGAGCTGTGACGTTGTTTTCAATGAAAAAGTGATGTATAGTGATTAGCTGAAGAAGCTGAATCAATCTGGGCAGAACAATAGTGAATTGGACAAGGTGATGGTCCAAAATGAGCTCGCGGGAAAAAGAAATAATCACTTGCAAGAAAACATAGAGACCGACATCAGCAGTATAGGAACTGGCATCGACAGAATAGAAACTGATGTCGGTCATACAGAGACTGATGTTGGCAGGACAGGCACCAGCGTCGATCAGGCAGAACCGGTGTTGGCTAGTAACAGGTCTGGTGGTGATTGAAGTCGGTCACTGTCAGAGAATTTGGGTGGACAACATGTTGTGAATGAGTCTCAGACACCCATCAGGAGGTCTGAAAGGGTAAGTAAGCCTCCGATTAGATATTCTCCTTCTTTATTTTATTTATTGCTAACTGATGGTGGAAAACCAGAGAGATTTAAAGAAGCAATATAGGTGGAGTCCAAGAGTCAGTGGGAGCGTGGCATGGTTAAGGAGATGGAGTCCTTAAGAGAGAGCCAAACATGGGATTTGGTTGAATTTCCAGCTGGTAAGAGAACACTGAAGAACAGATGGACCTACAGGTTGAAAGAAGGTGAGAATGGACAAATGAGATATAAGGCCAGATTGGTAGTGAAAGGATTTGCACAAAAGCCAGGTATTGATTTTGGTGAGATTTTTTCTCCTATTTTTAAAATGACTTCCATACAGATTGTACTGTCTTTGGTTGCTATTGAGGTTTGCATCTTGAGCAGCTAGATGTTAAGACAATGTTTCTTCATGGAGATTTGGATGAGGAAATTTATATGGAAAAACATGAAGGATTTGAGGTCAAGGGTAAGGAGAAGTTAGTGTGCAAACTGAAGAAAAGCTTGTATGGCCTCAAACAAGCTCTTAGACAGTGGTATTTGAAATTTGACAGGTTTATGACTGAGCATGGCTACAGTAGGTGTCAATCTGACCATTGTGTGTATTTTAAGAGATTGGACAATGGTAGATATATTATTCTATTGTTGTATGTAGATGATATGCTGGTTGTAGGATCACACATGTAGGATATCTCTGAGCTTAAGGTGAAATTAGCTCAAACATTTGCTATGAAGGATTTGGGAGCAGCAAAGAAAAGCCTTGGCATGAGCATTAAGAGAGATAGGAAAAATCACAGGCTGATATTGTCTCAAGAGGATTATGTGGACAAGGTGTTGAAACGGTTCAATATGCAAGATGCTAAACCGGTAAGCACACCTTTGGCTGGACATTTTAATTTGAATAAAGAACAATGTCCTAATTCACATGATGAGATAGAGTACATGAGTAAGGTTCCATATTCTTCCGCAGTAGGGAGTTTGATGTATGCAATGGTGTGTACTAGACTGGATATTGCCCAAGCAATGGGAGTTATAAGTAAGTATATGGCCAATCCAGGTAAGGAACATTGGAAAGCAGTTTAATGGATCCTTAGATATCTGAGAGGAACCAACAGTAGGCACTTGTGCTATGGAGGTTTAGATACTTCTCTACATGGTTATTTAGATTCAGATATGGTAAGTGATTTGGATGGCAGGAGGAGCACTAAAGGTTATGTTTTCACTATAGGTGGAACGACGGTTAGCTGGATATCTAAGTTGCAGAAGGTTGTTGCCTTGTCAACTACAGAAGCAGAGTATATTGCAGCCACAGAAGCTAGCAAAGAGATGATATGGATGACACGGTTCATGGAAGAGCTTGGAAGGGAGCATGGGAGTTGCAGATTGTATAGTGATAGTCAGAGTGTAATCCATTTGGCTAAGAATTCAGCCTTTCATTCAAGAACCAAGCACATACAGCTAAGGTACCATTTCATATGACAGCTATTGGAAGATGGTGAGTTGAAGCTGGAGAAGATCCATACAGATAGGAGTCCTGCTGGTATGTTAACCAAGCCGGTTACAAAGGAGAAGTTGAATCTTCATTCAACTTCTGTTGGTCTTCATAATTGAGTTGAAGATGGAGGAGCTAGAAGATGTTGCTGTACAGGTACTGGTGCAGCTGTTTATCTCTAAGTGGGAGATTGTTAAGGTGTGGAGCCTAAAAGCTTCACATATGAGCGCATTTAATAGTTTCAAGTCTACACAGTCATCGGCATCAGTTAGGAGTGACTGACGTCGGTCCAGTGCAGTTGAATAGACGCCGATGTCGGCAGAGGATCGGCTGATGTCAGTCACAGGCAAGCAGGTAGGAACTGGCGTTGGTTACCTGTGCATTTAGAATGCTATTTTCGAGGATAGAAGTGAGTGTTTACATGATGTGTTTAAGTCTTAGTCTTAAGTTCACGTTTCTATTATTAGTAAAATTGTTTTTAGAGCCCTTGTTTAAGAGGCTTAACTGTTGGTTGTAAGTGCATGCTCAAGTTTCCTAATTCTATATGTAGAATTAGATCTTCTTAGCTTAGTGTGAATTATTGTAGTAATTCATTGTATGTGAATGTTGAAGAATAGTACAGAGTTGTATCAATCCAGGTTGTTGGAATTGATTGTACTTGAGAGAGAGAGAGATCTTAAGGGATAGAGATCTAGAGAGAGATCTTGTGCATTTGAGAGAGGTATGGAAGAAAGAAGTTTCTTCAATTGTATTCCTTTTGTAAAGAGTTTTAATACAAGTTTTCAGGGTGGTTTCTTGTATCTCTTGTTCATTGCTATTATTTGATTCTAGTTACTTATCTATCTAATTTAATTCCGTGGTTTATTGCTTTCATAAGTGTAATCTCTTGTTGGTTGATCCCCAACAATATAAAATTAACATAATATGAATCCAATGAAATTTTAACTTGTCTTGATGGTTTTCCATAGACACTACAATGACACCCTATTCCACTTGTAAAGAGATCACATAATGCATACATGATAGTAACCTTAGAACATAAATTGAAGGTGTCCTTTGACTTAATGAATAATTTTAGTGTCTATGATAGAGAAGGAATAATTTTATGGATTACAATAAACCATAATAAAACTTGAAACATCATCCATTTCCCTTTTCATGCTTTTAATGCTCTACAGCTTGAAAAGACACTCTATGTAGCCTACATAATTGATAACATGAAGGTTTTATAATTGTAAAAGGATAAAACATGTGAAATAGTAGTGGGTAGTGGTATAGATGGACCTTGAGTACTTGTATAATACATTAATGATCATTGATTGCATCAAACCAACCAAAACTGCACTGAAACCATTGCAAATTTGACCCCTACACAAATGAAGAGTGTAAATTTGGTTATTTGAGTTCTTAATGTTTTTTCATAAATAAAAAGGAATTAATATAGAAATAAATGCCCAATATTGTAAGTCTATTAGACCCCCTTCCTCTAGAAAAAATATTGGATCCTCACCTTCTCTCTCTTATTCATACAAACCATAATATTGACTAGCTCTCTTGAGATACTGAGGAGCTCAATGGAAGAAATGGATCAATTTTTGGTATTTCTAACCTTAAAAATCAAATATATCCTTATATAATGCTTTAACTTAATCTCCTATAAATATTTATAACTTTTTCTGACCCTGACACATATGCACAAGCTTGAAACTCCTATTAAACCCCTCTTTTTTTACATCTTTTCATGATTTAGTTTCTTAAAATGTCATTAGACAATGAGAGGATGGAAAATAAAGGTCAAATAAAATTTTAAACTAGATGGTATGGTTGGGGAAGTTGAGTAGTCACATTTTCTAATGTGTGGGGCCTATTTGGTGAGTGAAAGATGGGTTTGACCTCTAAAATAGACCCCTTTATGCATGAAAACAACTTTTTATGACTATAGGATGGAAATGAAACCCTTTTTAAGACCATTAATTGGTATTGTGTCATAAAAAAAATACTCTTTTCAAAGGTTTACATGCAATTTTGATTCATATATCATGTTTTAAGGGTCATGATAGCTTAGAGAGTTAGTTAAGGCTTGAAATAGGTCTTAGTAAGTAAACCATGGAATACAACCTTAGACACATCCTTAGACCTCATTTTATGAGTCAAATGAGGCTTGGACACCCCTCACATCTTATATCAAGGTTTTCCTTCAAAAAATAGCTTAGAATAGGTTAGATGCAATGTGAACTAGAAGCCTCAAACTTTCCAAATTACCTTAGTTTCTGCTAAGAAACCTTAACTTTATCAAATAATGTTTAGGCCATCCTATAGACCTCAAAATCACTTTAACACTTTTTCACTCACTCAAGGATCATGATGAGGATTAGACACATCATAAAAAGGTCTAAAATAGTTATGACATGAGGATCACTCAAGCAGTGTTTAACCCATACAATGACACCTCAAACAATGCTAAAATGCTTACAAAAGAGACTAAAGAAGACATCACAATTCATGAGGTGACCATGTATGAGATTGAACGGGTTTCATGGAAAATTTTTTTGTTATAGGGGTTGAAATTTGGTCTATTAGGCCAAATTATCAACATATAGTTGATATTACTTTAATTATCATGATATTACCTCTTCCATTTATTCATTTCCTTTAAATTCTTTAGTAATTATACCTATGACTATGATATTATCACACAAATATCCTCCTCTTTATCATCTTATGATGAAATATTAGGAACCTCTACTAACATTGATACATTATATAAGTCAAGATAATTAGGTTGTTGTGAAAATACATTAATCATGGTGGTTGTTTCATTTTTCAGGCTTAGGAGGTTTTACCTTATAACTTGGTTTGAGTGTAAACTTGGAATTGGATGTAGATGTAGTCGATGTGTTTGATACATACTTAAGTTTATTCAATGAGATATGTTTTATTTCATGGTCCCAAACAAGGTGGCATAAGTCATAAAAGGATTCAAATATTTTAAAAATGATGGACTCATGTAAAGAAGCAAGCAAGCTTTACTTGAAGATGTCTTAAAGTTATTTATCTATCATAGGATTGGTTATTTTAGCCAATATTGTCTTGTACCTCAAGACATATTCATCAATAGATTCGTTGGTTCCATTTTTAATTTTTTCAATTTGGGTATAGGAAACTTTTTATAAAATTTAATATATAAATGTTCTAAAATATGATCTACAAGAAGTTTAAATGCTTTCACAGATTGGAAAGGTAAATCATAGAACCACCTCAAAGCGTAATCATTGATCCTCCTTGGAAATAATTTGGTCAAAAGTTTATCATTGGAGGCATAACCAAGGCATGACACATAAATATTGAATATGTTGCCTAGGATCACCCTTGCCATCATAAAATGGGAATTTAGATGTAACAAAACTAGTTGGAAAAGGGTGCAAAGATATCTCAAGTAAAATAGGGTTGTACAATGCATATTGGGAATTAATAGCATGAGAAGACTTTAAAGTGTTTTGTTCAATATTTGTAACCTTTTCCTCTAAGGTATTTAAAACTTTAACGAGTGTTTGAACTTTTAATTCATTGAGGTTTAAATTTGAAATATTAGGAGTCACCAATGGATAAGTGAACATGGTTTGAGTAGTAATAGGCATTAAAACCAATATTTGAGTTGAAATAATTGGTAATTCTATGGTAGATGTATAAATAGTGTTTTTAGGAAATAAAGTTTGAAACACATATCTTATGCTCCCATTAGAAGTATTAAGTTATAATGTTTTCAAGGAGAGGGTTGTTGGTATATGGGGATCAACCATATCTCTAATATCATTATTAGTAGATGGATTTGCTTGGTTATCCATGCTTTTTTATTTTCTAAAATTTATTTTGTAATATGGTTCTTAGGATTTCATCAATATATCAAAGGTTTTGATGAATATGCTCATGAAACAATGTAGTAACTTGCACTTTCCCATGATTTATTTATTCATGTTCATTGGTTTCATTAGATTCATGGTTTTCATTTTAAAAATCTTCTTTTGTGGTAACTTCATCAACATAATACTTATTCTCAACATGAGTGTGACCATGGACCATGGCATATGATTCCTCATTGGTTTAAGACATCTTAGGTGGTAGGAGGTGAAGCTAAATGTGTAAAATAGGCACACCTACCAATCTGGGGCTATGGTTAGGTTGCATGCAAAATAATATAAGTAAGAAATGAAAAAGTATAGCAATCTAAAATGTTAGTTCCATACAAACCCTAAGAATCATAAATGTTTACATTGGTATGAATTAGGTTCAACAAATGTTTAACCCTAAAAATATAGACTAGGAAATCTAGGGTTAAAGGGGTAGAGATAGCCTAATAGCCTGGGGTATAAGATTGGTAGACTATCTTTATAGCAGGCCAAATATTTTTGAAACTTAGATAAATATATACTAAGTTTACTATGTTGAGATATGCTAAAAATATAAATTATAAATATGATAGATGTTGAAATAATAATGGAAAGCAAAGTTCTTATATGGTTCTAATGATAATATAGATCTAGATCTAGAATAGGTAGGAAGAAGATTGAAAGAATATTTTAGAATAATTACCAAATTCTAGATTTAGTGCCTCTGTATCCTCAAACACTTACATCATCCTAGGATGGTTATATCGATGCTAGTGTCTGGGTTGTATGTAGGTGTCTTTTATGAAATACCTACTATAATAGGATTTGACCATTGGATGCTTCTAGGTTTTCTATTTCCTTCATTTTGTGCATTTATATTTATGTCATGGACTATACCTTATTTTCAAATAGCAAAACCCTAGTTCTTCCTCCTCATTGTGGCTATGGGTAATATGGGTTAGTGGGCACATGGTGTCGAGCTACTCCAAATATCTCTCTATTAATGAGTGTTTGCTACATATCCAATAATTTGAATAAGGCCTCAGACTTATGTGGTTCTCCCCTACATGTTGGCTTGTGTGTAAATCATGTAATATGTGATAAGCAAGTACAACAATGACCTAGCTTATAACTTAGAAAATTTATCTCTTGGGGTGATCCTTCAATACTTGATACTTGTGTATGTGTTTTCCCTATGATAGATATGGAAATAAGAGAAAATAGGGAAGATTTACTCACTTGACTACTTCATTAAATGTATTTGGTAAGTTGCTTGGTGAGTAGGTAATAAGTTTCTAGGTGAGGAGTGAATGTAGGTTGATCTTATATTTATACCAATCCATTTAGATAATAAATCAAATTAAATCACTTATGATAACCATTAGGATATGTTTTATTTGTAAATTAGATGAATTTTAGGGAATTGGACATTTATGATAAAGTAGGACACATGTATCAATGTAGGTAACTATCTGGGGTGTAAGTGTCTAGGGAATAGAAAAATAGGTACATGTTCAAAACTTGTAGTGTCTACCTAACCATATATGGGCTCAATCAATACAATAATAATATGCATTAAAATCCAATGTGTGGATTTTGAGACTTGAGAACTTGTCATTTTGACCTTATAATAGTATTTATACTTGGCTTTGAGATATTTATTTTATGGTTTATAGATTTTTTATGGTATAGGGTAGTGCCTCAATAATGTGCAAATATATTCCTCAATGTAATATATGCTTTCTAGTTAAACCTAGATAGCTATAGTATTAGGATTTATATGCTTAAAGATTTTACTCTTGGATAATTTTACTTTGATCTAACATGCAAAATGTGTGGGTTAGCTCAAATTAAGAGTTTAGATTTGAAAAAATAACCATTGGATAGTGCATGGATAGGTCCGACCAAGGCATATCACCTCATTAACTACATCCATTTGCCTATGCCTAGAGGTGTCCAAGAAACATGAAAAATGAACTAAGATCAGGTAACAGTCTGATTAGAATGCTAATATATTCAATTAAATATTATGGAAATACTATGTATGAATAATGATAAATTGGGAAGGTCAAACAATTATATGAATAAATTGCTAAGAAAGAATGTGAACAAGTCATTTATGTGTGCATAAGTCATTTATACTAGGGCTTGGTCAAAATTGACATTGTAAAGTGTTTAATAATAAATTTAAGTGTTTAAGATTATAAATGTATCACATTTGTAGATAATATTACCTCCATGCCTTGTATTATTACATTTTTGGGCTTTCACTTCCTTAGCACCATTTACACATTGACATTGCTTGAAGGACATACAAATTATTTCTATAATATATCTTCCATATTATTTTAAATGACACATATATTCCTATAGGGGTATTGTACCCATGCATATTTCTATTATATAAATTATCACTACATATTCTTTGCTTTAAACTCTAAAATTTTCACCTTAAATTGAAATATAGTTTTTATTATTATGTTTTATCTTTTATAGGATTAATGTGACCCTAATAGCATAAAACTAATTAAATATTTGAATTTATTAATATATACAATATTAATTCAAATTTGAATGTAACTAGTTAAATATAGTAACTTGATATATCTAGAAAACACTAAAAAAGATTATACACATAGCTTGTGTTGATGCAGTTTTTATGCATACCAATTTGTAATGAGGTAGCCTCTAATATTTAAAGATCTCAATAGAGGTAAAATCCACTCTAGGGAATGAGTTGAAGGTATTTGCTTGAAAAACTAGGTGATGGAATAGTAGGTAGAACATACAAATTGTTAACCAAGAATATGCATGGATGAATGATATCTAAAAGAAAGTTAAAACTAGGCCAGTTAGTAGATGGGTGGATATTAATCTAAGTAGGAAGATATCAGAAATAAACTCCAAAATAAGGAAAGGGTAGAGCATAAAAGAGAGATTAGTGAATTCAATAATTACCTTTTGGTCTATATTCTTTATGGACAAGTGTTTTCATAAATGATGTTTGTTACTAACAGCTACTACATGCATAAAGACAAACACAATCAAGTAGTATGGGAAAATTGATATAGGAAACTCAGAGATCTGGGCTAAAAGTTTTTCCTTTTGGAGTAGCTATTACACAAATTTACTTAGGAGATTATGACTCAGATCAAGGAGGTATATAAGGTAGCTATGGAACACACATAGACGACTATATCATAGAAAACACCTCTACACACTTAGAAAGATGAGACAATTAACCTACTTGAAAAATAGTCAATAAGAATTACTAATTATTGAATAAAAATTTCACATCTAATATTAACATATTAATCATAACAAGAGGAATTCTTTGTAGCTATTACACACTCAAAATTACTAAATCAAACAACCAAAAAGATAAATCTTGATTACACAGAATATGGAAAGAAAAGGCACCAACACATTTATGACAACCAAAATTTGATTTGCTCTTATATTTATTTTTTTGACCCTTGAAAATGAGGGTTCTATATGTACATATCATGCAAACTCATAATTACATGGGGTAATTATAACCTCAGTTCTAATTCTAGTTTCAAAACTAAATGTATACATATCCATACTTGACTTAAAATTGTCAAAAATAAAGTTAGCCTTTACAATGTGATGTAATGTGTGCATGTTTATAAATAATTTGTAAAACTTTCATACTTAAGTTCTAACAAAAGTAGACTATGAGAATAAAACTAATACCTTTGTAGTGATACACATAAAATTGTCATTTAAACTAAGGTTGGATGGATGTTTTCATGGATGCGCCGATTGTGGGAGTCATTATTGTAAATACTTGTGTTGAACTAGAAGTTGCAGCATTAGTCTTCTTCTTCACCTCAAACTCTAGAAAACTATAATATCCCTTTCTAGATTGGACAATTTTTTTACAATTGCTTGGTTGGATAGACGTCCTGTTTCATCAAATAGTAATGATGGGTGTGCATGTAAATAATAAGGCTATGAGTAAGTAGGCTTGAACAAAAATTGGGCACTTCTCAGACTTAACATCAATAGAAATGTTATGAAAGCAAATTGAAGGAAATTTTTGAGTTTAATAAAGTCTATAATTTTGGAACAACAAACCCAGATATGCATACAATAGGTCATATACTCAATTTACTAACAAATATGAAGACTCATTACATTCAACCAATATTAAGTATTTTCCAGGCAAAATCTTCTCCAAATACAATTTATGACATCATGTGCATTACACAAAAATAGAGTTAAGACTAAAACAATAGAATGATAAGACTTTTCTGAGTGCTTCTAGGATTGTAATACAAGAGCAACATCACCTATTTAAACAGTAGTCTCATAGCTCCATTTCCTAACTTGACACATTACATCAGAGCTGATTACTAACTGGAAACATTAAAAAATTATACCCAGACCTACAATCACACAATCAAGGGTTCAAAGGAGTTCATGCCGCTACAGGATGGTCATGAAATGCATGCAAGCTCCAACAATCTACACCATATTCGCCCAGTACAAGGTAACAGTCCTAGTTGACCCTTATAGATGAAGAATGGCTTGAAGGCAAGTCAGAATGAATCACTAGAGACCAGTGACTCACTCCCAAGGAGTCACATCAATGCAACAGCTAAAGTTTGGGTTCAAAATGTCCTCCATAAAGAATATTAGGCAAGGAGATATTGGCAATAGCTTGGTACAATATTAAACCCATCTTTTTACAAAGGCCCAATAATCTCCTAAATAAGGTGCTATTGTGGAAATATAGATGGTTTTCTTAATGGTCTCTAACACCGATTTGTTTTATTCAGAATCTTGACAATTAATTTGTCTTTTCTTGACTTTTCCCTGTAGATTTGTCTTTAACTCTAGTTTGCCTTTTTTAGTTGCTCACGTGGCCTCAAAAACCTAGATATTTGATCGATCCTTTTCATCACACTGATCACAAGAGCTATGATTTGGTCTTTAGGAGATTAAATGCACATATTTTAGAATAAGCTCCAATAACCCTAACTCTTGCAACCATAATTCTGAGTAAACATCACCTCGATAATTATTGAAACTTTATGCAAATACCTATAAAACCTATTTCTTTTGAAAATTCACCATAAACCCTTGAAAGGTAGATAATCAATTAAATATTAAAATATCTTTCACCTAGGAATATCGCATAACCCTGGAAATTTTGTCTTCAAAGAAGACATGAAATTTCCCAAAAATTGCTCTTCCACAGCAAATGTCCTTGAAGCTCCAGATTTAAATTAATAAGCTCAATGTGAATTCCATCACGAATCCACTCCTGAAAAGAGCTAGGTTTTCATCCAACCCTTTTCCAATCTACTGAAGGTTTTTGTGCTCAGAGATTTAGCTGAGTCAAAGTTCAAGCTTTGCAATAATGCATCAGAAATATTACTCAACAATGGATCCCAATTGCTTTGCCCTCAACTTCTTTTAAAGGCTCTAAGGAATCTTCTAAAAGAAGCCAACTTGCAACTAACTCCAACTTCTAAAAGAAACTTATTTAATAAAGCGACATTTTTAATATTTTATTATTTCCATTTTAATTTAATTAAAATAATTAATTAAAGTCATCCTTTTGAAATAATATTAATTTTTGGACAACTCAAATTAATTAAATTAATTAAATCAATTTATCATAATTTTGGGGACATTACAGTCCTCCCTTCCTAAAGATTGCTTGTCCTCAAGCAATTCGCACCTGACACCCAACACCAACTTCTAGGATCCCATATCATTCTAAATTTTTTTCAAACTCTACTATCTGAAACACTATGCTATAATATATCTATGAATAATTTCTCCTTATCTCTCCTAGATAGAAGTGCGATAATTCTCAATATGTAATTAACAAACTCACCATCACATACCTTAGTCTTCATAGAAGACCACTGTGCTACTTTGATTATCATGCCCTCCAAATCCCCATAGGGATGATGACTCATAATTGGAAGTGAAAATGTCATGCAACATATAGAATCATTTACCTCATCATTCATAAAATGAGCCTCCATACTTTTTGCTGTCGTAACACTTGGAGCACCATCTGATGTGAAATCTAGCTCCATCTCTATACCATGATCAAAACCTCTATCTAGAGGTACCCCTGAAGGTATGTCACCAAATACTCTCCTGTGATGGTCCATCACTGACGAAATATCAACATGAAATACCTGGTTATCTTGAGGTGTGGGTGTTTTGGACTTAACCAAACAATATGTAGCCCAAATCACATCATTATGTCTAATAAAGTCTCCATCTTATGAGATGACACCTCCTTAGGTCCACCATCTAATGATTCCCTCAAGATAGTCTTCTTTCCCCCAGAAAGGAACTCTAAATGCATACGGTGGTGATTAATAATGTAATGCCCAATACCCTGTAACCACTACATGCCCAAGACCACATCATAATCCTCTAAGGGAAGCACATAAAAATATCAGTCAGAGTATAATCCCCCATCTGAATACTAAAATATGAAATCCATTTGGTATAACCCAAAACTGCACCATCTGCCACCTTTACTCCAAAACCACCAAACTCCTCATACTATAATCTATGTCTACTAAGCTCATGAATCGCTTGCCCTTAAGTGTACCTTTCAACTAAAAGGCATGAAAGTTAGGATAACTGGAGAGGGTAGCCATAGTTACTTTGGCTGACGCCATGGGCTCAGGGGTATCTAACTCCAACTGTGCCTATACCTGCTCAACATCCTCCATGCTATCTTCAATATCATTGTTGGATACCTCCTCATCCCCTAACTTAGATGTCACCTCAATCAAATGAACCTTTCCTTTACCCATACATCAGTGTCTGAGTTCTCAAGGTTCTTTGCAGGAAAAGCATAACTTTTTCCTTCTTAATTCATTCCTCATCTCTTGATTCATCCAAGGGGTTCTAGAAGATGACCCTTCTTTATCTTGTGGCATGTTGGCCTTTTATGCAAGCTAAGAGTCCTTGAATGGTTTCTTATCTACCTGATAAGAAGTGAGAACAATATCCAATCTCAATGTCACATCAATGGCCTCCTTAAGAGTGGTTGGTTGGAAAGCACGTACCAAACTCTTAAGTCTATCCTTTAATCCCTTAATGAATAACATCACACTCTGCCTCTGGGGCATATTAGGTACCATAACCACAATACAATGGAACTCATTAATATAAGCTTTTGCGTGACTTGTCTATCTAATATGGGCCAACTCTCTATAGTAGAGCTCTGTGTCCTTACAATCAAACTGTGTAATGAGTCGCTCAATGAACTCAGCATAGGAATGTACCAAGGCATGATCCTAGGTGACCAATCCATGGTGCCACCAATCATATGCAATCCCTCTAAATGTAACACAACAAACTAAATATCCTCACGCTAAGGCATGGGCCACAAGGATAGATATATGTCCATCTTGTGCACCTAAGCTCGTGCACTCGTATCACCTAAGCCATCATATGTAGCCAATGTGATCTTCCCAATAGCTCTATTGAGGTCAAAGTTCTACTATTGGGGTGGTCTATAACCATGATCTCCCCTGAATCTAGGTATATCTCTATGCTGCACATAATATTGGGGAAGAGGGAAAACATCCCTAACCTCTGGGGGTAGAGCTCTCCACTCAACTGTGGCTGCCAAAATGGACTCCTGGAACCCAACCTCTGGTGGCTCCCCTTATGCTTACTATTCACCTGGTACAAACTAAGGAAGCATTGGTCTATTCATAGTAGGTTTATGATGGTGATTCCACATAGAGGAATGAAGGGAGCTCCCAACTAAAGAATGGGACCTATGGCTATGCTGACTAGACTGATGGCTATGATGACTGACTGCCATTGAAACTGATCTACTCTGCTTGCCTCTATGTCTATCCACCTTCAAACATTCCAAGGTATCCTGTAATCTGTCTAAAGCTTGAGTGATCCTAGGCTGAGTAGTGATGAGAGTCCTCACCATCTCTCTCTCTCTCTCTTCCTCATCCTAATTTCTTCAAGTATCCCCTTGTTCTTCTACCATAATAGGTTCCTGTTCTATTCCAAACTCACACTCATACTGAGCTCTTCTGCGTGTATAATACCTATGTGTTATATCAATTCTTCCCAAATGCATAGAAATAAAATATATTCACCCCTACAAGCTGGAAATAAGCATAGCTCTAATACCACTGTAATATCCCTTTGTAGATTGGACAAAATTTTTACAGTTATTTGGTTGGATAGACGTCCTGTTTCATCAAACAGTAATGATGGGTGTGCATGTAAATAATAAGGCTATGAGTAAATAGGCTTGAACAACAACTGGGCACTTCTCAGACTTAGCATCAATAGAAATGTTATGAAATCAAATTGAAGGAAATTTTTGAGTTTAATAAAGTCTATAATTTTGGAACAGCAAACCCAGATTTACATACAACAGGTCATATACTCAATTTACTAAAAAATATGAAGATTCATTACATCTAGCCAATATTAAGTATTTTCCAAGCAAACTCTTCTCCAAATACAATTTATGACATCATGTGCATTACACAAAAATAGAGTTAAGACTAAAATAATAGAATGATAAGACTTTTCTTAGTGCTTTTAGGATTGTAATACATGAGCAACAACACCTATTTAAACAACAGTCTCATAGCTCCATTTCCTAACTTAACACATTACATCAGAGCTGATTACTAACTAGAAACATTAGAAAATTATACCCAAACCTATAACCATGCAACCAAGGGTTCAAAGGAGTTCATGCCGCTACAGGATGGTCATGAAATGCATGCAAGCTCCAGCAATCTACACCATATTCACCCAGTACAAGGTAACAGTCCCAATTGACCCTTATAGATGAAGAATGGCTTGAAGGTGAGCCAGAATGAATCACTAGAAACTAGTGACTCACTCCCAAGGAGTCACATTAATGCAACAGCTAAATTTTGGGTTTAAAATGTCCTCCACAAAGAATATCGGGCAAGGAGATATTGGTGATAGCTTGGTACAATATCAAACCCATCTTTTTACAAAGCCCTGATAATCTCCTAAATAAGGCACTGTTGTGGAAATATAGATGGTTTTCTTAATGGTCTCCAACACTGATTTGTCTTATTTAGAATCCTAAGAATTAATTTTTCTTTTCTTGACTTTTCCCTGCAGATTTGTCTTTAACTCTAGTTTGCCTTTTTTAGCTGCTCACGTGGCCTCAACAACCTAGATATTTGATCGATCCTTTTCATCACACTGATCACAATAGCTATGATTTGGTCTTTAGGAGATTAAATGCACATATTTCAAAATAAGCTCCAATAACCCTAACTCTTGTAACCATAATTCTGAGTAAACATCACCTTGATGATTATTGAAACTTTATGTAAATACCTGTAAAACCTCTTTCTTTTGAAAATTCACCATAAACCCTTGAAAGGCAGATAATCAATTAAATATTAAAATATCTTTCACCTGGGAATATTGCATAACCCTAGAAATTTTGTCTTCAAAGAAGACACAAAATTTCCCAAAAATTGCTCTTCTATAGCAAATGTCCTTGAAGCTCCAGATTTGAATTAATAAGCTCAATGTGAATTCCATCATGAATCCACTCTTGAAAAGAGCTAGGTTTTCATCCAACCCTTTTCCAATCTGCTGAAGGTTTTCATCCTCAAAGATTTAGCTGAATCAAAGTTCAAGCTTTGCAACAATGCATCAAAAATCTTACTCAACAATGGATCCCAATTGCTTTTCCCTCAACTTCTTTTAAAGGCTCTAAGGAATCTTTTAGAAGAAGCCAACTTGCAACTAACTCTAACTTCTAGAAGAAACTTATTTAATAAAGTGACATTTTTAATATTTTATTATTTCCCTTTTAATTTAATTAAAATAATTAATTAAACTCATCCTTTTGAAATAATATTAATTTTTGGACAACTTAAATTAATTAAATCACTTTATCATAATTTTGGGGACATTACAATAACACTTGTGTCTTGCATCATGTTGCTATCTTATAATATCCAAGTTGAGTAATGAGGGTCTATGCACGCTATTTGCTTTCTCAAGGATCTTGGCATGCTCCACCTTAGTGTTCTAAAATTTGATCTTGAAAATTTATACTTTTATCACCTTATTCGTAGAAAAAATCAACTCAGATTTAATGTCTTCAAGTGCTAATCCCTAAAGGCTCTGATCAAAATTATTGGATGCAAGGAGTTGATCAAAATTAATCATACTAATAAGCTTTTCGATAGTGTCCCTTGCCTTTGATAGATTCAATTATTCTAATATTTTAAAAATGAGAGCTTCATGTTCTTGATACTTGGGCATTACCACCCCATCTAATGCAATCCACTCTCTAGCCTCCTGAGTTATAATTACAACCAAGTTGAGCGTGTTTGAAGCCTCCAATGGTGCCATTAAATCAAGATGGCTATATGCTTGAATGGTAGTATAAATAATCAATAACTTCAATTTATTCTCATCTTATTTTAAATAATTAAACAATTTGTGAGTGTTATTTATGGGGAGCCAATTCTACACTCATTACATCAATAGATCTAGAGCATTGTTAATTTTGAGGCAGCCTGCTGAGCCTTGGTCTTAATTCCTTGAGGGATATGGACTGTTTGTTGTTGCTCTTTTATTTTTTCTAATTCCTGCTCAATATCTTTCCTAGCCATTTTAGTCCCCTCATGTAATGTTATCATAGAATCCTTATGATTTTTATCAAGGTACTTAAAGTTATATATAGATGGGGATTGCCCTATCTTTCTATTCTTCCTTTTGGCCAATGAAAATAATTCTTACCCATTTTCAAAAATGATTTCTCTCCATGCTTCATCTACCACTTTCCTCTTTCTAACCCTTTGGATGCTTCTAAGGGTTTATCAAACATAGAGCTAATTTATGGCAAATATGTGATTTTGAAATTTGGTTTTTGAGAAGCCTTTGATCAAAGATCAGCTGTCCATGGAGGGATGACCAATTCTATTAGATTTATTGGTTGTGTGTCCTCAATTGTAGTCTCAACTAATTGATCTTATGGTTTTTTATTAAAATATCCTTTGAGTACTAAATTAGGAAGTGATGGCCATATGGTTTTAGACATAACCAAACCTCCATACTAAGGTAGTGGGTGGATTGTATATACCTATTTCCCCCTTTTGGCCTTCCCTAAGGATATTATAATAGTATTTTGGGAGGATTTGGTGGAAGGTATTTGCAAGTTTATTTGAGTGGAAGAGACATGGAGTTGGGAGTTTGGAAGTGTTGTTTCAACCTTCTTATAATCCTTAATTTTGGTTTTAGGTTAGACTAAGGTAGTCTCAAAGGGAATCACAGTAGTTGTAGAAATAATCAATATGGTTAGAATATTGGGGGAATATAAACAACAAGGGTGAAGGTAACATCCTTTATTTTTGGTGTTACCAGAGGTGTTTGTAAGGAAACACTGAGGGGAATTAAATCAAATGAAATTTGGGAAAAAGGGATTGAAGGATGAGCCTTCTTACCTAATTTGTCATCTTTCACTGGTATTTTCCCTTTGTCATCTATAAGGATTATTGGCTTTTCTCTTTTTAAATCATCCTCTTCCTCTAGTTTTTGTCCTGCTAGTGTTGGTTACTGAACTGAAGATGTGTTTATTTATAGTTCATTAGCAATTGGGTTTCTCAAGAAGGGAGGAGCCCTTAGTTTCCTCTTATAGTATATTATAGCCTTTTTTACTAGGGAGGAGGCTCACTAAATTGAGGTGATAACAACCTCTTGTAAAAACATTATAGTTAGGTGATCATGGGTTTTTGAATTAGAGGAGTCCAAGTAAATTAGATCCTCTTGAGCTCCTCTACGCTTAGTTTTAATCACACCAAGATCTAGCTTAATAGTTTTTAATACATTGGGAGCTTCTTAAGATGGCTCCCCTTATTATTATATCTAGTGTAGGGGTATACTGATCTAAAAGTCTAAATCAGTCCATCTTCTAGGGTTGGAAGCCTTGTCTGCATCTCTTGAACTAAAATTGAAGGTTCTCCTTGAATTATCTTTAAATGTTCTTTTCTTAGCCTTGTAATTTCCACCCTTTCCATGAGTTGGGAATCATCATTTACATTTAAGAATAAAAAATCATGGTCATAGGGAATGTGATAGAATGGAATACCAAAGCCTTGGATATGTTTTTGAATCTAACCATGAGCGTCCCAATCTCTATGAAGCAAGGTACCCAACTAATAATGCTTCCTTTTATTGCCCAAATACCCTAATTATTTTCTCATTGTATAGCACATTCAACCTATTATCATATGGGACCTATATAATGTGCTTTTATTTTGATTTATCATATCTTCTTCTACACTCCACCAAAGCTAGAATGCAATATCTTACTCTGTGACCTTATCAGGCATGTACTTGGGAAAGCATAGGGGCTTGACCTTATTTCCAATGACCATAATTACTATATAATCTGGGTATAGCCAATACTCACCCTGAGGTACTAATGTATATGCTATACACTTTGATATCTTAAGTAGTGGGGCCACATGGATAGCCTTCCATATCTGAGGACACATGTCCTTTGTAATTCTAGTGATATGCTTAGTGTATGCATATATGTGTATGAATTGATAATAATCATGAATGTGATTATTTATGCAATTCATAGATGGGATCCAAAGCTACCCATATTCCCTATACATTATTCCCATTATAACATCAAGGAGGTACAGCATCATATAAACATGGCCTATTGAATTGAAACTTTTGCCTTTATGTAGAACTTGCTCCCTTAGCTTAAAATTGATATTCTTCCCCAGGTCAAAATTCATGTCAAAGATCATCAACATGCCTAGAAGTGAAACCCAATCTAGGTGGATAAAATGGATACTTGGCATTCCATATAACCTGTTCAACATGACCATTCCAATGGAGACCCCCATTATAAATTTGCTAATAGGTAAGGGTGATTTTCCCTTTAAGACCATAGACTCCCCAAGAAGAAGCCACGAGATCAGAGTTTTCTCATTTGAATTATTCTTGTTCCATGTTACCACCCTATGCATATCAAATATGGCATATGGAATCAACAAATATAAACACCTTTGGAAATCATCTCATGAGATACATGGCATGATCATCTTGTAATCAACATCATGCATAAAGAACAAGTCTCACAGTAGGTTGATATAGGGCATGACCTCATTCTTAGATGTTACAAAGTGTAATCCTTATCTCTTGAGAGAGAATAGGTCTATCACCAATTAGCATGGTGATGGTGATAGATATCCTTCATGATAAAATGCATCCATAACATCAATTGTGTGCTATAATTTTGAATAGATGACATACATATCATTAAAAATTATAGAATTGAACATAGTGTTTATATAACCTATGAAATACTTAATGGAAAATTGAGATGGTGGAACCACTCCTCTAAAAACTCAGGATGATGAAACCGTTAAAATTTGACTGGTTTACTCAAATTTAGTTTCCTATACTATGAAAACTCCTTTATGCTATTGGGTTTTTTTTAGTTGATGTATAGGTGGCTAGGTCCTTGATCGTAGAGTAGTAATTAAGCTTGAAATTTAATTGTGATAATTAAACATGTCAATAGACACAATTAATTGATATAGATTTTTGCATTCAATTCTAGTTTGTGTGATTTTAATGCCCAACATTCATATTATTACTTTGCTTACACAATTCAAACCTTGTTAGTTTAGTTGGTGAGGAATCCATGTCTTTATGTTTTTTAGTAAGTGTCATGAATTAGTTTCACTTTGATGGCTAAGTATAGTAGGTTTTTGTCAATTAGGATTTGATTTTCATGTTGGGACTGATCCAACAATTCTTGCAAACCAAAGGTTCTGAACACAAACCCCAAACAAAATGTCCAAAGACCAAATCCTTAAGAAAAACATTCAAACAAAATGTTTGAACAAAACCTCTTAACCCAAAAATACTGACAAAAAGGTTCTAAATAAAAGCAACTATGAACAAGGGAGATCTTAGTCAAAATCTTTGAATAATAACCCTAATGAACAAGTCCTAAACAAAATATTTAAACACAAATGCTGCTAAAGAATGTTCTAAACAAATTGTCTGATGAACAAGTCCCAAACAAAACCTTTAAACACAAAGCTTAAACAAAAGTTCTGATGAAAATATTTGATGAATAAATTATTCAAAATTAAGTACCAAATAAAATGTCTAATAAAAAAATTCTCAAACTTAAGAATTTATGAATCTCTAAGTCCTAAAACTTGCATAATTGCAAAACTCTCAAAATATATTAATAAGTTAGTTTGAAATGTAAAATACCATTGCTTATATTTCTGAGTGTTGAGATTAAGGGGAAATCCAATAAAAATTATATAGAATGAAGAGTAAGACTTAGAAAAACATGGCCAAATCAAAATAAAAGTGGGTACCCATTAAGTTTTTTAAAGAAAAGGGGTATTTTGGGTATAATAAATGGTGACTTATAGGGAAAATACTTTTGAGTATTTGATAAATCAAAACTTTGGTTAGAAATTTCAAATCAGACATGAACCATGCCAAAAAAAAAATTTGCATTAGAGATATGAAAGAGACTTGCAATGACATCATACAACATACTTACCTTCACATCCATGGATTTGTGTATGCTAAGTTATGTTATTTAACCCTTGTTGTGAGGATCTTTACAAATACTTGGAGTAGCTATAGGTTTAGGTATAGTTATTTTAAATCTCTTTAAATCAAGGGAGCTCAGGCACTACTCTACTTCCATATAGGCATCCATAAACTTGACAAAGATACCTTTGGGTTCCTTCTCTCCTCTTACTTCATTTCTTTGAGCATGATGCACTGTACATTGACCTTCTTTCATCATGTGAGCCTTTGATCCTTTTTTATTTTCTTTGGGTTTTATTAATCGCTCCTTTTTTAACATGTTGGTTATTTTTTTTAATTATATGAATGAAAGGAGATCAAAAACCACTATAAGTTGGTGTAGTTATAAAATAAATTATTTACTAGAACATCACTACCAGATACATCCACACCATTGATTATCACCTCCAATTAATAATTAGTATAAAGAGTGTGCTTGGTCTAATGGAGTGAGAAAACTTTATAAATTTATATTAAGTATTAGAGATAAAATTTCATACACCTAGTATAAATATTAAATTACAACACAACCCTAAATGACTATCATTACATACCCAAATCTTGAAGACTTAAAACACAAAAGTGTATCAGGCTTGTGAATGAGATCCCAAATTATGATTTATCTTGTAGTTTCTCTTTCCCATATATCAATTTAAGTATGAATATGAGTCCATTGGGTATGATGTTAGTTCGGCTATGCCAGAATGAACTAATTAGATAATAACAATAAATGAAAAAATGACTAAACTATAATATAAGAAACTAAACTAAAAACCAATAAACTAAACCACTACCTATACCAAGTTTTATTCATCAATTAGGAGAAAATTTAGATGGTACAACCATGAAATAATGTTTTGAAAACTACTTGTTGATTGGATATGTGATTTCATCACCTTGAAGGTCCCTTAAACTGAATGCATTATTTTCTAGGATCTCTAAAATCTGGTATGGTATAATCCATAGTGGGGGAAATTTATCATTCTACCCTTTATTTTAATGGGATTTATCCCACATAAGCACTAGATCAGAGATCCTGAATGATTTGAATTTTAACCTTTTGTTAAATAATCTTTTGATTACATCTTGATGTTTACTAAACATCTATAGGGCCTTAGTCCTTGAGTCTTCCATTTATATTATATCATGTAATTGAGATTCTACTCTTTCATTTGGTTCCATATATTCCTACATGAATTGATAGGTTCGTAACTTCAAAAATATTGGGAATACTAGCCATTATCCATAGACCAACAGATATGGTGAGGCCTTGAGGTCCTACTTATATCTTGTTCAGTTTGCTCACATGGCATAATTAAGTAGACTATGCTAGTCCCTAGGCTTATCCCCAATTGATATATTTCATCTATTAGGTTCTTATTCATTGATTATAACAATGCATTTCCCTGATGATAATGGTTAGAATATGACCTGATGGTTATCTGATTATCATGAGCCCATTCAGTGAATTTAAATGATATAAACACTGGCCCATTATCATAAACTAGAGATATGGGAGTGTTAAATCTAGTTGTGATGTGTTATTTTAAGAAATGAATCACATCCTATACTCTAAAATTATTGGTGGCCATTTACTTATTAGAGGTATAACCACTGAGAGGGGGGCTAAATCAGTGTACAAACTTTTCACTCAACTTCATACATGATTTAGTAATTGTTATCACATAGGATTGCACCTATCTTGATCCTATAGCTTGTTGTGAGATTTCTTAAAGACATAATGGAAAAACCTCCAAAGCTATGGGAACTTGGAAATTTGAGGTTAATCTCTAAATAATCTTTGCTTCCTTTCACTAAATCTAATGCAAATTGATAAAATACTAGTTTTGTGGAAATCTCCCTCTTTAGTGATTTTGAATCCTAAACTAGGGGTTTGATAGGGAAAAGGGTTGAAGAATTGAAATTTGTATAAAATTAAAAATATGGTGATTTCACCAAATATTTTTATAGTGGATTTTGATTCTTTCTTGATAAACATAATAGAGTAGGAAATATGCTGAATTTATTTCAACACAGACTCACACAAATAGAAATCATAGGTAGTATTTTTAGCTATTTAAAAAAAAAGGGAAACAAATATTTATTTCAAATAATAGTTTCAAGAGGGTAAAATAAAATAGATGAATTTATTGAAAGTGAAACAAAGAGACAAATATTCCACAAATAATCAAATAATTTGTACACACACAAAGATCTCTCAAGACAAGAAAGACAAATCTTCAACTTTATTTCTCTTCGAAGGTTACATCTTGTAGTAAATACATTTAAAATGTAGAAAATATAACTAGGATAAAAAAGATATATTGGGCCATGGGGTCTGCCCATTTTTATACAAAATATGTCATAGAAGACATGTATTTGTTGAAACTCAAATGCCCAATGAAGAAAGTCATGAAAATCTAAAATCCTCATGCAAGAGAGGTAGACTCCTCTATTTATAGCATTTTTTAGACCTGTAGAATGGTTTGAAAATGACATACACAATTTGGGTGTGATTCTTTGTGTATCATAGCATGGATAGAAGTGTTGAATCTTCATGCAAGGCTTCTTCATTTGATAGTGGATAAAATAGATCTTCATGCAAAAAGAGGCACTTAAAATAGAACTGGACTCTTCAAAATAAAATATAAATTTGAAAATAATTTCAAGTTTATTTTCATGAAAAAAATATAACTTGTAAAAACATAAGTGAGACTTTTACAACTTTTTAATTCTTTATCACTTTTGCCAAAATGAACAGTACAATTTGCACTTCATGATTTTGCACTTTTCAATAATTCATATTTATCAAAAGGGAAAGTGAAATTTTCACTTGTGATTCTTATTCAACTTTATTATTCTTATCAACCTATAGATTCTATGTATATGCATCAAAGGCTTTGAAATTATCTTAAATTTTCTCTGGATCTAGCCTGTAAGAGTAGATATTGGAGGCTGCACAATTTGCTTGAACATCAAATAGTTCTCTTCTTCATATTTATTGATTTGTTTTTTCAAGATTTTCCTTCTATCTTTGATGATTCCATAATGTTCCATCATTATTCTAATAACTTTATTTCCCTTGATTTGAAATTCATTTCCTTAGTAGGTATGGAGACTAAAGTTATTGCTTGCTTAAAACCAACAGTGAAAGCTAGTGGGATTTTTAGGTGTTCTGAGCAGTTAAATTCTCTGGTAGAACTTAAAGGAATTTCAATCAAGTAAAAGTTTTGACAAAACTAGGAGGTGATAGAAGCATGTCAGGCCTCCATGGTGTTTGAAGCACATTAGATCTCTAGCAGAAGTGGAAGGTGATTAAGGTAGGTCTACTTTCCTTGGAGACTTAAGAGTTTGTAGGAGTCTGAAGATGAACATAAATTTTTTCCAAATGATAAAGAATTCATAAAATGACCTAGTTTTATAGGAAAAATCTTGCATTTAATGTAGCTCAAGTGGTTGGTGGTGGAGGTTGGACCTGCTTGAAGTAAGTCCACTCTCCATGGATAGAAAATGTGGTTTAATAGAAGGCATAACCCAAGGGCACTTCGAATGTTTGTAACATGAAAATTACACTTGGGGTTCCACATCCTAAGGCTTTGAGTTTGATGGAAGGTGGAGATGATCATGCACTTTACATGTTTCAAAATATGTAATGTGCATTGGAAGTTCTAGGTTCTATGGAAGGGAGGTGTTATAGGTTTAGTGGGATCCAAAAAATGTCATGCACTTTGCACGTTATGAAAACATGTAAAGTGCATGCTAATTTATTGATTCTACCAGCTTGAATGCATGGTGGGATCTAGAGCTCATCATGCATTTTGCACATTATGAAAATGTGCAAAGTACATAGTGTGTTTTGGGTCTTGTCAGTTTCTTAGGTGTTGGTGTTTCATGGGATTTAGAGTCCAAAGTGTATTTTTTACATTGTGAAAATGTGTAAAGGGCATGCTGGGTTTTGGTTTCTATCCAAAATAAATTTAGGTGACTTATGGGACCTAGAACCCATGAATCAACTTGCACAAGTGCAATTGAATCCAGAGTTCTAGATTCTACAAGGAAAAAAGGAAAGATGGGTTTTTTGGAGGCTTAAGGGTTTTTCTTAAAAACTAAAAGGGGTCTCCCTTAGGATATTAGATGTAATAATTATTTTGTGACAAAATATCAACATTTTTGGTGAGCTCTATGGGATGATTGCCTGCTAATCATTGTCAATCTAGTAGCCTTCTAAGACATTGGGCATGGAGTCAACTTGATATTGACAAAATCTAACCTAGGAAAAAATAAACTGGGACTTGCCTAGAAATGAAAAAAATAGGAAAATAGACAAAAAATAGGGAGAAAATAACACAACCTAAGGAAACAACTCCTAATGAGTCTTGACCTATGTAGAAACACTTATTAAAAAAAATAACTAACCCTATTATTTAAAAAATTTAAATCTTTTGGAAAAAGTTCCTACCTCAAAAGAAAGTTTTGAAGTATATCCCATTAATTGGGATTGGTAGTTCTACTTCATCAAGCTTAGAGAGCTAGAATATGTTGGATCATTTACATTGAGTGCTGATATATGGACCACTCCATATTACATCAAATTTGGTGTGCCTACCTATATTTTCTTTATTTGCATCCCATTTGAGGACCATTTCTCCTTCATTGAAGCTCCTTGTAGATGCCTTTTTATCAAAAGTTTTCTTGGTTTTTTTAAAAATTTTCTTCCAAGACTTTCATTGATTAATTCCTAATTTCTTCAAGCTACATGAGTTCAGCTAGTCTCACCATCATTTCATCATTGTTGATCAGGTCCAATACGTGATTGAGCTCTAAAGATATAAGTTTAATTGATAATAGAACTAATGATTCTATTCCATATACAAAAAATAAAGGGGAATTACCAATGGCTCTTTTTGGAGTAATTATATCAGCCCAAAGTGCTGATTTAAGCTTAGTATGCCATGTCCTCTAGTTGTCCTCCATTATTCATTTGATGATTATACTGAGGTTTTTATTGGTTGATTCAGCTAGGCCATTGCCTTGGGGTTAATAATTTAAATAAGCTAATAGGTACACATTATTATTGACAACCTATGCACTTACCTAAGTGCCCATAAATGTTTTAGTATTATCTGATATGATGGTGTGAGGAATATCAAACCTTGAAACTATGTTGTCCATGAATTCTAGAATAGATGTCTCAGTGGTATATTTTAGAGAAACTACTTTAGTCTATCATGTAAAATAATCCATTGCTATGAGAACCCATTTATGATCCACACTTGATGGTGGATTGATCATACCAATGAAATCCAATCTCCATTAGGCAAATGGCTGATCCACTTGAACTGGTCTACGAAGAAGTGCAACTAGTCTTTGATTACTAGTGAAGTAAGCAAAATTTTCACAATTTCTTACCCATTGATGGGCATACTTGAATAACTCAAGCTAATAGTATCCTCCTCTCATTATATTTATGGATGTAGTCATTGCACTTTAGGAACTTGTTTGTGCTTAATACATCTTAACAAGATTCCATTTATGTCCTTTCAAAATAAAATTCCATCAATAAAAACATAGGTAATTTATTGGAGTCAAAAATACCTTTTTTTTGAATGTTGGATGTCATGGGGATATTTTCTAGTCTACAAGATATGAGTCATGTCTTGAATCCAACTATTGAAAGAAGGTGGATTGTCTAGCTGAGGTGTAATTTGGGCATACACTGTGTAAAATACTAGTTCAATAGTCTTGATGTTGGCATCTAGTTGTTCACACAATCCTTTTCCTCTTACAATCTTCATGATTATGACATCCACATCATGCTCCATGACTTTGGTGATCCATCATACTCATTTCTCATGGAACATGATGTGGATGTCATGGAACATGATGTGGATGCTCCATCAGTAGGAATTATTTGACATTATGATGATTCACCATCATATGTATCTTCTTGTTGGAGAGCATATGTATAAATTTATTGAATGATTCAATTACTACATATACATACTGATACACATAACTATAATTATCTTTGTAACCTTTCAAAGATTAGATGAAGAAAGAAATAAGCTGCTATAAATCTTCTTGATTATGTTGAGTCAGAATGACAAAGATGCTTCCTTCCCCTCCAAACACAGAGAATAAAGTCTTTCTCATAGTTTGGATTGACTAGGTAGGAGCTTAGGAAATAGCCTATTTTATGACCTTGAAGATGTCTTTTCCATCTTGAGTCTATACAAAAATAGTCCCATTCTTTAACATTATAATAAGGGGTTTTGCCAAAAAGGTGAAATTTGGTACAAATATTCTCATGAAGTTGATCTTCCCAAAAAATCTCTATATCCCCTTTTTGTGACTCAGTAGTGCTAATGCAAATATTGCTATAACTCATTCAGGGTCTATCACAAGACCTTTTTACATTATATGTCCCAGTAGTTTCCCCTCATGTACTATGAACACACACTTCTTTAGGTTAAGGGAAACCCCAAATTCCTTACACCATTCAATAATTTTCCTCAAGTGTTCTAGGTGTGCATCAACATGATTTAAATAGATAGTAATATCATATAGATATATTAGAATTATTTCATTTATTATACCTTTGAATTCCATGTCCATGAGTCTCTATAAAGTTTCTCCTACATTTTTCAGACCAAATGACATCTTCTTGTATGCATACATGCCCCATTTGGTGGTGAAGGTGGTTTTAAATTGATTTGATTCCTATATAAGGATTTGGTTATAACCTATGTAACCATCTAGAAGAGAGAATATTTCAAATCTTAATACTATCTATAGATTTTTTTCCATAGGGGGAAGAGGATAGTGATATTTCAATGATGCTTTGTTTAGGCCTCTAAAGTCCACCCACAACTAGATTTTACCATTTTTATTTTTGATAGGGACCATATTTGCTACCCAAGATGAGTGTTTAATCAAAAGTATTATATTAGCCTCTATCAACTTAGAGAGATCATTTTTCATTAAGGGTTCAATCTTGGGATTGATGGGTCTCTATTTCTACTTCATAGGTTTTATATTTGGATCTAGTTCCATAATGTGTTGTGCTAAACATGGACCAAATCCTATTAAGCCATGATAAATCCAAGCAAAGTTATCATCAAACTCTTAAAATAATTTAACAAAGGCATGATTCTCTAAAATATTACATACCTTGCCTATATTGAGAGACTTACCTTTTGATATGATGACGGGTTCAAAATGTTATTCATTGACTATAATGTTCTTCTTTTCACCTTTCACCTTGTTATCCAAACTGAAGATGTTTTCCAGTGTAATGAGACCCATAGGTAGCTTGTTCATTTTTAGTTGAATAATCTGATGACCATAATAACCTTGTAGCCTTGGATGAATCCTTTCTAAAAAATTGGCCTCTTCTCTCAAAAAATTTACAATCTACTTGTCACTATCAAAGACTTGTTAATTAGTTATATTATCAGGGATAGAAGGCCTTAGGATCAGCCTCACATGCTGGCTATTCTTCTTTATTTTCACAAGCAGGTTATACTAGGATCCTATCAAGGCTATGTGGTCAACATATTTTTTTTATCCTCTTAGTATTTCTTATATATTCATGGTGGAAAAATATTCTAAAAGGTCCTAAACCCTGTGTTTGTAAGACCTTAGCAAATTGTTTTTGGTTACACTTTTTGATCTAACTTGGTTAATGATGAGATAAATATCATCAAATATTTACAAAATATTGATTCCTCTATATTTGGCCAAATGAAGGCCTTGAATCAAGGCTTCATATTTAGATACATTATTGGTATAGTTGAATTGAAGTCTGAACGAGTAGAAGTAGATCTCCTTCTACGGGGAGATCAATACAATTCCCATACTTGCACCATTTTTGCTTCTTGAGCCATCAAAAATAACAACCACATCTCTTGAATATCTTCGGTTTGTTTGTCTAAATTTGGGATAATTGCATATTTTTCATGAATGTAATATGTTTCTAACCCTATTTCCTATATATAGTCATAGGGATCAAATTACAGGGCTGATCCCCATTCATCCAAGTAAGTGTCTAGAATTTCTTCTATAGGTATTATATCCTCATTATCCATTTCTTCTTATTATTGATCTTGTAATGTACAATTAATTTCTATGGGAGGAATATGATTATATGGATCTATATGATCTTTTGTTATTATATCAACTCTTATTTTTACTATAGTTCCATATTTCATTCTAAGTAACATGTGAGACCAATCTGTAGATAAATATCCTCCCATCTTTACACTGAAATATCTTGAAAGACAAATGGTAAATTAGGGGGGAAGATTTATGACTAAAATATATTGAGTTTTGATAGGCTTGGGAAATCATGAATAATGAGGTTTAGTCCCTTTATGGTTCATACTATTTGAACAACATTCCCATCTAGTTGCACTACTCCTTTATTAATAGGTGTGTATTTTATTCCCAAATCATCAACTATTTTCTTGGGCATTACTAAACTACTAGACCTTGAATCTACCATGCAATTATGTACCAAATGCTTCGCTATTATAAGTGAAAGATAGAGGGGAGGCTTACCATTTTTCCCATTTTATTATTAGCTTCAGGCTTACATAGATTTATTATAGGTGTAGGTCCCTTGGATGGAACATTTTTTGATATCTAGAAATTCTTTAGAGCTTCTTGTAGTAAGTCCCTTTATGCTAGTATAGATAGTGATTCCCACATAGTGACATTTAGATTAGTCTTCTTCATTTGATAAACTATGTTAAAAGGGATATTGACAACCTTTGCTGGTGCTTTTATAGGGGATGCATCCTCTTTTACAAGATTTGGAGTGGGTGCCTTTGCTTTGAATTGATTTTTAGGTACAAAGGGCAACCTTTACACTGTGTTTCTCTTTACTGGTTCCATTATAAATTTAGAAGTTAAAGCTTGATCTAACCTGGGGGGATGATTAACTTATATTTCTCTTTTCTTGGAACATGTATTATCTATTATAGGACCTCCACCATTGAAAAATGATTCATCTTGGCTTATCCCACTAAAATCATCCTCTTGCTAGTTTAGAAGAGTTACTTCACTTTAAATAGGTTCTTGTGTGTTTGCTTGTTGGGAAGTAGATTTTTCTTATTATCTTTATGTGATTGCTATGCCTTGCACCATCAAGGATTGAATGATTACACCATTGGGTAAAGTATTTTGATTATGGGGCTGATTGTAAGGATAACACCACTTGTTCTCTTGAGCCAAATTATTTTGAATAGGGATAATGACTTTAAAAACTCTTGGTATTGATAAAACATAGATATTTGGAGGTTTTGGATATGAATTCTATCCTTGTTTCTAGTTGTTGCCTTGATATGGATACCTATCTTCTTGTTATGATTGCCTATTCCCTTGGTATGTAGGGTTAGATGAATAAAATGGTTTGTATTTTTGGGCTTGTTGCCTTTTCATCACCACTGACTCATTTCAAAAACTCTTGAGTAATGACTTTACCTTATATAGATCATTAAAATGTGTAGTAGTCAAAGGAGGTGCTTTTATCATAGTGGGAAGTGTTGCAAGTGTACATGGGGGAATAAGGTCTATTTCTAGAAATAGAGGCATTGGTGGCCTTGGTGTAATTTTCCTAGCTTAGGTTAAATAATTTATTATTATTATTATAATATCTTAAGCTACAAGAAGTGTGGTGCCACCCATTTATTGAATCATCATATCTATATCACTATTGAGGGATTTTAGGTAATATAAAAAATAATCATTTATAGTGGGTTTAACTAAGATTGGGATCCTATTCCAGGTCTTTTAGAAATGGCAATTAAAGTTAGTCATTTTCTCATGAGGAACTCATTGAATAGTAGTTAACTATTTAACCAAGGAAAGGTGGTCTCTCTTGTCCTCAAAATGATTGAAAATTGTAGTGCCTAACTCATCCCAAACCCAAATTGAGGTGGGAGAGAGGCCTTGGTACCATTGCAAAGCTTTCCCCTTAAAAGAGGAGACTAGAAGTTTGATTGTAATATTATCTTAGACCACGTTATGGATTAAACAGAGGTTAGAAATATCTTGTATGTGTTCTAAAGTAGTGGTAGAGGTTTCAACAATAAAATATTGTAGGCTTTTTAAGCCCAAGATTGGTATATCATCATGCTAGGCCAAACTGAGTGAACTACCTATATTGAAAGCTATGAAATTCTAATTTCTAGAAATAATTGGAGGTATAACACTGATAGGAGTTACCAAAGGGGATGGAAATAAGATTATATTATATACTTTAGGCTGAGGGGTGATAGATTTTGATCTCTTTTTAGATGGAAAAATTCTAAAAAATCATCCCTCTTACCTTTAGTAGATGATCTTATTTATTTGCTTGGCAAACATTACCATGAAATTATGAGTCCATAAGCCAATGGAGTTTCCAAGTGCTTTGATATTTTCATGAAAATAATACAATGCTTACTGAGATAACTCCAATCTCTATGTAATTTTTGTCCCATTAGGCATGCAAAAAATTGTTATCACATAGGATTGCACCTATCTTGATCCTATAGCTTATTGTGTAATTGCCTAATGACACAATGGAAAAAACTCCAAAGTTATGGGACCTTGGAAATTTGAGGTTAATCTCAAGAGAAGATTGGATTCCTTTCACTAAATATGATTCAAATTAATAAAATACTCATTTTGTACAAATCTCGCTCTTTAGTGCTTTTGAATCCTAAACTAAGGCTTTGATGGGGAAAAGGATTGAAGAATTGAAATTTATAGAAAACTTAAAATATGGTGATTGCACTAAAAAAATTTATAGTGGATTTTAATGTTTTATTGATAAACATAATAGAGTAGGAAATACGTTACATTTGTTTTAGCATAGACTCATACAAATGGACATCAGAGGTAGTATTTTTAGCTATTTTTAAGAAAAGGGAAAAAGATATTTATTTCAAAAAATATTTTCAAGAGGGTAAAATACAACAGATGAATTTATTGAAATTGAAAAAAAATACAAATATTCCACAAATAATCAAATAACTTACACACACACAAAGATCTCTCAAGACAAGAAAGGCAAATCTTCAACTTTATTCTCTCCAAAGGTTATAGCTTGTAGTAAATACATTTAAAATGTATAAAATATAAATAGAAATAAAAATATAGATTAGACCATGGGGTTTGCTCATTTTTATACAAAATATGTCATAGAAGACATGTAGTTGTTGAAAGTCAACTGCTTAGTGAAGAAAGTCATGCAAATCTTAAATCTTCATGTAAGAGAGGTAGGATCTTCTATTTTTAGCTTTTTTTTACCTATAGAATGGTTGGAAAATGACATGCATGAGTTGGGTGTGATTATTGGTGTATCATGGCATGGATAGAAGTGTTGAATCTTCATGTAAGTCTTCTTCATTTGATAGTGGCTAAATATAGCTCTTCATGCAAAAAGAGGTGCCCAAAATAGAACTAAACTCTTCAAAATAAAAGATAACTTTGAAAATAATACCAAGTTTCTTTTCATGCAAATAATCAAGCACCGATGTTCAAAGGATTTAATTATTCTTTTTGGATTGCAAGGATGAGGACATATGTTATGTCCCTATTATTTGATGTATGGTAATCTATTGTGGATGGTTATGTTATTCCTACTACTCCTCCATCTAGTGTTGTAGACAAGAAGTTGTTTGAGAATAATTCTAAGGCAATGAATACCATCACTTGTAGTTTTACAAAGACTAATTTCACCAAGGTAATCCATTGTAAATATGCTAAAGAGATATGGGAAAAAATGGAGATCATTTATGAAGGAGATTCAAAGGTCAAGCTTGTTAAGTTTCAGACTCAGAGAAGGTAATTTAAAAGTATCAAGATGAAGGAAGAAGATTATGTGGCATCCTTTGATGAATATGTTCATGAGTTTGAGAGGAAGTATGAGGTATGATAAGTTACTCATGAATAGGATTGGTAATTGAGAGAACATTATTTCAAATTTAGATCTTGGGGATGGTGGAATCTTCTAGGAACTCTTGGAGGGAGAGAAAATTCAATTTTGCTATAAGTGTTTCATTATCTTCAACAAGCACTTCATTATTCTTATAGTCTCTTTGGATTTCATTTATAGCTACAAATTGATTTCTAGCCTTCTCAACATTAGGTGTGATTTTTGGTGAATCATGGCATGGATAGAAGTGTTGAATCTTCATGCAAGGCTTCTTCATCTGATAGTGGCTAAAAATAGCTTCATGAAAAAAGAGGTGCCCAAAAAAGAACTAAACTCTTCAAAATAAAAGATAACTTTGAAAATAATTCCAAGTTTCTTTTCATGCAAAAAATCCAACTTGTAAAAACATAAGTGAGACTTTTACAACTTTTAAAGTCTTTATCACTTTTTCCAAAATGAATTATGCAATTTACACTTCATGATTTTGCACTTTTCAACAATTCATATTTATGAAAATGGAAAGTGCAATTTGCACTTGTGCTTCTTCTTTAACTTTCTTATCCTTTTCATCTTGTAGCTTCTCTGTATATACATCAAAGGCTTTGAAATTATCTTGAATTTACTCTAGATCCAACTCGTAAGAGTAGATATTGGAGGTTTCATAATCTGATTGAACATCAAATAGTTCTCTGCTTCATATTTATTAATCTATTCCATCAATATTTTCCTTTTATATCTGATGATTCCATAATGTTTCATCATTGATACAATAAACTTATTACCCTTAGATTTGAATTTTATTTCCTTAGGAGGTATGGAGACTGGATTTATTTCTCACAAGAAACCAACTATGAAATTTGGTAGGATTTACAGGTGTTTTGAGCTCTTAAATTCTCTAGCAGAATGTGAAGGTGTTTTGAGCAGGTAAAAGTTTTGGTGGAACTAGGAGGTGCTAGAAGCACGTTAGGCTTCCATGGTGTTTGAAGCACATCAGATATCTAGTAGAAGTGGAAGGTGCTTGGTGTAGGTCCACTTTCTATGAAGGCTTAAGAGTTTGAGTTTTAGGGTGTACATAGAAATTTTCCAAATGATAAACAATTTGTAAAATGACCTAGGTTTTATAGGAAAAATCCTACATTTAAAGCATCTTGAGTGGTTGGTGGTAGAGGTTAAACCTAATTGAAATAGGTCCACTCATCATAAATGGGAAATGTGGTTCATTGAAAAGTGGAAACCATGGGGCACTTTACACATTTGTAACATGAAAAGTGCACATGAGGTTCCATATCCCATGGCTTTGAGTTTGGTGGAAGGTGGAGATGATTATGCACTTTTCACATTTTAAAACATACAATGTGCATCAGAGGTTCCAGGTTTCATGAAAGGGGGTGTTATAGGTTTTTTGGGATCTAAAACCTATCATTCACCTTACACATTGTGAAAATGTGCAAAGTGCATTCCAAGTTCTATATTCTACCAGCTTGGGTGCATGGAGGATTTAGATCCTGTGATGAATTTTGCACATTATGAAAATGTACAAGGTGCATGGTGAGTATTGGGTTCCATCAGTTTCTTAGGTGTTGGTGTTTCATAAGATTCAAAACCTAAATCACATTTTATACATTGTACAAATATGCAAAGGGCACACTAGGTTCTAGTTTCCATTGAAAGGAAATCTGGGTGCTTTGTAGGACCTAGAACCTACGAAGTAATTTGCACAAGTGCAAATTGCATCCAGAGTTCTAGATTCTGCAAGGAAAAAAATAAAGATGGGTTTTTTTGAGGATTAAGGGTTTTTATTATTTATTAAAAAAAGGGTTCTCCCTTGGGATATCAAATTTAATGATATTTTTGTGACAAAAATATCAACACTAACCATTCAAACTAACATAGAGATATAGTAATGTTTAATAAACCATGAAAACAAGTATGAGGTAGAATCATAACACATAAACACAATAACTATGTGGGAAACCCTCATGGGGGATAAAACCCACTATCACACCACTTGGAATATTATCTTATAAATAATGAAACAACATTTAGTGAGGTACCAACCCCATTAGGAGCTCGAACCCCTACCTAGTCAAACACCCATTCAACTAGTTTTTATCAAGCTCTAACTTCCAAGGAGGATCTAACCCCCTAAGTGACTTGGAAATAATTGAACCACTTCAAGGACACTTTTTCAAGCTCCAACATGTAAGACAATTCTAACTCCCTTCTTGACTAAGGACTCACCCAGCCAAGACAAGCTTGATCACCTCAACAACACCTTGTTGCTCAATCAACGGATGGTGACCTCTTCTTCAACTCTCTCTCTTTTGTATCCTACAATCCGATCACTATCATACACCTATGAAAAACCTATGATGAAGCTAATGATAGTCTCTCACCTCATTCATCTCACTTTTGTATGCAATAAAAAATGCATCATATCTATAAATCAATCCTAACTCAGAGAAGATAGATCATACCATACACTTCCAATTGGGGACACATTAGATAATCGATAACATGACCAATATGGGGATCTTATATACCCAATTAGGGGATATCTTATCACAATATACTATGCTAAGGAGGGTTTTAAAGCCTCTAGTCAAGCACAATCATGCAATAACCCTAAGGGAGTCTTATGTTTTCATATATCTCATTAAACTAGTAACATTTAAAGTAAAATCTAATCTAGTTCTCAACAAATATTGTGGCATGATATGGGGGTTAATAGATTAAAAAAATGCATAGGAGAATCTCAATTAATATATGTATGAGTAAGACCCTAATACATGGAAAGAGAAGAGTAATATTATTCTAAACCAATACTTATGCTACTTATATCTACTAAAGGGAAGAGCAAAGTTAGAGAATACTTACTTGAATGATGAACTTGTCGAGAATCAATAACTCTTTTGGCCAAAGGGTTTTCATAAGAGGTTTCTTTGGTTTCATAAATATCACTAAGAAAGGCCAAAGTATTTAAGACTTCTCCATAAGACTAGATTCTCCAAGTATAAACCCTAAGTTAAGACTCCTTTAGTATAATGGTGGAAGAGCATATTGTAAAGAAGCACAAGTAAATAATAACTCTTTTTCATTCTCTGAATAATGATGAAATGATCATGTTTATATATTTAGATTTAAACTTAAGACATTTCAAATGTTTTAGCTAATAGGGTCAACCCAGTTGACATAATATAATTAAGGACATAAATTCACTAGGTCATGGGCTAGGTTAGCGAAGAGCTGACCTAGACCCTAAGTGAACTTTAACCAAAATAATATAGGGTCAACCTAGTTGACATAGTATAACTGACTATCAAAATGGGAATAAGGTGAGGAAAAGAAGGATAGAAAGTGGGAAAAGATTGGAGGAGTATGCAAATAAGGAGTAATAGCTTAAGGGATGGTTTTAGGAGATATTTGGACTGGTAATAAGTGGAAAACGGGACAAAAATTATACAAATCACCAATGGTCTATCCACCCATTTCTTGGTACACCTCTTATGGTGTAAAATCATAGATATTGAGTCTCAACGAGATCCTATAATAAGTAAAGCATTAGTATTTGATAAAATTTTAAAATATTATGTGTATACATTTGCCCCACTCAAATTTCATCACATGTCACTAAGGTGCAATAGGGGATGATGCTTCAAGAAAGATCATAGTAACACACAATACTAAGGATAAAAAAGTTATTGTATTTTAAAGCATAAAATAACTAAAAATAAATGACTGAAAAGGGAAATAACTAAAAAAGTAAATGTGTATGCGTATATTAACTTACCTTTATTGCTATATAGTTGTTTATTGTGTTTACATTTTTGATTGTGGAGGGTATAAATATTGAATTTGATAAGCCCAAGAATATCAAACTAAAGATCAAAAACAAACATAGGAAAGCCAAGATAATTAGTGCTATGTTGATATGATGTACTTAGAAATTTAGCAAGCTGGGGTGACAAGTGCTATGTTAGACCAAATGGCCAAGTCAACATTTAGAGTAAATCACATAAATGAAAAGCTAAGGCTACTAAAGACCAAAAAACTCAAACAAGTAAACCTTAAGTGAGAAAGTCAAACTCACCAATTCAAACCAATGATACATGTCAAAAAGGATGGTAATCAAGCATCAATGTAAAAGCAATAAAAATCCTTAAATAAAGATGGGCAAGCAGAAACAAAAATGGTAAGATAATAATTATGAGTGAGTATTAACAATCCTTATCTCATGTAACAATCGAAAAAGGTGCGAAAAAGGAAAAATGGACTCAGGTGTTCACAAAAAGGGGTGATACAACATTTAAAAATGGTAAAAGGAAAACAAATCAAATCTTAAAAAAAGTAAATCTATTGTGAAAACAAAGCAATCCTAGTCATTCAAACACATTATTTTTCACTAAGGATAGATAAAACTAAAACAAAGTAGTGCTAACATGTTTTTAAGATGTGAAGAATAAGGAAGTATAGAAGAGGGAAAATAGATTTAGAATCATAATTTGATTGTCAAAGGGGGTAAATGAAATGGGTAGAGGGGAGAATGAAGGAAAACAAAGGTAGAACTCTTTATCAAAATCAAGATACTTAGATTAGGTTTGTCAAAACAAGAGGATTGTTGACCTTAAGGATTATGAAAAACTTTTATTAGCCACATAAGTCTTATGTCAACAAATGAAGTATATATATCATTACATGAAGGCTATATGCATACAAAGTAAAATGGACCTACCTTCTCACAATGTGTTCTACATTCCTTAGGACCCCTTATAGAGTTGTCGGTCTACTGTAAATATTGGGTACTTGCATGAGAAAGTAGGTACCACCATAGAGTTTGTTTAATTATCCTATTCCAATCTATTATCCCATTGTACCGTAATGGACCTCATCTCTATGTGAGGACAATGAAGTTTGAACTTTGATTGGAGATAGGATATATGCTTATAATCACATCTATTAGTGTGATTTTGACTTTTGAGATTTGTATGTTTCCTTTTGTATATCATTTCCTTTTGTTTTAAATGATTTGTATTTTAAATTTCTTGATGGTTTTTTCTATTCCTCCTCCATACAAATTTGGAAAACCAAACATGGCTTCTAAAGATGAATTTAATTTAAATAATTGGGACTTGGTTATGAAGAGAGAGAAATTTAGAGAGCATGATGTATAAGAGTCTCGTAAATCTAGGTGAAATAAAAGTGATATGTTAACTTTGACATTATTTTGTCTAATGTGAAGTGAAAGGAAAGGAAATCAAGAGGAATGACACATGGAATAATTTGAATTACTTCAAATCACAAAAAAATGTGACAAAGGGTGAAAGAGGGATACAATGACAGTAAAGTGTGATTCCTTATCATAAGAATGAGAAAAATGGAGGAAAACATGCTAACATAAATTGTTATATAAATTACATCTATCAAAACAAGCAAAAGCTAAAGTTGAGAACAAGGATAAAAAACATATTGTAGAAAAGGAATGATAAGATGGCAATTTTATGAGGAAGGCCAGGTCCTATCCATGGCCTTACACTACAACTCATAAAAGAGAAACCCATGAGGGTGCCAAAAAGCATGTGAAAAATAAATGGTATAAGAAAGATGGTATTTGTGAGGAAGATCGGGTCCTATCCATTGTTTTACACTGCAACTCACAAAAGTGAAACCCAAGGGGTGAAAAAAGTATGTCAAAAAAATATGAAAATAATGAAGGCTATGGTACATCATGAGGACTACCATGTCTTATCTGTGGTTTTACAATGCAACTCATGAGAGAAAAGGGGAAACCAAAAGATGGAAAAGGAAGGACTAAGGTTTGCAATAAGAGAAAACTACTACAAAGGGAGAAACCCATGTAAGTAACTTAAAAAGAAATGTTAGATATATATAAACATGAAGATAAAGGAAAGATTTAGGCAAAATACTTTTGATAAATTGTGTGTTAGTGGGCTCTTTGAAAACATGGTCTTCATTGGTTTGAAGGTGATATGTACTTGGACCAAGAATATATTTGATTACATAGGGTCCCCACCATTTTTGGGTGTATTTACCTTATTTATCACTAGTGTATTCTAATTTAAGGATAATATCACCAACATTAAATGTGTGAATTTTAACATGTTTGTTATGTTGTTTGGCAATACAAGCCTTATATTGGAGATTATGTTACAAATCAGAAAGATGGTGTTCATCAAGGAAGTCAAAGTCATGAAGGTGAGATTCAAATAATTATTCATTAGAAATGATACCATGAAGAGAGGAAAGATCAAATTCTAATGTAAGTACTAACTCAAAACCATAGACTAGAGAGAATGGCATTTCCCCAATGTCAGTACGTATGATAGTATAGTAGTCCCAAAGAGCAAGATATAGATGAAGGTCCCAATCCATGCAGGTTTTGAATAAAAAGGGGTAAAAACTTTATTAAAACTTAGAATAACTAAATACAATATAGCAAGCTCAAACCAAAGACCACATAAAAACCAATAACAATAGCATCATGCCTCAACTCCACTAAAATCTTCAACAATAATATGTTCCAGTACCTAACATAATTCACAGGGTAGCTGCTCCTACTCCTCAGCTTTACAACCATCTCTACCTTCTAACACCCATTTTTCTAGACCATTAGCCACCCTATTCCTTCCCTTGGAATATCGGCATAAGATACTGAATCCATTAATGAACTAACCTATAATATCTATTGCACTATCGTAGCCAATTGCTAGCTCACATCTGAAGTTTTCATCTCAAGGAACAAATTAATCAAGACTTGAGAGTCAGCTTCACAAATCACCCTCCACCCTAAAGCATAAGCTTGCTTCAAAGCATATAGGATAGACAAGCCTTCCATCCTATTAACAGTCTGAACTCCCTTATTTGCCGAGAAAATAAAAACTACTGATCCAAAAGAACCCTTACCGATCCCCCCGATCCCAGCCGACCTTGGATTACCCTTGAAAGATCCATCCGTATTAATTTTCAAAAGACTAGTGGGCGGGGGTAGCCATTTCCCCAACTGTTGAACTTTTTGCTTCCCCTGTATACCTCTCTTGATGCATGCTGAGACCAGAGATATCCCCCGTATACCAAACCTGTCCACCATCTCAATATCCCCTTTCTCTAGTGGCAAAGTAACCTCACTCTTCACTTTAATAGATTCTTGGATCATTCCTTTAATTCTAATCCAAACCTATTGAATCCCCATTTTTTCATCCTAAAAAATATTACAGTTCCTTTCCAGCCAGACTTGCCAAAGTAGAAAAATAGGTCTAGCATACCACGCGTCTTGTAAGAAGGGGTCTGAAGAAGGGGGATGGCCCAATTTCGACCAAAAATATACCAGGGAAAATGCGTGAATGCATTGACACCTCCACACATCCCACCAAAAATGCCATAATTTTAGAGTGAAGGATCAATAGAAGAATAGGTGCGAGGAGTCTTCCTCCTCACTATTGCAAAGAACACACCTCAAAGGACTAGCAAAGCCCCTCTTCTGAATATTATCCCAAGTCAAGCATCTTTTCCAGACTAAAGTCCAAATAAATTAGTTACACTTCGGCCAAGAGAATCTATTCCAAAATTTTTTCCACCAATGAACTTCCCCTCTCCCCTCATATTGTTGAAAAATCAACTCTTGATAACCATAAGACATAGTATACTTCCCCTTAGGATTAGGGGACCAAGCTAACACATCACTATCCATAAGTGTGTTGTAGCTATAACATGACATAATATAATTTAGCTCCATGCACTCTACTTCTAAACCAAGAATTAACCACTCCTTTGGGGCCTTCCATCTAGCATCTGCCACCTGCCCCTGAAGGGAAAGGGATTTATAGTCACACACCCTAGTCTACCCAGCTTCACAAAACCTCTGGGATAGAATACTCAGTTGGGGATATTAGATAACTATGGGAGGGTAGCCATCCCAAGAGTCATGCCAAAACTGTGCCTCAACCCAACTCTTGCAAATCTAGAATAGGCCCCTCTTAATCAGTGCTGATCCTTTCTTGAGAGTGGTCCAAATCACCAAGCCTTTGCCTGTCAAACCATACCATGGGATATCCTTCTAGGGGATCCCAAAAAATTACTTATGGGATAAGACTCTGGCCCACACCTGATCCTATTCCACACACCATCACCAATATAACTTGGCTACCAGAGTAGTACCAGATAACACTAATTACCATAATCCAAGACCACCAAACCTCTTTGGGCTATAGACTACCTCCCACTTAATAAGGCTCCATTTGGTTGATGATAAATTCCCAACCCATAAAAACTATCTTGTTAAGGAATCAAGGTCCATAACAAAGCTCATCAGTGCCACCTAGAACATACACCTATAGAGAGGAAGAGCCTGCACCACTGATTGAATCAACTATGCCTGACTCACAAAGGATAGCCAGTGATGGGTCCAATGATTCACTTTGACCTAGAACTTGTCTAGAATCACCTGCCATGACTCAGACTGCCAGCCAGTAGAGACAAGAATCCCAAGATATAGTAATGGAAGACTCCCTATTTAAAACCTGAGAATATGAGCCACTCTTCATTGTATGGAGGGTGGAGTGTTAAAGAAAAAATTGAAGACTTTCCCTCATTAATTACCTATCTTGAGGCAACAAGGTAAGCATCCAAGCCTTTAAAAATATTAGATGCCTCCCTAATAGTAGCTATGCTGATCAAAGCCACATCATCCACAAACTAAAGGTGAGATTATATAGGAAAGCCCCCTCCCCATTGCCAGCCCTGAATAGTGCCATCATCTGCATTCTTATTGATCAGCTGACCCAAGCCTTCTGCCAATAGAAGAAACAAGTAGGGAGAGAGAGGGTCACCTTGCCAAAGACCTCGAGAGGCCCTAAAGAGATTAGAGTGCTTGCCATTAATTAAAAATGAAAAGGAGGTCAAGTTCACACAACTCATAACCCAGTGGATCCAATCCTCCTCAAAACTAAAGGTGCCCAAAACCTTCTAGAGGAAGGACCACCGAACTTTGTCATAGGCCTTAGACATGTCCAACTTGATAAACATCACCTTATCATTAGAGTGGGTCATGGAATGGATAGTCTCTATAGCCACCACCACCCCTTCCAAAATATATTGGCCCTCCACAAAGCCACCTTGCTCCTCAAAAATAAGTGCTAGAAGCCACTTTTTTAACCTTTCCACAATCAACTTAGATATAATTTTGTAAGTTACATTATAGAGGGAAATGGGCCAAAATTGACTCAGCCAATCAGCCCCCTCCCCCTTGGGAATGAGAGCCAGGAAGGTAGAGTTCAGGGCCTGAAGCATTTGCTTATTCCTCTAAGATTCTTGTACAACCACCAATAGGTCTATTTTGATGATTTCCCAAAATTATTGAAAGAACTCAATCGAGAAGCCATCTAGGCCAGGTGCCTTTCCTTTCTACATCATGAAAACAATCTTCTCTAAATCCTCCAAGGATATATCTCTCATTAGATGCATTTTCATTTCCATAGACACTAAAGAAGGAATACAGGAGAGGACCTGATCCTCTATAGCTGAGTCCCCCTACACTTCCTCCCTAAATAAAGATGCAAAATACTACACTATTTCATTAAAGATACCCTGTGTAGAAGAGACAATCTCCTCGCTATCCATCACCAAAGAAGCTATCACATTGCCATGCTATCTAGCTCTCACCAAATTGAAGAATAAGGCAGTGTTCTTATCCCCCTCTTGAAGACATTCAATCTGAGCCTTTTATTTCCAAAATATTTCCTCTCTTAGCTCCCATTCCTCCAATGTTTTTTTAAAGCCCTAGCTTCCTCCCTCAACATTAACTCAGTCATCCCCTCCTCCCTAATGAATCTGGTAATGTCATTCAATTCCATTTGAGCCTCATTTTTCCCCTGGAATATGTTCCCAAAACTTTGTTGGTTCCACTTTTTGAGCTGGTACTTAACAAATTGGAGAAGATTAGCAAAAATATACATTGCTGTACCAATAACAGGCCTGCCTACCCTCCACCATTCAACAACTCATTCAAATAGGTCTGGATCCCTGAACCACATGAGCTAAAAATTGAATGGTGGCTTCTGAGGCATGTAGGCTAAAGAAATGATAGCTTTATGGGCCAATGGTCTAAACCTCTCCAATCAAGTATCTCCAAGCTCGAGGACCACATTCCACCCACCCAATAACAGGAGGTCATGAATCGGTCTATACGCTCAACAATGCACCTGTCACCCACCCTTCTATTGTTCCAAGTAAAGCATCCATTATTGGGCTTGATATTCACTAGATCGAGTGCTAAAATATTATCTTGGAGTAATATAGAAGAAGGCTCTAGCCTTGCATTACCTCCCTATTTCTCTGTTAGATCAAGAATAACATTGAAGTCTCCAACAATAATCCAAGGTAGGTAAGGAAATAATCTACGAACCAAGTGAATATTCTTCCAAACAAGAAGTTTACCTTAGAAATCTGTAGGAGTGTAGACATTAGAAAAAAAAGATAGATTCACCTGACTCAATACACGAAGTAACCATGGATAAAGAGGACTTAAAGGAAATCTAGGACACTAGTTGGATCTTTCACGGATTCCAGAAACATGCCATGCCCCTTGAAGATCCCTAAGCTCCAATGCATTGACATAGACCATGCCTCCATAACTTAGGTGCGATACTCCTCATATCTTCCACATAAACCTTAATCTCCTGAAGAAAGAGAACATTAGGGGCATGACTTCTAACTAGTTTCAAAACAACCTTTTATCTAGGGCCACTGTTTAGGCCCCTTACATTCCATGAAATAATGATCATTTTAGAGGAGTTAAAAAGTGGGAGTCTAAGGTTTTAATAGAACCTAACTCTACCAAAGTCTCCCCAATCATCTTAATTTTCTCTATGTCTTTCTTTCACCCCAATTTAACACTTTTCTCTGATATCCCCTTCTTCCCCTCCTTTTAAAGAATGCCCAAGTGAGGAGAAGATTTACCTTGCTTATCCATTTTTGTAACTGCTATCTTTGCTAGAATATCCACATCCCCTACGCTCTATCCCAGATCTCCATTTGTCTCCACAACCATCTGTTCTCCTATCTACCCATTCATGACCATGGGTAAGGCCGACTCCTCATGTAGAATAGAATGAAGCTTGGATGAGTTAATCTTTGGTCCAGATCCTCCCACAAGCTACTCCACACTCATTAATCTCGAGTTCACTTCTTGCTAGCCCAATTCATCTAAGACCTCAAACCTATTAAAAGAATCTTCATCTTGTCGCTCCATAAGGGTCCTCTTCTGGCCTCTATTTCAATTTTGAGCTTTCAACTAAATAAAACCTTCAGCATCCTTTCCCTCACCAACCCCAAACTTCTTCCCTTTATCAGCACCAAGAGTGATACTAGGGGGCAACTGAGGTTTCTATTCCACTAGCTTGGCCTTCAGGCATCTTCGCACCAAGCGGCCATATTCATGACATAGGTGACACTTGAAAGGAAGGGTCTCATAGTCTAGTTGTTACACCCAGGAATATGAGCCCACATTCATCTCCACTACATCTGGTAGTGGTCTACTCAAATCAATTTCTACACAAATTTGAGCAAAAGTCATAACTTTCTTACCTAAGGTTTGTGTTGAAGACCCCACCAGCCTTCTGAGCGTCGAACTTAGCATCTAAAGAACATCCTCTCAACAACATTATATAGGAAATCTAGGTAATCAAACCCACATCGAAACCCAATTTGGTAATTCCTTAGAAGGATTAAATCCTGCATGCCAGGGTTTGATGAAAAGTCCAACCTAATTGTAAAAATAAGGCTCACCCTCAAAAACCCTATTTCAATTAGCCAAGCATAGAAATGTCACCATAAAATAATTGTTTGCTAGAAACGTGACCTCCATTTCACCCTCTGTTTCCCACACTCTCCTATCCCAACTCTCCAAAAATTGAAGGGAGACTCTCAATCCCAAAAACTTGCAATACAGTGAATGCTTAGAATAATATTCCACATCTTTAGAAATCATATCAAAAGGGATTAACAGTTTGGGTCTCTCCTTGCAATACTCTAGGAAACCATTAACCTTCATGATTTGGGATCCCCCAAACGAGCTCAAATCTATCGCACCTATATTCTGGGAAAAAAATGCATTTCTAAGTGTTCTTGCTTCCTACCCTAGCATATTCATGCCCATTACTTCACTAAAACTCCTACCAGGTGTAGTCCTAGAAGGCTCACTCTGAGCCATAACCATGCCCTCCTTGGATTGTTCTCAGTGTTGGACTCTGTAGCTCCCCTCATGCACTTGACCCCCCACACTTTTCCTACGTAATCACTGCCACAACCAAGACAAGCTAGGGCATGACTGCCCTAACTCGGCGTCGAGTTGCAAAACCAAAAATCCATCTCTTCTCCACATTATATTTGCCAATCCATGCAAGTTTCATGAATTATATTTTGGAGAATTTTTTCAATGTCCTCAACTTGACCATTATAATATAAATGATAAGGTTTGGAAAATTTGTGATTGAACTTGAATTTAACATAAAGTTGTTTGACATCATTTTTTTTGAAATTACCACCATTATCAAAAATGATAGTATGGGGAACACCAAAGCAATAAATGATTTAGTTAAGAATGAATTTAGTGATGGTGTTACTAGTGACATTAACAAGGGAAATGGATTCAACCCATTTGGTAAAATATTTGGTATCTATGATGATAAAAACATGCCCATCTTGAGAGAGGTAATTTATCGATGAGATCTAATCCCCACATGGAGAATGGCTCGGGAGATTTAATAGTTTGAAGCTCAACTAGAGGTAACTAAATTAGATCATCATGAAGTTGTCAAAGAGTATAATTTTTAGTGAATTTAATTTCATCTTTTTCAAGATTAGGCCAAAATTAACCCATACATAGGCATTTATGGGCTGTAACATGTCTACTGCAATGGCCACTACAAATGCCCCCATGTGCTTATTAAAGAAGAGGAGGGACCTCATATTGCATAACACAATAAAGTAAGGTACCTTAAATATTGCAATAATAAAGGATTTTATATTGAAATAAATATTTAAAATCTTGTTTATGAATATGAGTTTTTTCATGAGAATCTAAATTAGGAGGATAAGTTTGATGTTCTAAGAATTTAATGATGTCTTTATACCATGGGATTTGTCAAATGGTGACAACATCAATGTGGTAGATAAGTGAATCTAGTGGTTGATTAGAATATGGAGATTTTATTATTTATATAATAAAAGTAGGCTTAGAAAGAACTTGGGGGGGATGAAAGAGAGAGTTTGAAGAAGCAAGGGAATCAACAATGGAATTTTGATCTCAAGGAATAAGATCAATAGTGAAAGAAATGAAGTATTTAGTGAGAGTGGTTGTAATTTGATGATAATTAATGAGATTCTAAATTTTGAATTGGTAATAACCATTAATTTGGTGGAAAATAAGCTAAGAATCACCTAAAGCATGTAGATATTGGACGTCTAAATCAAGTGCAACTCTCATGCCTAGGATTAGAGCTTCATACTCAGCCATATTGTTGGTTATGTCAAAGGTTAAGTGGAAAGATAAAGGGATAATTTTTAAAAGAAGACTTGTAAGAATAAAACCTGCCCTACCTCCTAGAAGGCATTTAGCACTATAAAAGTGAAGGGTCTAAGTATCCTCATACAAGTTGACATTAATTTTAGGAAGCTCCTCGATAACTACTTTTGGTTTAGTAGTATAGGGGGGAATATAAGATTCATCAAGATTATTAGCTTCAAGATTAGTGGTAAATTTATGAAATTAATCTTTAAGTGAAATATCTTGATTGAGACCTTCAATATAGAAAATATTAGCATCTAGAAGATTATCTTGAAGGTGATTGGTAGCTAGCACAAGAGCTGTAGCAAGTTGGTCAACTATGACTTGTCTTTTGATAGTTTTTTGAGTTAAAATGCAGAGATAAAATTATATAAGGAGGACAATCCATTTTATAATTCTATATCTAATAAGAAAGGATTTAGAGAAGTGATGAAGGGGGTCAGAATGAATGATGACATAAGTAGTCTGATATAGCATGTAGTGTTAAAGTTTTTCAGCTATGAAATAAATGGTGAGGCAATCACGTTTAACTTTTATATAACAATTATCATAATCAATGAGGCCTCAACTAATGTAGTAGACATCATACTCTCTTCTAGTATCATATTATAGGGAAAGAATTGCCCCAACTGATATGGGTGTGGAATAAGTATATATAATTAAGGGTTGATCATTAGAAGGAGGATGAAGTGTAGGTAGGTGAAGCAATGATTCTTTCATGTTATAATATATTTTTGACAAGGGTCTATCCATTATAATGAATTACCTTTCTTAAAAATAGAATTGACAGAGTGGATGTGGTATGCCATTTTGGGGATAAATCATCTAATTGTCCCAAGTTTTCCTAAGTAAGTATAAATGTATAAAATGGAATGAGGAATGGGCATATTGATGATAACACTAATTTTAGTTGGGTCAACATCAATACCATGGAGAGAGATTAGGAATCTAACAATTTTCTAGATGTGATTCTAAAGACACATTTTTAAGGATTTAATCTAACTTGGTATTTAAGAAGACCATGAAAGATGATGGAAAGATTGAAAATATGAGCCTTACGAATTTTGGATTTAGCAATGAGATCATCCACATAGGTTTCAATAATTTTATTGATAAGATCATGAAAGATGTGAGTCATTGATCATTAATAATTGGCTCCAACCTTTTTGAGGCTGAAGGACATTTTGACATAGTAATATGTGCCCCATTATATGGTGAAAGTGGCCTTATGTTGGTCCCCAGAGGAAATGTGAATTTGATTGTAACCTAAGAAGCCATCCATAAGAGATAAAATTGTGTAACTAGCTATGGAAACAATTATGGAATCTATCAAAGGTAAGGAGAAGTTGTCTTTAGGAAAAGTGAGGTTAATATTTCATAAATCAATCCAAATGTGAAGTGACATTTTTCTAGATAGTAACTATGTTAGAAACCCGTTCAAAATAGTCCACTAGTTTGATAAACTTAGCATTGAGTAATTTGATGATCTCGTTGTGACATCAAGTGGAAAATTTGGGTGGAAATTTCCTTTGTTTTTGATGCATAATATTGGCATTAGGATATGTATGATGTTATGCACCATAATGTTAGGGTCAATACGAGCCATGTCCTCATAGGACCAAGTGAAAATCTCATGATATTTATCAAAAAATAAGCTCAAATTATCATACTCAGTAGGTGAGAGTTTATGAGAAACTATAATCGGTTGAGGATATGATGGAGTAACATATTCAATGTGAGTGGTTATTTAATAAGCATAGAATTTATATCTTGGAAATGGTATGGTGAATTATGTAAAATGAAAATTGGATTAGTTTTGGGATCAATGCTAGTATTGAAGTTGTTGAAACAAGAAGTTTTGGTTTTAAAATTCCCAAGTTTATGATGTTGGTGAGGAAGTTGAGGTTCTTAGGCATGAATTATTTCAAGAATAGATTCATCACTAGGCAATGAGGGAAGAGGACCATAATACTCAACATCTATTTTAAGATATAGAGTCTGATTATCATGACAATCATACTTAGAATGTATATATGAACATCAGTTGCCTTGGCATTGAGTGTAATATCGAGAGTATGAGAAGTAAATGGATCAAAAGGGATTGATGTGTTGATGGTTTCATTGATGGGGGAAGATCAGATGCAATTATGTGATATATAAGTGGTATATAGGATGCAAGAATTTTCAAAGGTTTGGAAGGTATGATTTGTTCTACCACCCAAGAAGTATTACAAAGTAGAGAGTTAGGAGGCCCATGACCTTCGAGGTCTAATTCATGATATATAGAAATGGTATGAACATCTCAATTAAAATAAAGAATTTAAGCTAAGTTTTTTTGATAATGTTAAACATCCAAGTCTTGATACTAAGCTTGGGCCATAATATAATTATCATCATATGTTAGAGAAATGGTACATGCTTGACATTCAGGAAGAGTTTTAGATGGTGAAATCCAAATATTACTAAATGTATGTGGATACATGATGAGAATATATTGGAATAATTTTTCCACTCTAAAATCATTGCAATTGAAGGCATCTTTTAATAAAGAAGGCTCTTTATAATTGCATGGAGGGGTAAAAGTAGTGAACTCATCAATAAGAGGAATAGTATGGTCCCAAGGTAATAAAGAAGGAGGAAACCACTCCAAAATGTAGGGAGGTAGCTTAGTAATATTTAAAGTATGTTACAAATCATTAGGTTCATCATCATCTGAGTCAAAAAGAGTGACTTGTAAATCAGGATTGATGTTGATGAACTTAGGTAAGGGAACACTATTAATCTTAGGAATTGTAGGAATATGATACTAAGATTTGGGATTAGGAAGTTGAATACTCTAAGAGTTGGGATCAACTTCATGTTTATACCATTTTATTTTCTGTAAGAATTTAATGCATTGGCTACCAGAAGAAGCAATGCCCCTCATTTTATGAGTCCATGGGTGACCAAGGAGTATATTATAATATAAGGGTAAATCAAGGACCATAAGTTTAGTTTGAATGGTATTTGGTACAATTTTTAAGGGAATTTTAATATAACCAAATGGATTTTGATTAGTCTTATAAAAGCCATGATAGGTAAGACAATTTTTCTTGAGATGATCCTTATTATAGCCATGTTGTTGGATAATCCAAAAAGATGTCACATTAATAACAAAGCCTTTGTCAAATAGAAATTTATGAATAAGGATAGTATTAATGGATATTTTAATGAATAGTGGAAGATCATAAATGTAAAAAAATATTTCATCATTAATCATGTCTTCTTCAATAAATTCAATAAAAGACTTAGAAGGACACATGGTTTTAATAGTATGTATGTTGGTAGGTTAAGGTTCAATAGAAGGTAGTTATTAATATATAGAGGATTTATCTTCAATTTCTTGTAATTTTTTTATGAGGAACTTGAAATGATAGGGGGAAGTGTGAACTGACTCCATAAGTAGAATCTTACAAGTCATAGAGTTAAGTTCTTCAAGAAAGTTCCAATGAGATTTAGATGAAGAAATAACATGATTTTTAGGAGGTAAAGTTATTGGGGGTTCAAAAGGAGGAGATGGTTCTTCAAGGGCTTCCGAAGCTAGATTAGTGGTGGTAGTAGCTTTTAGAAGTTGTTATTTTAAATATGGATTTTTAGGTTTGGTAACAATATCTTTGTGGGCCACTTGCAATAATAATTGACCTTAGTAGTGTTAACATATTGAGAAATGGTATAATATTGGTTATAATCAACATCAATGGCACAAACATCCTTGGTATATTGTTGACTATTATTTCTAGAAAACTATTTTTGGTTATTGGAGGTAGAAGATTTGGAAACCTATCATTTTTGAGAAAAACAATGTACTCTTGATGACAAAGGTTGATCATAGCTTCATGATTAAATGAATCACCAAGAATATAGGATACAAAAAATTGAGTGAGCCCTCTAAAAGATTTCATGAGAGTGACCAATGTCATCATGGAACCAACAAAATTTATTAGGGTCATACCATTTGGGAGGAGTGTTAGGATAGGTGAATGGTTTAGAGGGAAGTAAAAATTATTTCATATGCTACACTGAAAGTGTTGTGTGAGAGGATGAAAGAATGTTGAAGTTTGGAACTCTTGGTTTGGTTTGTAGAGTATTACCAATGATAACATTAGTAGATGTTTTAAAATATCCTTTAAGAAGTTTAGGATTAGGTTTGAATTTCTTCATGAGAAAGTCTTAAAATTTAGCTTGGTCAAGAACTTAATTAAGGGTTTAGGGAGCAAAAGTTCAAACCTTATATTGAAGAGAAGGAGTCAAATAAGTTATAAAGAGTTTGAAAAAGTTATCATCAGTCATGTTATGGTTAGATTTATGGACTGATGATTTCCATCTTTTGATAAAGTCATGAATTGATTCAATGGGAGATTGCTTAGCATTGATGAAGTGGCTAAGATAATTTTTGAGATGATCATTGTGTTGAAAATCTTTAACTAAAATATTTATTAAATATTATAGTTTCCAAATAGAATGTTATGGAATTTGGTTATACCATTCTAATACATTTCTGGTGAAGGTTTTGACTAAGATTTTAATTGTGGTGAAAGTATTAGTTTGGATTCACTCTTTATAAAGATTGCCAAAGGCTTTGAGAAATGAGGTAGGGTCTTTACTCCCACCATACTTGATAGTGGGAGATATGTTACCAATATCAATGGACATAATGAATGGAGATAAAGGCTCATTTTTAATAGTTTGAAGTATCTTATTATTTATTATTGGTCAAGGAATAATATTGCTTGAGGCATATCTATGAGGTGGAGGAATATAATTATGATTAGCTTGAGGATGGATAGCCAAAGATTGATTATACATATTAATAAAATTATTTTAGATTTTCATCATTTGAGATCTGTTAGAGGTTTGTATTATGTTCATTTTATAGATAACTTGTGAAATAAGTTAAGTTGTATCAATAGGCAGGTTGGTGTTGGTAGGAACACTCCTTGAATTGGTATTAGGGGAGGGTTATTAGAAGGTGGATTATTGATTAAACTTGTTTAAATTTCTCCCACATTAGTTTTAAGGTTTTGAATATGATAATTGTCTTAATGGGTATATAAAGGGTCAAACCCATAAATTTCATTTTGAGGTGTGATTTGTATGTACCATGTGACAAGCCATAAATGAAGGAGGGGAAGAGGTGCCCCAAGAGTGATGGTGATCTTGGGAGGAAAAGAGAGGGAGGAATGAATATCCTATATAGTATCTAAATGGATTTAGGTTATCTAAGAATATTCTGATAGGGGACTTCATGATAACTTGAGATAAATGAACATAATGATAAGAAGGAGAATAGTGAATTATGTCAGATAAATAGGGAAGGAAGAAAAATTATAGAGTTGATCAAGTCGACCTAGTATATAAAATAGGGTCTAAAACTATAAAGAGTCAACAGGTCAACGTAATTCTAGAAACATGAGCTAAAAAAGTGTATAGAGTCAATAAGGTTGACCTAGTACTAGAATTAGGGGCTTAAAAAGTGTATAGAGTCAATAGGGTTAACCTAGTACTATAGGAAGGGGAAAAATATATATTCTATAAGAGACTATGTTAAGTAGAATGACTGTGTACTGAAATAGGAAAAAAATTGCAAGTATATTTGAAGGTAAGAAATGAAAGGAAACACACAATCAATTGGGTCAATGAAGTTGGTCCAATTGAGGCACACAACATAAAACCTTACACCAAAAATGGCCAATGTAATTTTTTGAAATACAACATACACTTAAACAAAAATAAAGAAATCAAATTATAAAGTATAAGCTAACTAAGTGGTCATCCTGAATGTTGTTTAAATTTTTAGAATATGATTTTAGATGTGATAGGAAGTTGGTTATAATCAAGAAACTAGAATGTAATCTAAGGATGGTTTCATGATGTTTAGGTTAAAAAGCATCTATATTGGAAATGGTACTAGCTTAGTATTAGGGCCTACCCCTCACTTCACACACCTTAGTGATAAGGGTGTTAGGTGCTTTGCCAATATATACCATTAACCATGTGTTTATACTTGGCCAAAAAGTCAACTTCCCCCTTAATGATGAAGTTCAAGTAGGTAGGCCTTGGGTAGGTAATTGTTAAAGTATGTTTTAAGATTTTGTGATTTGGTAGTGTGTGCATAAAAGAGAAAATTGTGAAACTACAACTAAACAATATATTGAAAAACCACCTAATTATACTATGTGATATATTCTAAGAATGCAAGCAATAAGAAATGAAAGTGTGAGCTAATTACTCAAATATAAGTATTAATTCTAACTTTAAAACATAGTATGTTGTCATTTTAGATGACAATGCAATCAAAGATTATATAAAAAAGTTGAGAGTGTCGATATTATACTATAAAAGTAAGGGTATGAAAAAGAAATACATTGATAGTGTTGACCTAGTTTTCTAGACAATATTAAAAATAGAACTATGTCAATAAGGTCGACCTAGTTGACTGTACAAGAGCAATTTTAATGACTATAAGTTGTGAAAAATAGAACTATAATGAATAATAAAAATGACATAGAAAGATAGAAAGTAACCTTGGTGGGTTGGAGGATGCAAAATAAAATGATATTATTTTTGAGTAGCCTTATTTATACTTGTAAATTATACCAACTATGTCGACTGGGTCGACCTAGTTCTATAGTTCCCTATTTGCTAAAAACCTATGGAATGTACTATGTCAATAGGGTTGACCTAATATGGTTTTATGGAAGTTTAGAAATGTATAGAGTTGATAAGGTTGACCTAGTAGTCTGTCTAGAAGTTTGAAAAGTGTACTATGTCGATAGAGTCAACCTAGTAGCATGTACTTGATGAAAAACCTACACAATTAGAATAGTCATATTGATGCAAATGTGTGTTAAATATATGTATAGAAGTTAGATATTTATCAACACTCTCAGCCCAATATTACAAATATGGAGAAATAAAATGATAAAATAATGAAAAACATGAAATAAAACCTACAAGGGTTACGTTCACATTGGGTTCACTAGAATTTATGCAATAAAAAATATATCATGTCTATAAATCAATCCTAACTTGAAGAAGATAGATCATACCATAAAATTTTGAAAGATTGGGGACACATTAGATAATTGGGAACATGACCAATATGGGAATCCTCTAAACCTATTAGGGGATATCTTATTACAATACACTATGATTGTGAGGGTTACAAAGCCTCTATTCAATAATAATTATGAAATAACCCTTAGGGAGTCCTATGTTTTCATATATCTCATTAAACTAATAACAAGTAAAGTAAAATCTAATCTATCACTCACCAAAGCTTTTGGCACAATATGGGAGTTAGTAAACAAAACAAACTCACATACTAGAATCTCAATTAAGCTATGTATGAATAAGACATTAATACATGGAAAGAGAAGAGTAATATTATTCAAATCCAATACTTAGTTTACTTATATCTACTAAAGAGAGGAGCAAAGTTAGAGAATACTTACCTAAATGATGAACCCATCAAGACTCAATCTCTCCCTTGGCCAAAGGGGATTAACAAGAGGTTGTTGTGGTTTTTTAAGGATCAATAATAAATTCTAAATCATCCATGACCTATCTACAAGACTAGATTATCCAAGTAGAAACCCTAAGCTAAGACTCAAGTAGAATGGTGGAAGAGTAGATTGTAAAGAAGTGTAAGTGAATAATAACTCTTTTTCATTATCTTAATAATGATGAAATGATATTGAATATATAGGTGGATTTAACCTTAAATCCTTTCAAAAGTTTTGGCTGATAGGGTTGAACTAGTTGACCTAGTACAATTAAGGACAAAAATTCACTAGGTTGGCTAAGAGCTGACCTAGACCCTATGTGAATTTCACCCAAAATAGTATATGATTGACCTAATTAACCTAGTAAAAATGACTATAAAAATGGACATAAGGTGAGGAAAAGAATTATGGAAAGTGGGAAAATACTATAGGATTATGAAAATAAGGATTAATATCTTAGGGGATGTTTTTAAGAGATAGTTGGATTGGTAATAAGTGGCAAAAGGGACAATAATCCTACAAAGCACCAATGGTCTCCCCACCCCTTTCCCAGTGCACCCCTTAGGGCATGTAATAAGAGATATTGAGTATTTATGGGTTTATAAAATATGTCAATAGTTATTATTTGATAAAATTTGAAAATATTATGTGTATACAACTTCAACCTTCTACCCCTCTCAAACAAACTTTTAGGTTCTCTTGCTCAACATGCTTCTTCTAGGATCATTAGGTTAATTGAAATTATCACCTAATTTTATAATATATAATGGATGTTAATTAATGATCATATGAATATTTATAAATTTCTACATTACCTATCTCTACTCCTCCATTGAGATCTTTTATTTGCTTATATTTTTATCTCCTTAACTAGCCCAAATAGGCCAATTATGCCTTACTTATATACTCAAGTCTTGATATTACCCATATTGGTTGGATAATAAAATTAAAACACTTGTATGAAACTTGTAATAGGTCCAAAAACATGTTACAAAAGTGAGAAAATCACTCCATAGGTCAGTCATACCGTTTAAGGGCCAAAACCTCCATTAGGCCTAATAGAGACCTAATGCAATTAGGCCTATCTCAAGCACACATTAAAATTTTAATAAATTAGAGAAAATTTAGATCCAAAAAAATATTTAAAAAATTTAAAAAATTCTCAAATAATCCCATGATAATATTCATTTAGGTCCATACCACCTGTAAGTTTAATTCACCACTTGAACCATGCTATTAAGCATACTCATCATTAGCCCTTTATCCACAAGAAAAGTCTATCTCATAAAAATGAATCATACATTAAAATTTTACCATATAATCAAATTAAAATATACTTCATGACATCAGGGTCATAATCATGCCAATTTTATTTCAAAAAACAATGCATAAGACCTTAAACACACTAATACAACATGACCACTCAAAACTGTTTGACTGCTCAAAAACACAATCAAGAATCTTTGACCACCAACATATGAATATAAATTTATCATGAATAAAAATATATTAAAAATAAAATTTTATACCTATAGATAAAATTAATGTTCATTATATGCTTCATCTCTATCCAAAACACCTCAAACTCATCTCTTTTAGATGACTATTTAGAACTACCTGAGTCCTTTAAAACAAAGTCATGTAGAATGTTGTCTTTAGAAATTTTAAGAGAAATTAAATGAATTATATATCACATTAATAGTCCATTTTTGATATATATATCATAATCCAATATATATATCTCAATATCTAGTTTCAATCATTGGTCTTACAGACCAATTTCTTAACTCTCTCTTACATAGTGCTCACACAACTAGATAAGCCATTTTTTGCTTCCACATTACAACTTATCAAACTATATTTAAATATTATATAAAGAATGAATAGATAATATAAATAAAAAATTACATAAAAAAGTGTGTTGGATACATTTAATATTTTCATAGTATCTCACACTCTTCACTTCACGTAGCACACCAAGAACTACTAATTTATCTTAAGAACCAATCAAGGTAAACATGACTTCCAACACCTGGAGAAACACTTAAATGAACATATGATGCATTTATGTTATCATTATACATATTAAAATCAAATAAAATCATAAATGTATAGAGATATAATGGAAAATATGGAACAAATAAATCAAACTCTGAACCTTACTCTTTTATTGTTCAAATTACTCAAACAAGTCATTTTGAGATCAATTTTTTTTATTATGTATGAGAATAAAAAAAATTTATAATAAAATGGGATTTGAGGTATAAGTATAAAAAACATCCTAAAATAATTAGATCCATTCCTAATCCTTTGCAACCAATCCCTAAATGCATTCTCACTTTGATTGGTTTTACTCACTATCTTCACTATTAGCCATTTTAGTGATATGTCAACTTGAGTGACAAAAATATTTGACATATAAGATATAAATTTTATAGATAATATAATGGAAAAAAATCATTGGTATCAATCTTAAACCTCCATTGATTTTTATTCTTTGTCCTGGTTAACCTTTCTTGTAACATCAAATTCTTTAAAAATAAGGGTTTTTCTATAGCTCTCACTCACTATATTGACATACCACTACTGCCTAGAGATGATTTATGGAGTCATATACCACCTATAATAATAAAAATATCATTAAAATCCATTGTAATCCATTTACAATAAAATTTTCACCATGAGGTCATTATAAGGGTTTTGAGAGGGTTTTAGGCCAGCTTAGATTCTTAACATTTGTTCATATAGATCTATCATTTAAACCACTTAATAATGATTTTAAAACAATATTATGACCATTTTAAATATCTCCAAAATATATTAGGACACCATGAAAGTTTACATGTGCCAATGAGCTTCAAAAGTTCCTTCTCGATCTTGGAGACCTTCATTCTTCATATAAAGGAGACCTTCAAGTGTGTTTTATTAATTTATCATTCACCTAAAGACATAAAACTTCATAAAAATTATTTAATAAACCTATTAAACATCTAAAAAATATCACATGATCTCTAGGCACCTTTGGAACTCAACTTGACACCTTATTAGACCTCACTAGGTTTCTTTGCATACTAGGCCTAGGACTTCCAGTTATACTTGGGCCTTGAATACACTTAAAAACCTATTTAGTTATTATTAAAACCTAATAATTATGTCATAAAACATCATAAAAATCTCATTCACTACCAACCTTTTTCACACAAATCTCATACTACTCATCTCAACATGCTATCAAGTTTGTGCCTTCACACTAGGTCTCTTATGCAAGGACTAAACCTAAACACTTGACCTTAGAGTTATTATGAATGATTATTTTCCTTATAAATAGTGTAAAATATATTATCACATTCTTTATCATTTATTGTACAATTTCAAGATCATACATATCTATGCCATCATCACCATGCCTTTAGTCTAATCACATAGACCTACTAGGTACCATACCTCTTAGAGACCTTCCTACCAATGCAAATGCATTATAAGACTCATTATCATGAAAAAAATTATTTATACCATTATCAATTAATACCACACATCTTCTCACAAGCTTGTCACACCACAACATAGAGCCAAAACCTCATACAAAACTCAAAAATCTACTAGAATATGTTTGAGTTATCATGAATACTTACCATGTCTCTTCACAAGAGAACCTATAAGACATCAATGACATTTTAATACCTTTGAAATAAATGACAAAAAAAATTCCTAAAGTAAAAAAAATGAACATACCTCAACATGCCTTAGTCCATCAGGTGCAATAATTTGTGGCAGTGAGTACAAACTTATGCCCTATGTAATATTTTGGGTTAATGATGCCAATGAAGTCCAACCCCCACTGGGAAAATGGGTTTCCCTCAATAATAGGTTGAAAGGTAACTTATGCATGTAATTTTATTTTTGATAAAGCCTAGCTTTCATGACATGTCTATACATGGGCATGGGCATCCTTGAAGACTGTTGGCCAGTAGTAGCTCATTCTTAGGATTTTGTGAGCTATGGTGTTCCCAGATGGATGACCACTACCTATTTTTGGTGTAGGTTTTCCAAAAAATATTAATCCTCTTTACTGATACACATATAAGGTAGATTCCTTCATAATTTATCCTATAAATAACTCCTTTATTAACCATGTAGTGAGTGATTTTAAGCCTCAAATCTCTCTTTAATTCTTTATTGAGTTCTAGGGGACAATTACCTATAAGAAAATATTGAATTATGTTAGTATAACATTCCCCTCTAGGCACTTGTGCCTCATAAACCTCTTCAATATTAATGCATGGGTTAGGCTCAATCATGATTTGGATCATTCCTTGACCATTGATGATTTTATCAGGCTTGATTTCTATATCAAATTACTGTAGCTTTACCATCCTTTTGCCTTTGTGTTCTCCCAATTCATTATGGGACAAGGTAAGCTTGATAGGAAGATTAGGCATGATAGTGATAGTATTATTTCTTAGGATGTAGTGCTGGAATTTATTCATTGCTTTCACAAGAGAAAATATTTGCTTATCAATCATAAAATACCTAATTTATACATCATTCAAATTCATGCTCAATAATTTAATTGGATGCTCAGTCTCATCTTTATTTTGCATTAAGACAACACCAATTATATGTTCTAAATAAAATGAGTATAAGTAGAAGTCCTTTGTGAAATTTGGACTAATCAGTACTGGGGCATAAGATATATCATCTTTGATGTATTACAAAGACTTATAGACCTCTCCTATCTATTTCAATTTAGCGTCATGTTTGAGCATTGCATTTAGGGGTCTCACAATTTCTACAAATCCTAAGATGAACTTTCTTACAAAATTTATTTTCCCAAAGAAAGAGTTGAGCTCCTTATTTATTTTTGGAAGTAAAATATTTAAAATCCTTTGGATTCTATCTATATTGATGATGATTCCTTATTTGGAAATGATATGTCCCAAAATCTTGCCCTTAATAACTCTAAATATGTTCTTCTTTGGGTTCAGTGAGATGCCAAACTTTTGGCATCTCTTTTAAGATTAACTACAGATGGCTCACATGATAATTCTTGTTCTTGGAGAAAATAGTGAGGTCATCCATTTATATGATTATACATTTACGTATCAATCATTGAAATGTGTGATCCATTAGTCACTAAAAGGTGTCTCCTACATTAATTAGGCCAAAAGTCATCCCCTTGTATGCATAGGGACCCCACTTTATGGTAAATTCAACTTTCATTATATCTTTTTATTGTACCAATACCTAGTTATAACTTGAAAGTCCATCTAGGAAGGACATCATTTCAGAGCCACTGACTATCTAAATAACCTCATCAAGGGAGGGCAATAGATAATTGTCCTTCTTAGAAGCTTTATTCAAGTTTTTGAAATCAATACATAATTTAATTTCTCCATTATTCTTTATGAGTGGGACTAAATTAACCACCCAAGTAGAATGCCTGATTGAGAAGACTATACTTGTACTCAATATATTTTCTACTTCTCTTTGAATGAGAGGTTCTAGGATAGGGTTGACTAGCCTCTATCTTTGTCTGAATGGATTGTGGTCTAGTTTTAGTGGAATTATATGGTTAATGACCTTTGGGTCATAAGCCTTAAAGTCTTCATACATTCATAAAATCACATCTTTGTATTGGGTGAGTAAATACTTCACCCATTGCCTTTATTCTAGAGTTAAACTAAGGATCATGTTGATGTAGCATGGGCTACTCTCATCCCCCAAATTCTCCCTTTTGAAGTCAAAATCACTAACCTTGGGTTTATTTTATTGTTGATCTTGGGGATATATATCAAATTATCTTTATAAGGAAACCATTCCAAGTGGGAGATTATTTTCTTTGAGTTAGATGACACCTTCCTTGCCTGATTCCTCTAGGCAGAGATAATTAACTTCTTTATCATTGATGATTTAGGACTCACATTTTCTTGAGTTGGTTAGAAACTAGATGATATATTGGTCATCATAAAAGATTTGGAAATTATCTATGTTATTAGGAACATAAGGGTAAGTTATGAACTCAATAGAGAATCTCTTTACCTCATATTCTCAGAGAGGCTCCAATTTGGTAACCGAAGTAGCTAGTGAATCCACAACTTGGTTTTGTTCCTTGGGAAAAACCACTATATTGAAATCCTCAAAAGATTCAATCAAATCCCATGCTTTGTGTTTATATATTTTTAGATATGATAGATTACATTGATATTTGTTTTTAACCTAATTGATTACTAGCTTTAAATCCCTATATACCAATAACTACGTGATGTTGTTTTTGAGGGCAAAGTGTAATCCCAAAATCAATGCTTCATATTCAACTCTATTGTTGGTGTAAGGGAACTATAATCTATATGATTATAATAACTTCTTTCCTGGTGGATTAATCAATTTAATTCCTATGCTTGATCCCTATTTGGATCTAGTTCCATCAAAGTGGAGAGTCCATAGCTAGGTAGGGTTTTAGGATTATGGTTGTTGTTTTTCATTTCATATGGTAGAAGTATAAATACCAAGGCTAGGGGATTTATAACTTACCTCTTCATTCTTGACATTGTACTCTATGATAGGATACTTCATCCTTGATTCCCAATCAATTTATATTTGGTTTGGAAGGCCTCTCCCTGGTATCCAAATGTGAGATAAATCTATCGAGAGATATTAATTGAGTGTCTTAAACCAGTCCTTACTTAACGAAAGTCCATAGCCTTCAGGTATGTCTACTATAAGGATGCCAATGATCATCTATACTCATGGCTTATATGCTACTTGAATACACACATTAGTTAGTTCTCCAATAACTAGTACTACTATTTTATCTAACTGTGAGACTGTTCTCTTTGATGGGTTTGGAGTTAGGACAAGATTTTGACAAATAAAAGTAGGTAACATAGTGGTTAAAGCTCCAAAATTAACTAAGAAATTGTGAATATTTTTACCAAATGCCTTAATAGTCAGCAAAAAGGATAGAATCTCTCACTTACTTTTATTTATGATGTTAGTATCAAAGGCCTTTGTTTTCTTTGTAGGAGATTTTGTCTTTTCTATAGGGGCCTTCCTAATGTTGGAATTCCATAGGAGTTATTTTTATTCTATAATCTAGGCCAATTCATGAAGGGTAATGTTGGCCTTTATTTTCTTCATGTCTTCAACAATGTTATACCCCCCTCTACTATATTCCTCCTTATTCTAAGGATGATCATTCCCTTTAAGGGGAGGTGGATTATTATTAGATTTAGTGGAATAGTTATACTATTTGGAGGAGTAGACATTGTGAAGGGTTACTTATTCCTCAAGTTGTAACCAACTTTTTGATATTGCTGGAAGGCATGGATCTCATTAGTGTTATCCTCTAGTATGTTATCATCTTCACTCAAGAAAGGAAACTCATGGGTCTCAAAAATCATGGAAGTGATTAAAGAGATAAAGTCTTGGTGGAATTCTAGTGGGTTATGCATCAAATCTTTCCTCACCACCTCTCTTTGAAAGATCTCAAAAGTTGCATAGAATTCAAAATAGTCAAGTTCACCATGTTGAGACATATTATGGATTCTACACTAGTTCGGTAAGGCTGTCTCTACTATATTAATTTTTGGAGGCTTGCTAGACTATTATATATTATTTATAGGCCTATTCAAGGGTATATTATAGCTTTGGAACCCATTATTATTATTGTTATTATTATTATTATTATTATTTAGGTCATTAGCATTGCCTATATTTCTTTGCATGCTAAGGAAATAAATGCTTAAATTTTAGACCATTTTTTAGATGGCATCTAACTCTGCTTTAGTAGATTATATGCCATGGACAACTATAGTAGGGGATGAAACTGGATGCTTATTTTTCTAGTGACCATTTCTAGGTTCATGGTTTTTTAAGAAACTATAATTCAAATGTGACATCTACATCAGAGGAGGTGGTGTGTATAACTAATTCTAATTAAATGTAGAGATGTTCTACTTCACATGTGGGACTAGATTCAAAGCTAGTAGACCAAGATTGATACTATGTGTATTAGGCACTTGAGGATTAAACTATCTATCAATGTTAATAACCTCTTCATAGGCTAATGCCAAAGTGTTGATCACATCATCCCTTCATAAGAAGACTATAGTAATTAGATCCAAAAAAATATTATAAATTTCTAATGCAAACACTTCTATTGGTTTATATGTCAAGATTAACCAGTATACATCTTATAAAATCTTGCATTAAAGGCTTGGATTGCTTCATTGGGATCCTTCCTCATGCTAGTAAAGTGTTATTATATCAAAATAGGGTTGGTGACCTACCCAAATTGTGAAAGAAAAGTAGTTTGACACTAATTCCAAGAAGTAATGGAATTATATTGCAAATTAAGGTACCAATCATAAGAAACATCCATTAATGTGAAAGGAAAAAGTATAAATAAAACATGTTAATTAATAACATTCATTAATATCAATGCATATTTGAAAGACTTGATGTGTTCTATCATTATTCATTCTGAAAGAGAGACGGATGGTAGATACTTCTCTAGATTCCTCAGTAGGTCATGCACATCCCCTAGGATGACAATAGCAGATCTGACCAACTAGGGTGGTTTAGCCATAAGATGATTAATAGGAGGAATGTTCCTTATTTGGGAAGGTGTTTATAGGGGTAGTTGATATAAATCTAGGCCTTCCATTATTTGACAAAGGTGATATTAGAAGACTAGTCTGAGCTCTAGATCTAATCACTCCCCTAGGTGACTCTAGTGTAGATCAATGTAGGGAATAACCTCTCTTATTATAAAGGATCAAGGCCCTCCTTCTAGTTCCATAGAGAATGTAGATGAAGTTTTTATGCACACCAATTCATAATGAGTTAGCCTCTAACATTTTAAGATCTCAATGAAGGTAAACTCCACTCCATGGCATGAGTTTCAGGTATGCAATTGAAGAAATAGGTGATGGAATAGTAGGTAGAATATGCATGTTGTTAACCAAAACTATGAATGGATGAATAATATCTAAAATAAATTTAAAACTAGGTGAGTTTGTGGATGGGTGGATATTAATCTAAAGTGGTTAGATCTCAGAAATAAACTCCAAAAGAGGGAAAGGGTAGAGTAGAAAAATAGCTCAGCGACTTCAAGAATTAACTTTGGGATAGATTATTCATGGATAATTATTTTAAAAACTAATGTTTATTGCTAGCCGCTATTGTAAAAACATATATAAATACAATCAAGCAGTCTGGGAAAAATTGATATAGGAAACTCAGAGGATCTAGACCAAAGGTTGCTCCTTTTGAAGTAGCTATTACACACCTATACATAGGAGATTATGACTCAAATTAGGTTAGTATATAATGTAGCTATGACACATACATAGAATATTGTATCATATAAAACACCTCTACACACTTCAAATGATGAGATACTCAACCTAATTGTAAATAATCAATAAGAATTGCTAATTCTTCAATAGTGATTGTACAAATAAAATCAATATATTAATCATAAAAAGACAAATTTTTCATATATATTACACACTCATAATTACTAAATCAAACAATCAAAAAGTTAAAACTTGATTACATATAATATAGAAAGAAAAGGCACCAACAAATTTATGATAATCAAAATTTGATTTGTTCCTCTATTGATTTTTTTGACCCTTGAAAATGAGTGTTCTAGATGTACATATAGACTTAGGAAAGGGTCAACTCATAATACAAGTGCATGCATAATTGTAATTACATGGGGTAATTATAACCTAGGTTCTAATTATAGTTTAAAAAATGAACATATAAATATCTAGAGTTGACTTACAATTGTTAAATAAAGTTATTCTTTATAGTTGGATGCAATGTGTGCATGCTTACAAATAATTTGGATAAATTTCATACTTAATTTATAAAAAAAAACAAAATATGAGTATAAAACTAACACCTTTGTATTGATCAACATAAAATTGGACTTTGAACTAAGGTCGGGTTTATGTTTGCATGGATGCACTAATTGTGGGAGTTATTGTTGTAGATACTTGTGCTAAACTAGAAGTTGTAGCATCAATATTCTTCTTTTCCTCCAAATCTAGATAACACTCATGTCCTATATCATGTTATTGTTTGATAATATATAAGCTAAGTAATGAGGGTTTATGTAAGCTATTTACCTACTCAAGGATCTTGGCATGCTCTACCTTAGTTTTATGTAATTTGATCTTGAAAATTCCCACTTATGTCACATTCTTCCTAGTAAAACTCAACTCAAATTCAATGTCTTCAAGTGGTAATCCCTGAATGCTCTACTTGAAATTATTGGATTACTACTAAAGGAGTTAATCATAATTCATCTTACTAATAAGCTTATTTTGAGTGTCCCTTGCCTTTGACAGCTTCAATTCTTCTAAGATTTGCAAAATGAGAGCTTCATGTTCTTGATACTTGGTCATTACTTCCCTAGTTGTTGTAATCCACTCTATAGCATCTTAAGTTCTAATTACTACCAAGTTGAGGGAATTTGAAGCCTCCAATGGTGTCATTAAATCAAGATGGCTATATGCTTGATTGGTAGTATAAATAATTAATAACTTCAATTTATTCTCATCTTATTTAAAATAATTAAATAATTTGTGAGTCTCATTTATATGAGGAGCCAATTTTACCCTCACCACATCAATGAATTCTAGAGCATTGTATAATTTTGATGTATCCTGTTGAACCTCGATCTTAATTCTTTGAGGGATACATAATGTTTTCTAATGCTATTTTATTTATTCTAATTCCTACTCAATCTCTTGCCTAGCCATTTTAGTCCCCTCATGTAATTCTATCATAACGTCCTTATGAGTTTCAGTAAGGGACTTAATTTCCTCTATATATGGGGACTATCCTATCTTCTTATTCTTCCTTTTGGCCAATGTAAAGTGTTATTTCCTTTCTTCAAAAATGATTTCTCTCACTAATTCATCATCAACTTTCCTCTTTATAACCCTTCAAATGCTTCCTGAGGTTTTATCAAACATGGAGCTTATTGATGACAACTCTATGATTCTGAAATTTGGTTTCTTAGAAGCTTTTAATCTAAGATCAACTGCCCATGGAGGGATGACTAGTTATATTATATTTATTAGCCATGTGTCCTCAGCTATAGTCTCAACTAATTGATCTTCTAGTTATTTCTCCAAACCTCCTTTAAGTACTGAGTTAGGAAGGGAGGGTCATACAATTTTAGACCAATCTACACCTCCATATTTAGGTAGTGGGTGGAATATATATACATAATTTCCCATTTTAGCCTTCCCTGAGGATATTACAATAGTATCTTGGGAGGAACTGGTGGAAGGTATTGGAAAGTTTATTTGAGTGGAAGAGACATAGAGCTAGGAGCTTGCCAATGTTGTTTTAACCTTCTTAAAATCCCTCCTTCTTGTTTTAGGATGGACTAAGGTAGTATCAAAGGGAATCTTAGTAATGGTGGCAATAATAGATATTGTTGGTAGTATTGGGGAAATATAAAAAATATGGGTAAAGGTAACATCCTCTATATTTGGTGTTACCAGAGGTTTTTTTAAGACAGTACTGAGGGAAATTAAATCAAATGAAATTTGGGAAGGAGGGACTAAAGACTGAGCCTTCTTTCTTGATTGGTAATCTTTCATTGGTCTTTTCCCTTTGTCATTTGTAAGGCTTAGTGCCTTTTCTCTTTTTAATTCATCTTCTTGCTCTAGTTCTTATTTTACTAATGTTGGTTGCTAAACTAAAGATGTGTCTATTTATGGTTCATCATCAATTAGGTTTTTTGAGAGGGGAGGATCCCTTGGTTTCCTTTTATAGTAGATTGTACCCTTTTTTTCTAGGGAGGAGGCTCACTAAATTGAGGTGGTAGTAACCTCTTATATAGGTAATGTAACTATGTGATCTTGGCTTTGTGAGGAGTCTAAGTAAATTAGATCCTTTTGAGCTCCTTTATGCTTTTTTTCACTTACACTAGGATCTATATTAATAGTATTCAATACTTAGGGAGGTTCTTGTGAAGGATCCCCTTGTTCTTCTATTTGTTATGGGGGTGTGTTGACCCAGAAGTCTAAAGCAATCCATCCTTTAGGGGGTGGAAGCCTTGTATATATCTTTTGATCTAAAATTGAAGGTTTTCCCTAGATTATCTTCAAATTTTATTCTCTCAACCCCATAAGTTGTGCCCTTTACATGACTTGGGCATCATATTTTACATTTATGAACACTAGTATGGAATACCAAAGCCTTGTATATGTTTTTGAATTTGATAATGAGGGTCCCAATCTCTATGAGATAGGGTAGCCAATTGATAATGCTTCCTTTTATTACCCACATCCCCAAAATGTTTTCTCATTGTATATCAATTTTGGCCTATTATCATATGGGACTTGTAGAATATTATTTTATTTTTCTTTATCAAATCTTATTCTACACTCCACTAAAGATGGAATGTAATCTCTTGATTTGTAAGCTTATCAAGCATGTAATTGGGGAAGTGTAGAGGGTTGAAATTATTATTGACAATCATAAATACTATATAATATAGGTATAGCTAAAAATCACCCCAAAGTGCCAATGTATCTTCTATACTCTTTAATAACTTGGGTAGTGGGGCATCATGGATATCCTTCCATACTTGAGGATATACATCCTCTATAATTTGGGTGATATTCTTAGTGTATGCATATATTTTCATGAATTGATAATAATTGTAGATGTGATTATTTATGCAATCTATAGTTGAGATCCAAAGCTCCCCATAATCCTTATACACTATTCCCATTATGGCATTGAGGAAGTATGACATCATATAAAAATGGCCTACTGAATTAGACCTTTTAACTTTATGTATAACTTTCTCCCTTATCTTAAAATTGATAATCTCCCCCAAGGAAAAATTCATGTCAGAGGTCATCATCATGTCTAAAAGGGTCATCTAATCTACGTGTAGAAAATGGATAATTGGCATGCCATATAGCCTATTCAATAGGTCCATATTGATGAAAACCCTATTAATCATGGTTATTGATGTTAGGTTGTCATTGGTGTTAAATAGAGCATGATTCATAGTTTATTAAAGATAAAGTGATCATATTGATATCTTGGAGAAAATATGGCACATGTGTAGGTCTATAAGGATAAAGAAAAAGTTGTGAGGCATCCATATGTGTCTTGGTGAATCTCTGGTGTGTCATTTGATCATTTGGAATGAGAAACAAGCATATTATAGCTTAAGAGAAATAAGATCATCACTACACATCATACAAATATGAATGAACCATCAAGTTTGTGAATTTATTATAGGTACTCAAAAAGTTAAAAGTGGTAAAAGGTTTTAATGAAGATGCTGTCTATAGTGACAAGAAGGTATCTTAAATATTTAGAGTCTTAAAGTATTTTTTAGCTCAATATATAAATCTTCAAAGTTTCCCTTGAAGACTGTGATGGGCCAGAGACCGTAAATTTTAACTATGTTGAAGTTCAAGGTCAAATAGACTAGACAGATCCAACGGTGAGCGTTTAATCATATAATGAAGATCTATGATGAGTGTGAAACCTATCAAAAAGAGATTAATAGTGAGAAAATAATCATGTAGCTATATATCAATGGTGTGCATTAATTCAATAAATTAACATTACATGCAGAGCTACCAAGTGGCAAATGTTCATTGGAGTCAACTAGTGAATGTGCATAAAAGGCATGTGGGCTACCAAGTGGCATAATCATGGAAGCAAGGATCTAAGATCAATGGTGAGTGTTGAAAGATAAAGACCAACCTACTCTAAGGAGATAAAAGGTGTGTATTTGTTTAAAGTTTCCAAGGAGCATGAGATGAGGTAAAAAATTTTGATGTTTAACATTTACTCAATGATTGTTGGAATTTGAATTTTCAAATTAACAAGGGAAAACCAATGCTTATTATTTGAGATATATATTTTTATTTAAGATGAATTTATTAATGTAGTAAAAATTAAAATTATATAGGACTTTAAAGTGAATATAGAGAATCTAGTTATAAGGTTTGATTGTTTGTACAATCAAATTTATAGATCTTTAAAGTTGACTAGTTGTTCATTTATGGTGCTATTGTGGACAAAATATTGTTTAAATAATTTTTGCTTTAGAAATTTTTTTTTTGGGAAAGAATAATATTTTAAATATGTCTTAGAGGACATATGGAATGGACCTAGGTATTTGAAAAGTGATCTTATGTTCTTAATTTTCTCGATGAAGTGATAAAAGGATAATAGGTCTCCATGAGACCTATAAGGGCTACTAAGGCCAAATTGAAAGGTATAGTTGCTTAAGTGTGACCCATGGATGCTATGGCAAACCTGTGAGGATGGTATTGTGATATGTTAGATGTCTTAAGGGTTAAAGAAAGTATTATGCCTGACTTAGATGTTGATATTCATGAAGACTCTATAAATAATGGAGAAAAAGGTAATGGTTTCTAGACTTGATGTGAATGTGTTGAGAGAGTAGAAGATAGAGACAAAATAAGTGTACTCAATAGATGGACTAAAGTATATAATAATTTGAGGATGAGTGAAGAATACTAGAGTGATCGAAAAGGGGTGTTTTGATGCATTGTTTTCATGAGCAAGTTTGAGTGTGTGTGAAGAGGTGAAAGAGAGTATTATACATTATTTATTTAATCAAATTGAAAGGCAATCAGAGTTCTATAGGTTTTGATTTCATAAGGTATTGTGTGGGTACTCAACATATATAATAAGAGGGTACTTATTCATACTTAGGGGTGGGTGCTCCTTGTGAAGTGGGTGCTTCACTAAAAGGGTCTCATGTTTGTGATCATCTTATAAGACAAGTATTCAATGTGTTTATAAGATTGAGAGTGGGTTTTATTCACCAAGAGGGTTTTCCACATAGATCTTGTGTTATGTGTGTGATCTTGCATCATCTTGCTTATTCATTATTATGAACATATTGTGTGCTTTATGAATTCTTGTAGTCATTTATTAAGAGTTTAAAAGGACTAAAATTTTAGTTTGAAATATCATGCATCACTGATTCACCACCCTTTCAATGATTATACCTCCAACAATTGGTATCAGATCAAAACATTCATTGAAAGTTTAACCACCATAAGGTGATCCAAGGTATAATATGGAAAGTCAATAGATGCAAAGTCTATCAATAAATCAAGCAACATTGTTCAATAAGTTAAGTTATTCTTTTTAGAGTGCAAGGATAAGGAAATACATCATGTCTTTAGGGTTTGATAATCAAAAATCTATCATATATGGTTATACTACACCAGCGACTCCTCCAACTAGTGTTGATGATAAGAAGTTGAGTGAAAATAATTATAAAGCTATGAATGCTATCATTTGTGGTCTATCTAAGGATGTGCTCACCAAAGTAATCCATTACAAGTTTACTAATGAAATTTTGGTCAAATTATAGACTATATATGAAGGAGATTCAAAGGTAAAACTGGCTTAGTTGTAGACCTACTGGAGGCAATTTAAAGATCTCAAAATGAAGGAAGAATGTACTATAGCATCCTATCTTCTAAAGGTTGATGAGGTAGTAAACATGATTAGAGGTCTTGAAGAGGTAATTGATGAAGATACTATAGTAAAAAAGATATTAAGGACTCTGATGCTCAAGTTTGATTCAAAAGTCTCTACTGTAGAAGAAATTCATGATCTCACTCAATTGAAGATGGATGAATTGCATGGCACCTTTTTGCCTATGAGATGAGAGTTGATGAGGACATACCTCCTAAAAAAGAAATAACCTTTAAGGTGATCAAGGAAGATAAGAAGAACAAGTTAAGTCTTGAAGATTTTGATCTTAATGAAGATCAACTTGAAGGCATGATTGTAAGAAGATTGAATGTAGGATCAGGTAAGTATGAAGGAAAATTTACTTTTAAATATTTTTCATGTGGTAAAGTTGGTCATTTTTCAAATAAATATCCAAACAATTTTAAACCCAATGAAACTCATAAGGAATCTCATGAGGATGAACACAAGAAATCTGAGGGTCCTATAAAGTACAAAAAGTTATTTAGTAAGAAAATTGAAAAGAAAGAATCATACAAAGGTAGTAAGAGCCCTTACCATGAAGAAGATAGTAACTCATCTATATAATAAGAAGTAAACACATCTGACAATGATGATTATTTTTATAATGAGGACATGGAGACATTATTCATGGATTTTGGTGATAAAAGTGAATGTTATTTAAGCATATATTTATTTGGTAGAGATAGCTCAGAGGAAGAAGATGAAAAAGTCACTCTTAAAGATAAATATCTATAAACTATGGAAGAAATGAGGATACCACAAGGAAAAAATAGAAAACAATATTCCTTGATCAAATCCTATGAGGAGCAAATTGGAATTTTTGAAGAAAGGTTGAATAATGAAGTTAAGGAGCATGATGAAATCACACAACTTGAAAATCATGTTTGTACTCTTAATTAAGAAGTAAATAGTAACGATAAAGAGTGTATCATGCATTAATTAGAGATGGAGTCGTTGTAGATGAAACTAAATCAAGCTATGAGCAAGATTGAAATGATTTAGAACTCATATGTAAGTTGCTCTAAAAGAGATTATCTCATGATAAACAAATATACAACTGATGATTTAGATAATAAGGATGAATTGATGAATGATCTTGAAGATATAAATATTGAGAAGAAAAATAATAATAAGATGATGTCACAAATTAAGGACTCAAAGAGCAATTCAGTGTGTTTGAAACAAGAATGAATGATGACACTAGGATACATGAAGATGCTATCAAGCATCTCAATAGTCAATTTAAAACTATGTATACAAGCCTAAAAGCCAAATAAAATGAGTGATTAATGTATGTGATTGAAATTGAGTCATTAAAAGCTGAGTTAGATAAGACATCTTATAAGATGAAGTCATTTATGAAGTTTGAAAAGAGCTCAAATGATCTTGACAATATTATGAGTAGTCAAAAGCATGCAAGTGATAGAACTAGTCTTGGATATTAAAAAAACAAAAGAATGTAACTCAAGAAAATATAAAGGATGATATGAATAAGGAAAATTAGATAATGAAGATCAATAATTAGTCAAGGAATGAAGGTATTGGCAAAATGAAGAAAAATCAGATCAGACAACCAAATGCTATGAGGTATGTGAATTTCAATGGTCATTATTACTCTTGCAATCCATTTGGTCATATGTCAAAAAATTGTAAAATATCCTTAAGGAATGAATTTTCATGGAATAATGAGAAATATAATGACAAACATGGAGAACATCATCACTTAAGATAGTCGACAAGTTCATAAGGAGAGAATGACATCATATTCTACAAGTGTCAAAGGTTTGGTCATATTGCAAAGTTTTATAATATCTTCATCAGGATACCAAATGATCAGGTACATGAAAATTTTTATGAAACTCCAAGGAATAATCATATATCTCAATCACAAGGTATGTAAAATATGAGAAATCTCATTTGTTTCAAATGTCATGAGAGAGGTCACATAATAAGGTTCTGTAAGAATGATTAGTATTCTACTTCAAAGATTATCAATCCTGTCATAAAGAGAAGGAGCCATAATGAATGGAGGCATAAAGATAAAAATGAAAAACATCCTCAAAGTGGATTATTTATAATGATAGAATAGGGAACAAATTCAAGTATCAAGAAACAAGCCTTATCTACCCAAATGGACAAGGAAATGAAGCAAGATCTTGAGATAAAATAAAAGAATAAAGTTGAGAACTCATTCAAAGTCAATCTAAAGATGAGTAAGGACTACAAGTCAAGTAAGAGCATGAAAATATGGGAGTCTCATGAGTTTTGGTATCTTTAGTCCCTCTATGACAAGTGGGTGTCTCTACCAATGCTTCTTAGGAGACATATTTCATGTATGGAAGCAAGTATGTGTACTCTAGGTAATGATCAAAATGCCAATCAATACAAAGGTATGTTCTTTTCAATTTGATAATATGCAAGATATTTTTGGCTAAAGGGGAGATAACTTAGATAGTTTAAAAGGATTAAAGAGTTGTGAATGATGTGAGGGAGAGCATCTGTGATAAGTTCTAGTCTTGGTGGATATCTGAAGAAGTCTACTATAGATGTGATCTCAAGAATGTTGATATGATGACTTGATCAAACCAAGTTAGGTGTTTTGACAATGTATTGAATATTCATGCATAAACAAAGGGCGAACTTTGTAAATGGTTAGGTCCTAGGATCAAAGAACTATGTAGTTGAATTTGAGAGAGAAGATAAAGGGAAATTGTTTTATTTATTTGAGATTCATATAAGAGTTATTAATGTTTGCTTCAGATGTTTAAATTTGAACTAATAAAGATATGAGATCTTTTGGTGGTTTCATAAGAATATTGACTATGTGTGGATAGTGTTTGAAGTATTACTAGGAAACCAAGTTTATTAAGAATACTTATTGAAGATGATCTTTTTCAGAGGGAGCATGATCTTGGGGGGAGATTTCTAAGCTCTATCAACAGTTTTTCAAGTCCAAGGATAAAAAATTTCCACATTTAGGTTGGTGCATGTCTAAGGGAGAGAAATTATTTCATATTATTGAAAGTTTGTAAGTATCCTAAGAATCTTAAATAGTACTTGAATACATACATGATGTTAAGGAATGATTATTGGCATGTTGAGGAAGAGAACCTTTGTCATTAACATCAAAGGGGGAGAAAGATAAAAATAAAGGAATCCAAATGAGTAAGAAGTCATTTTGAGTATGTTTTACCGTCAATGATAAAGGGGGAGTTTGTTGAGCATCATCATTTATGTTAGGTTGTCATTGATGTCAAAGAGAACATGATTCATAGTGCATAAATGACAAAGTGATCATATTAATAGCTTGGAGAATATATGTCACATGTGTAGGTCTATAAGGAAAAAGAAGAAGTTGTGAGACATCCATAGATGTCTTGGTGAAGCTCTAGTGTGTCATTTGATCATTTGGAATGAGAAACATGCATATTATAGCTTAAGATAAACCAAACCATCACTACACATCATGAAAATATGAATGAAACAACATGTAAAGTGGTCAAAGGTTTTCATGAAGATGTTATCTATAGTGCCAAGAAGGCATCCTAAAGATTTGGAGTCATGAAGTGTTTTCTAGATTGAGATATAAATATTCAAAATTACTCTTACAGACTGTGATGAACCAGAGACTATCAAGTTTAACTACATTGAAGTCTAAGGTCAATTAGACTGGATAGATCCAATGGTGAGAATTTAATCATACAATGAGGATCTATGATGAGCATGAAACTTGTTAGAAAGAGATAAATAGTGAGCACATGATCATGTAGTTAGAGATCAATGGCACACATTGAGTTAATAAGTTAACATTGCACATGGAGATGCCAAGTGGTGGAATATCATTGGAGTTAACTAGTCAATGTGCATAAAAGGCAAATAATCTAACAGGCCTATGGAAGCAATTAGACTAGGGAAATAAGATCAAAATATGAGGAATAAATTGTATTCACTTAACAGATGGAACCATATGCAACACACATGCATTGTAATGAATTAGTTCATAATAATCTTTTAAAGGAGGGTATTTATAGTGTTGTTCCCAAAATCTATCACTCATGTTTGGGAAAACATATGAACTATTTTGGTCCTACAGTCCAAAATTATCTCTTCCCTTCTCAAAAAATTATTTTGAGCATTCAAATTTTTCATTTTTCAAGATTTTTTAGTTAAGGGATTAGCAGGTTCAACAAGTTCAATGGCTTCAACAGGGAGCTCTCTCTAAGGAACAAGTTCCCAACACTTAGGCATTTTCAAGCTTGGTTCAATGTCGAGGTTCAACCAAATAGTCCATCGACAAGCTTCAAACAAAGGAATGAACCATTAAACAATTGAAACTTGAACCAAAATGGTTCAATGGATTCAAAGGTTCAATAGGTTCAAAGGTTTAATGGCATCGACAAGCTTAATGAGTTAAGCACTTCATCAAAACTTCAAAGTTTAACCGCTTCAATAAGTTTAATGGCTTCAAAACAATTAATGAAAAAAAGAAGGCTTAAACCATTAAACCATTGAACCTTAAACCAAAATGGTTCAAAGGTTCAACAAGTTCAATGGTTTAAAGGTTCAACAAGTGGTTATTTCAACGCGGTTGGTTCAAGCGGTCAATTGAATGAGCAGAACATAAGATTGAACTGTTGAACCAAAGTTGGTTCAATCAGTCAGTTCAATCGGGAGGTTCAAAGGAGTGCCCCAAAGCCCAAAGAGGAAATACCCTTATAGAGGGTAGTGAACCAAAGGTGAGTGCCCTTGTGGAGGGTAGGTGATGAGCAAAATGGACAGTTGCAAAAGGCTGAAAGGGTAAGATTTTCTTTGAAAAAATGAACAAGGCAGAAAAGTTAAAATTCCTTCAAAAATAATTTTTGTGTACGAATTTCACAAAGGCATTTCCTTCAGACAAAATGTCCAAAGGAATTCCTTCAAACATTTTTCTTGAAGGAATGATCAAAATCTCGATGAAAAGTGGCTAAGGCAAGGGAAGATTTCCTTTAGACAAAATGTCTGAAGGGATTCCTTTGGACATTAGGGATTGGAGCCCGAAGACTACCCAAAGGACCCTGAAGGATAGGTACCCTTGCGGGGGGATCTTAATGACCATAAAATGGACCTTCTCAAGGCCCAAAGGGACACCTTCCCTTTAGGAAGTTCTAAAGACATTAAGGCCCGTGATTGATTTCTATGGACTCTACAGGCTCAATTCTATGAACTCTACAGGCCCAATTCTACAGACTCTATAGGCCCAATTTCTATGGACTCTATAGGCTTAGTTTCTATAGAATATATAGAATGATTTCTATGAAATTGATTTCTATAAACTCTGTAGGCTTGATTTCTATAGACTCTATAGAATTATTTCTATGGACTCAATTCTATAGACTCTACAGGTTCAATTCTACGGACTTCATAGGCTTGATTCCATGGACTTGTTTCTACTAACTCTGCAGACATATTTCTACAGACTCTTTCAAAACTCAAGAGACTTAGAGAAAACAAAGGCTTCTAAGGAAGAAGATAAATCATTGAACCTTGAACCAAAATGGTTCACAGGTTCAACTGGTTCAATGGTTCAAAGAAATCTCTGAGCAAAAGGAAGAAGTGGAATATTCTAGAGACTAGTTCAAGGAGAAGGTTCAGGAAAATGAACCAAAGAAGTGATGAAACCAAGGAACTAAGGAGGCCACCCAAACCATTGAAATAGTGAACCTTTGACATCCCTGTGGATGTCAAATTTAAGCTAATGAAATATCTATTGATTTTCAAATGTGGCATAGAACTTGAAAACAAACTCAGTGACTAGATGAAGAAGGAGCTAAAAGTGCCAACAAAAAGGGAAAATATAGCTTGAGAGCTCAAATTATGATAAGAAAGAAGGATAGACTAGAAATATCTATGCATGAGTTATTTTAGTAGGTGGAACAGTCCACCAAGTAGATATTTAAGCTTGCAAACATTAAAAGTGTGGCCTATTTTTCTCCCTTGGAGTAAAGGTGAAGTGGACAACTACAAAGGCATTAGGAAAAGGACCAAACAACCCATGCTAAGGAGAAGACATTTGAGATAAATTAACATGCCATAATTAAGGTGGCTGCCCTATTCTAGCATGGCCCTCTTTGACAAAAATGAAAATGCATTCAAGGCATTGAATGTAGCATGGGCCATTCCATGAAACACAGTGCCAAGCCTTTCTTGGCTACTATATATTACAATCTCTTATTTTGTGCAAAGGAGATCTCTCTGATATAGAAGTAAAACTCTGTCAAAATTGAAAGGTGATTATTGAGACTTTGAGCTCAGATTGTTGATCATATTTCTTTGTTTGAATGAGAAAGCAGGTTACTTTCAAACTTTGTACTGTTATAGCTTGTGTCATTTAGGGGATTGTCCTTATGTCTATTTCCTAAATGTGTTCTTGTCCATTTTTAGGAAATAGCAAAACTAGTGGAAGTAATTAGGAATGTGTCTTGAAGCCAACTATGGGAGACTTTGTGATGCCATAATTGCCTTTAGTGTGTTTGTCTATTTTCTATTTCTATGTAAAGGACCTTGGGATGACTTTATGCCCTCATTGTCCTTCGTATCTCACTCTTGGGTAGTTGAGGTGGAGACTTTGTGATACACCTCATTCTACTGGTTATTTCCCTTGTTATCAGTTACTTGTTACCTATCTGAAAGAATTCTTGCTGTTAGCTATAGGCCACATCTGAAAGAAGCCTCCTATCATTTCACTAAGATTTCTCGTTTAGATGTGAACATCATCTCTAAAAAAAGAGAGATGGATGGTATTTTCCTACCCTTGAATGTTATTTTATGCTTATATAAATAGTTTATAGCCCCTCATATTTATAGGGACCCTCCCCTTGATGAGAGGAGAGATTTGTCCACCTCTAATGTGGTAAACCTGCATATTTGGCTGATTAATCTCCCTATGTTGTGGTTGAGGAGACATATTTTGCTCATCAGTTAGCTGGTGACAAAATATTCACCCAACAATTTTTGATGACTCCACTAGGGATCAACAAGCAGTTCCTACCCTTATCTATTATATACTCTGGCGACTCTAGTCTATGTCATACCCATTATCATTATAGCCTTACCACTTTCCTCTAGCTCCATGCCAATAGTTTTTTAGTGACTCCATTGGGGAAAGAACGCATAGTTTGAAGCCTCAAGATTTAAGCTAAAACAGGGCTAGTTCTTTCTCATTTTCATTCTGCAATCTTGCAACTCCACATTATACTAAAAGCCAGAGAACTCAAGGTGTTGTTGACCTTATTTTTGAGTTGGTGTAGCAGGGCAATTTCAATTTGTTCCCTCCCCAACTTTAAGTTCAACGATCTAGGAGTGTTCCCCCTACCCATACCAAGTCACCAACACAAGGTAGAACTTCTTTTTCTATTTTTATTAGAACTTTGCCTATATATACTCCACCTAGATTTGTCATACCCACTATCCATAATCAAATCATGGTGGCTCAAGGCCCACGGGGTAACTCTTTTGGTCCACTCAATTTAACTCCACCTCTACATGAGCTACCATGTAGTTCAAGGAAGAAATTCCCAAAATTATTTGGTGATGGGAGAGTTCATCTTAATGAAAATGTTACAGCCTTCAACATATCCTATGGCATGATAGGTGTGGAATACGAAGACGTAGCAGTTAGCCTATTTATGGAAACACTACAAGGTGCTACTGCAGACTAGTTCTACCATCTGTAGGCTTGGTCAGTGACTGACTAGGACACTCTTAAAGATAAATTTGAAGCTAGGTTCAAGCTTGCAAAAGATGTGCATGCCTTGTTGGCTCAACTCACACAGATGAATAAGGAACCTCATGAACCTATGAGGGACTTCATAGCCAAATTTGACAAGTTAAGGAATAGGATTCCTATAATTACTTAGCCAATAGTTGAGAATCTCAAATGCTTCTTCATCAACTCACAACTACCTAAAGTGAGTTTTCTAATAAAAAATGCTAGCCACATATACCTTGATACTACTCAGGATTTAGCCATTGAGGTGGAAGATGACCTTATTTTGGCGAGAAAGATAAGGAGAGATCCTAACAAAGGAAAATCTTCTTCATCTTTTGAATATCTATCTATGGTCACCACTGATCCAATGGTGCAGAAAATGGAAAATGAGTTGCTAGCTCTTAGAAAGAAAATGGCATAAGGGATGTCATCTACCCCTTTATATAGAGATGTACCAAGGAGGACATTCCCCAATCATTCATACCAAGGCAATGCTTCTAGGAATCAAGGGAAAATAAATCGTCTTCCTCCCCCATGGGATAACCTTGACATTGAAGCACCTCCAACCAATTTAGTAGTTGGATATCTTGAAGCAGAATCAAATTTCTCCTTCCAGCCTGAGCTAAACCTAGAAGATGATGTTAATCTCTTCACAGAGGGAGAAGAAGAATTAGCTGGTGACTCCAACATTGGTTTCCTAAATTACCAGGATGAACCTAGAAGTGAAGGGAAAGTAGTTGAGGGATCATATGCTGTATTCACCCAGTCCAAGAATCAATCAGCCTAACAAGTTGATAAAGAAAAGATAGAGGAGTGACCTCAACCAACAATTTTAATTGCTAAGTGGGGAACCAATTTGCCTTTCCAGCCAAAGGACCTGGTGGTTGCAAGAAAGGTAAGTACATCAAACATCCCTACACCTTCTACTTTAAATCCACAGACTAGTCCTCCCCCTCCCAAAAACCAAAAGGATGAACTCCCATCCTCTATTCCTAGTTCATTTTAGACATTTGACATAATTGACCATATAAACAAAACCAAAATTCAAATGTCTAAATTTGAATTCCTGCAATCTAACCCCAAGTAGTTAGATAAGTTGGTTCAATGTGTAAAGAACCAAGCTATCCCTATAGGACAAGCAATTCTAAAGGTAACTCATGATCCCCCCAAGAGCATATCCACCAAGAATAACCTTGTCATTACTCCTCTTGCTGCTCTTAGGAGGACTGAACCATTTTATGTCTCCCTACTGATAAATGGACACCAACAAAATAATTATATCATAGATTCTAGTGTATCTAACAATGTCATGCCTACCAAAGTGGTAGAATCCCTTGGTCTCACACTGAATAAGACATTTTGGAGATGTTTCTCCATGGAAAACAAACAAGTGCCACTGCTGGGACAAATCAAGGACACCTAATTTAAATTTGCAACATTCCCAGACAAGATAATCAAGATGATTGTCCTGGTGGACGATGTCCCAGCATCATATGACATCCTTCTTGGGTGAAATTTCTATAGGGATGTTGGTGGATAATTAAGCATGGACCTATCTAAGGTGAGGATCCCAATCAAAGGTGTTATGTAGAGATTGTTCCCTAAGAAGGAAGCAAAATATGTGGTCACTCAAACATCAATGCCTGAAGCTCAAATTTTGTTTGAGTCTTCAGGCATGGGTAATTGTTTCTTGACCATAGAGGATTTCATGTTTTATTTGATGAAGATTCTAAAAATGATAGTCTAAAAATTAGTTTAGATGGAACAACATAAGATAGGATAGTGCACAGTGCAAATTTAGAAGGATCCCCCCTTCTAAATGAAGAAAAATCTATAGAAAAATTAGTTCCTAATGGTGTCTAGATTTTGGAATTCGATGGAAGCTATTCCTCTACCGATTTAGAAGCCAGGATTGTATTGATATCTCCTCAAGGAGATATTTTTTATTCATCATACAAAGTATAATTTAATAATACTAATAATACTGCTAAATATGAATCATTGCTACTTGGATTGAAGGTCACTTGAGACAAAGGCATCAAACTCCTTCATGCCAAAGGAGATTCTAAACTAGTGGTTTGTTAGGTAAGGAACCTGTATCAAACCAAAAATGAGAGATTGCACCACTACTAAAATCTGGTCTGCAATCAAATTGAAAGCTTTGATGCTTTCAACATCTCTATAGTTCCTAGGGAATTCAATGACCGAGATGATGCTTTGGCTATTTCAACAACTCTCTTAGTTCCTCACCCTAATTCTAAGGGAGACAAGTACACTATCAAACTGGTCTTTTGACCAAGTGTGCCTGATAATGCCAATCATTGGCAAGTTTTCAATGGTGACAACCAAATCATTACTTTCCTAGAATAAAAAGGTAGCTTCAAACAACTTCACTTTGAATGCAGTGAACCAGCCCCTGAATCAAGTTCAAATGTAGGTGAAGAATTCATGTAACTTAAAGGAAATAAAATCCCAAAAGGCATAGTTTCCCTTGAGAAGCTATTTGACAAGCATGATATATTCATCAAATAGTAGCAAATGGATTCAAGCTCCTCCTAGGAGTTTGATCAAATAAATTTGGGTACCAACAAAAATTCCAAGATGGTGAACATTGAGAAGTGATACACTTAGGAAGAGAATTTCAATTTCACTACTTTGCTCCGCTAGTACATGGATGTCCTAACATACTCCTATGATGATCTAAAGTCACTCAGGCCTGAAGAAGTTCACCATGAGATTCCTCTCAAGAGTGATTCAGTGCCTTACAAGCAAAAATCCAAGTAGTAAAATTTTAAGATATCAGGTACTATTCTATCTAAAATATAGAAAATACTAAATGCTAGGATAATTTTCCCAATCCATCATACCACATGGATTGCAAACATAGTTCCTGTGAGGAAGAAGAATGGCAAAATTTGCCTTTGCATGGACTTCAAGAATTTGAATCAATCATCCTTAAAGAATAACTATCCTTTACCTATCATGGACCAAGTGCTTCAGATAGTGACCAATTCAAAGATGTTATCAATGTTAGATGACTTCTTAGAATACAATCAAGTTGAAGTTGGTGAAGCAGACTAGCATAAGACTACCTTCACCACACCTTGGGGAACCTTTGCATATCAAAGAATGGCATTTGGATTGAAAAATGTTGGTGCCACTTTCTAGAGAACAATGGACCTTGCTTTCAAAGATGGAATGGGTAAGTTCATTGTGGTATACCTTGATGACTTGACCGTCTTTTCCAAGTATCACCCTGACCATGTGCACTATTTACAACAAGTGCTGGAACATTGCTGCTAGAATGACATTTCTATTAATCCCAAGAAGTCTATTTTTGGAGTAACAAAAGGGAAACTTCTTAGACACATTATATCCCATGAAGGCATAAAGATTGACTCAGGCAGAGTCAAGTCCATCTAGGAGCTTACCCTACCTACAAGTAAGACTGTAGTTCACTCTTTCTTTGGAAAGGTGAATTTTTTATGAAGGTTCACCCCTGAGTTCACTGAGAAGACTCACCATATTGTAAACATGATGAAGGGTAAAGCTAATTTTTGGTGGATTGCAGAAGGCAAGTCAGCATTTGAAGACATCAAGACAACTATTTGCCACACCCCAATTCTGGTTTGTCCAAATTATACCAAGGATTTCACATTGTATAGTTATGCTTCTGAATACGCAATTTCAGTAATTCTAGTTCAACTAAACCAAGAAGGTATGGAATCTCCCATTTCTTTCATGAAATATCCTCTCAAATATCATGAGCTAAAGTACTCAAACATGGATAAGCATGCTTATGCAGTGGTAAAGGCAATGAAGCATTTCTGCTTTTACATCCTAAATTCACAAGTTACTGCCCTGGTTCCTGATACCACACTTAAATCCATATTAATTCAGCAGGAGTTAGGAACCAAAAGGGGAAATTAGATTGCTAAAATCTAGGAGTTTGATCTCATTATCAAATGAAAAAATCTTGTATGAGGAAGGGGCCTCTGCCAATTAATTACTGACAATAGACCCAAAGAAGCAGGGCATGAAGAAATAAAAGAAATTGAAGACACACCAATAATCCTCTTTGTCTCCACCAAAAATGAGTGGTATTCAAGTATTTCTCATTTCCTTAATTATGGTGAGTGTCCTACCCACCTATCTCGTAAAGAAAGGAGAACTGTTAAATTGAAAGCTACCAATTTTGTCCTGTGGGACAATGGCCTATATAAGAGGGGCCTTGATGGAGTGTTCCTTCACTGCATGGATAAAGAGAAGTAGAACCAAATTTTGAAGTCCTTCCATAATCTGGCCTATGGAGGACATTTTTTTACACCTATGACTACCCACAAGATTCTATGAGCCAGGTATTATTGACCTACTCTATTTCAAGATGCATACAAATGGGTACAAAGATGTGAACTATGCCAACAGTTCATTGGAAGACCCAAGTTAATTGCTTTACCTCTTAAGCCAGTAGTGATAGAAGAGCCATTTCAGTAGTGGGGAATCGATTTCATTGGTGCTATAAACCCATCTTCAAGTGTTGGACATGATTATGTCTTCACAGCCATAGATTACTTCACTAAGTGGGTGGAAGCTATTCCAACCAAGCATGCTACTTTAGAAGTAGTGTGCGATTTCCTCAAGGAGAACATCATTTCTAGGTTTGGGGTCCCAACCAAGATTGTGATAGAAAATGCTACCTATTTTTCTTCTCATGAGATCACTTAGTTCTATTTTTTCTATGGAATTACCCTCTCCCACTCTAATTATTTCCCACAAGGAAATGGTCAAGTTAAATCAAGCAACAAGAACCTGGTGACCATCATTAGGAAGCTGGTGGATGACAACCAACAAACATGGAATAAAGCATTGGTTGATGCTTTATGGGTAGATAAAATAACACCCAAGAGGGAAATTGGTATGTCACCTTTCCAACTTCTTTATGGTCTCAATGCTGAGATACCAATCACCCTAGAATTGCCAACATTGAAATTGGCTAAGGCAGTCAAAGATCAGACATATGAAAGCTCCATCGATAAGAGGATCATGTGCTTAACTGAGCTAGATGAGTAGAAAACTATGGTGGTGGACTGAATTGCTGTGCATCAGATTTTGGTGAAGAAGCTCTTCAACTAGAAAGCAAAAACCCATGATTTCTAGATTGGAGATCAAGTCTTGTTATGGGACAAAAAGAGAGAAACAAAGGGAATGCATGGGAAGTTTGGTTCCCTATGGAGAGGCCCATTTACTATCCACGATCTCAATGGTGAAAATAGTTTCTTATTGAAGTATCAAGATGGCACACCCTTTTATCTACCTCACAATGGGCAGCATCTGAAGCATTTCAATTCTTGAATTATCAAATAATATCATCTGTACATATGTATATTTGTATAGTCTTTAGTTCTATTTTGTGCTTTTCATTTTTATTTTTGGTGCCTTTCATTTTTGGGTAGCATGACTCTGTAACCTAATGACATACTTAAAGGCACTAGAGATTCTGGTTTCTACTCCCCTTAGCTATTCTAAGTTTTCAACTGAAGGAAGTTCCCCAACTGGAGCCAGCTGTTGTTCCCAAAATCTATCACTCATTTTTGGGACAACATATGAACTATTTTGGTCTTACAAGCCAAAATTATCTCTTCTCTTCTCAAAAAATTATTTTGAGCATTTAAATTCTTCATTTTTCAAGCTTTTTTAGTTAAGGGATTATCAAGTTTAGTAAGTTCATTGGCTTTAACAGGTGAGCTCTCTCTAAGGAATAAGTTCCCAACACTTAGGCATTTTCAAGCTTGGTTCAACGCTGAGGTTCAACCAAAAAGTCCATCGGCAAGCTTCAAACAAAGGAATGAATCGTTGAACCATTAAACCTTGAACAAAAATGGTTCAATGGCATCAACAAGCTTAATGAGTTAAGAACTTTGTCAAAATTTAAAATTTCAACTGCTTCAACAAGTTCAACGGCTTCAAAACACTTAACGAAAAGAAGAAGGCTTGAACTGTTGAACCATTAAACCTTGAACCAAAATGGTTCAAAGGTTCAATGGGTTCAATGGTTCAAAGGTTCAATAAGCAGTTGGTTTAACATGGTTGGTTCAAGCAGTCAATTAAATGAGCAGAACATAAAATTGAATTGTTGAACCATTGAACCAAAGTTGGTTCAATCAGTCAGTTCAATCGAGAGGTTAAAAGGAGTGCCCCAAATCTTGAAGAGCAAATACCCTTGTCAAGGGTAGTGAACCAAAGGTGAGTGCCCTTGCAGAGGGTAGGTGATGAGCAAAATAGACCATTTTAAAAGGCTGAAAGGGTAAGATTTTATTTAGAAAAATGAACAAGTCAAAAAAGTTAGAATTCCTTCAGAAAGAATTTCCACAGAAGAATTTCATAAAGGAACTTCCTTCAGACAAAATGTCTGATGGAATTCCTTCTAAAATTTTGCCTGAAGGGATTATCAAAATCCTGACGAAAAGTGGCTAAGGCAAGGGAAGATTTCCTTTAGATAAAATGTCTAAAGGAATTCCTTCAAACATTTTGTCTGAAGGAATTAGAGCCCGAAGACCACCCGAAGGACCTCGAAGGGTAGGTACCCTTGTGGGGGGATCTTAGCAACCAAAAAATGGACATTCTCAAGGCCCAAAGGGACACCTTCCCTTCAAGAAGTTCCAAAGACATTAAGGCTTGTGAATGATTTCTATGGACTCTGCAGGCCCAATTCTATGGACTCTATAGGGTCAATTCTATGGACTCTGCAGGCCTAATTTCTATGGAATCCATAAAATGATTTCTCTAGACTTTATTTCTATGTATATTTAGGCTTGATTTCTATAGACTCCATAAAATGATTTCTACAAACTCTATTCTATGGACTCTATAAGCTCAATTCTACAGACTTCGCAGGCTTGATTCTACGGACTTGTTTCTACAAACTCTACAGACATATTTCTATAGACTCTTTCAAAGCTAGAGAGACTTAAAGAAAACAAAGGCTTCTAAGGAAGAAGATGAATCATTAAACCTTGAACCAAAATGGTTCACAGGTTCAATGGGTTCAACGGTTCAAAGAAAGCTCTGAGCAAAAGAAAGAAACATAAGATTTTAGAGACCAGTTCAAGGAGAAGGTTCAGGCGAATGAACCAAAGAAGTGACGAAACCAAGGAACTAAAGAGGCCACCCAAACCATTAAAATAGTGAACCTTTGACATCACTATGGATGTCAAATTCAAGATAATGAAATATCCATTGATTTTCAAATGTGGCACAGAACTTGAAAATAAACTCAGTGACTAGCTGAAGGAGTTGAAAGAGCCAACAAAAAGGGAAAAGATAGCCTGAGAGCTCAAATTGTGATAGTAAAGAGGGAAAGACCATAAATATCTATGTAAGAGTTATTCCAATAGGTGGAACAGCCCACCAAGTAGATATTTAAGCTTGCAAACATTAAAAGTGTGGCCTATTTTTCTCCCTTAGAGTAGAGGTGAAGTGGACAACTGCGTAGACATCAGGAAAAAGACCAGACAACCCATGCTAAGGAGAATACATTTGAGATAAATCAACATGCCACAATTAAGGTGGTTTCCCTATTTCAGCATGGCCCCCTTTGAAAAAAATGAAAATGCATTTAAGGCATTGAATGCAGCATGGGCCATTCCATGAAACATAATGCCAAGCCTTTCTTGGCTACTATATGTTATAATCTCTTATTTTGTGCAAAGGGGATCTCTTTGATATAGAAGAAAAACTCTGCCAAAATTGAAAGGTGATTACTGAGACTTTGAGCTCAGATTGTTTATCATATTTATTTTTTTGAATGAGAAAGCAGGTTACTTTCAAACTTTGTGTTGTTATAGCTTGTGTCATTTAGGGGATTGTCCTTATGTCTATTTCCTGAATGTGTTCTTGTCCATTTTAAGGAAATAAGCATAACTAGTGGAAGTAATCAGGGAGGTGTCCTGAAGCAAATTATGGGAGACTTTGTGCTACCACAATTGCCTTTAGTGTGTTTGTCTATTTTCTATTTCTATGTAAAGGACCTTGGGATGACTTTGTGCCCTCATTATCCTTCATATCTCACTCTTGGGTAGTTGAGGTGGAGACTTTTTTCTACACCTCATTTTGCTAGTTACCTCCCTTGTTATCAATTACTTGTTACCTACCTGAAAGGATTCTTGCTGTTATCTATAGGCCACTTTTGAAAGAAGAGAAGTGCCTCTTATCATTTCACCAAGATTTCTCCTTTGGCTGTGAACATCATCTCTAAAAAAAGAGAGATGGATGGTATTGTCCTACCCCTGAGTCTTATTTTTTGCTTATATATAGTTTATAGCCCCTCATATTTATAGGGAACCTCCCCTTGATGAGAGGAGAGATTTGTCCACCTCTGATGTGGTAAACCTGCACATTTGGCTGACCAATTTCCCTATGCTATGGTTAAAGAGACCTATTTTTCTCATCAATTAGCTGGTGACAAAATATTCACCCAACATATAGGAAATACCCCTCACTAACCCTGCATAAGATTGTGACAAGTGTCATTATCCTATGAGGTGAGATAAATATATAAAACACCTAAGTAAACTTAACTATATAAGGTTGAATGGAATCAAACAATGAAATTGGTTAGGGAGATAACCTTGTTCACACTTAATAGTGGAACTAGATAGGAAATAACCCTGTTCACACCAACACCCCCGCTTTAGTGCAACTTAGGAGGAATGAGAAATGAAAATATGCAAATAATAATAAGTCCCAAATACAAGGATTGATGAGGTACCCATGTACAAAATAATTCACTCAAGCATAATAGAGAAGGAAAAAACCCATAGGAAAGAGATCCCCCCTATGAGAGGATGGAAGAAAGTTGTAGACTCTCCCTGAAGTAGTGTTTAAGTTGAGTGTCCCTATGGATGCCAATCCATCTTATCAGAATGCATGGATGTCAAGTCACTATAACCACCAAGTGATGTAGTAAATGGTGTTGAATATGTGGATCACTCAAATGAAACACTGAATGCCAAAAAAATGGGTAGTGAGATGAACCCAAGGAAGTATTGCCTAAACACCCCCCTCAATGTTGAATTTAGAGAAGGAAACAATGTATTTCTCTACTGATGTAGTTGACAGAAGCAGTGATAAGTGAACATAAAGATGGTATCACAAAATAAAGTCATTAAGATATGAAGAAGGATGTAAAGGCATAATGGATTCATAAAATGGTTAGAGTAACTACCCCTCAAACTAAATCAAAAACCAATGAATGCCAAGAAGCACATAAACTAAAATAGGTATGAGTGGACATATCCACTACTCAAACATCACCCTATGAATATTGGTACAAGATATAATAACCATAAAACTATCACAAAATTTAAATAGGTGATAGAGATGCCAAAGATACAACCAAGGAAAATATAGCTAAAAAATATGCCAATGAGACATGAAATGGTCCTTAGATGGGTTTTGGCATACAAGTGCTTAATAAGATACCCATTTACAATTGATGAGCAATTATTTTTTTTCATGAGAAAAATTACAAAAAAACTCAAGGTGCTAAGAAAGGGGTCTTGATATGTATCTACTGAAGAATACATGTGTTAAGAAAGGGGCCTAAAGTAGACACAAACTCTGTAAAAGTGCACTAAATGAAGGATGGTTTGGCAAAATTTGAGTATGTTGGATGAATTTGGCAATGCTAATAGGGCATGTAGACTAAGTAGGAACACTAATGTGGAAAAATATATGTTTTTTCATGAAAGGGTCTGACCAACTATCAGATTGGGCCTCACCCACCGAGCTTCATCAAAGAAATGATGGGCCATAGAGTGCAACAATACTTGCTGCCATGGGTGACCAAATGTGGTAGCCACTTATGCATATTTTTTGTCATGAGAAAAAATTGACAAAAAAACTTGATGTGCAATTTTATGTTTGTGTGAGAAAAATTGTGAAAAAAAATCCTAGTGTAATTTTATTTTTGGCATGAGAAAAAATTGCGTAAAAAACTCAAGTTTGCCCATTAAGTTAGATGTGGTCAATATTGATTTTTTTAAAATTTTAATTGAGAAAATTGATTAAAATCTCAAATGTGTTCAAATTTGACCAATTAAACATGTGTTTAATTAATTTTTTTTGTTTGGTGAGAAAAACTAATTAAAAAACTCAAATGTGGCCAAATTTGACCAATGGACTAATTTTGACCATGAACCTTAATTTAACACCTGGAATATTTTTGATCAATGTTTCTTTTTTTGATGTGAGAAAAAAAATTTATTAAAAAAAACTCAATTTTGGCCAATATTTGACCAAAGAGTATTTTGTTTTTAAATGAGAACAAAAATATATTTTAAAAAAGCTCATAATGGGCTTAACCAAATTAGATGGGCACATGTGAAAATTTCCATTTGTTTTGATCGAAACACTTGTATTATTTTTTTGGGTGGTTGGAGAAAAAGTATTAAAAACTTAAAAAAGACTAAACCATGTGGGTGAACCAAATACTTTGATCATTATGCTCTAGTTTTATGTTTTTTTTGTGTTAAAAGTTTATAAAAACCATAATTTTTTTTGCATATAAAAAAACAAGAGATGGGAAATAGTCAATGGCATGTAGAAGTCCAAATAGCTACGACCACAGTCCTGTTCCTATGGGGCTTGCCTCAGCTAAGGTCCTACACCCTTGATGGTGGCATCCCCCCGCCTAGGTAGGGCTCGATCCTAAGCATAGTAGGCCTGTGGCTTGTGCACAGGTCAGAGATATGAGGCTCGATTGTGGTAGCCACATAATTATTATTTTTAATTCATAAAAACAAACAAACAAAATGAATGAAATCAAAAAAAATTTCATAGTTTTATTGTCTTTTTTCTTTTGTATTGTTTTTATTTTTTTGATATCAAAAACCATATTTTTTTGTTTTGATATGTGTTTTTTTTGTTTATTATTGTGAGACAAATATATAAAACACCTAAGCAAACTTAACTATATAAGGTTGAATGGAATCAAACAATTAAACTAGTTAGGGAGATAACCTTGTTCACACTTAATAGTGGAACTAGATAGGAAATAACCCTGTTCACACCAACACCCCCGCTTTAGTGCAACTTAGGAGGAATGAGAAATGAAAATATGCAAATAATAATAGGTCCCAAATACAAGGCTTGATGAGGTACCCATGTACAAAATAATTCACTCAAGAATAATAGAGAAGGAAAAAACCCATAGGAAAAGATCCCCCCTATGAGAGGATGGAAGAAAGTCGTAGACTCTCCTTGAAGTAGTGTTTAAGTTGAGTGTCCCTATGGATGCCAATCCCTCTTATCAGAATGCATGTATGTCAAGTCACTATAACCACCAAGTGATGTAGTAAATGGTGTTGAATATGTGGATCACTTAAATGAAACACTGAATGCCAAAAAAATGGGTAGTGAGATGAACCCAAGGAAGTATTGCCTGAACACCCCCCTCAATGTTGAATTAAGAGAAGGAAACAATGTATTTTTCTACTGATGTAGCTAGTAGAAGCAGTGATAAGTGAACATAAATATGGTATCACAAAATAAAGTCACTAAGCTATGAAGAAGGATGTAAAGGCATAATGGATCCATAACATGGTTAGAGTAACTACCCCTCAAACTAAATCAAAAACCAATGAATGCCAATAAGCACATAAACTAAAATAGGTATGAGTGGACATAGCCACTACTCAAAGATCACCCTATGAATATTGGTACAAGATAGAATAACTATAAAACTATCACAAAATTTAAATAGGTGATAGAGATGCCAAAGATACAACCAAGGAAAATATCGCCAAAAAATATGCCAATGAGACATGAAATGGCCCTCAGATGGGTTTTGGCATACAAGTGCTTAATAAGATACCCATTTACAATTGATGAGTAATTATTTTTTTTTCATGAGAAAAATTACAAAAAAACTCAAGGTGCTAAGAAAGGGGTCTTGATATGTGTCTACTGAAGAATACATGTGTTAATAAAGGGGCCTAAAGTAGACACAAACTCTGTAAAAGTGCACTAAATGAAGGATGGTTTGGAAAAATTTGAGTATGTTGGATGAATTTGGCAATGCTAATAGGGCATGTAGACTAAGTAGGAACACTAATGTGGAAAAATATATGTTTTTCCATGAAAGGGTCTAACCACCTATCAGACTGGGCCTCACCCACTGAGCTTCATCAAAGAAATGATGGGCCATAGAGTGCAACAATACTTTCTGCCATGGGTGACCAAATGTGGTGGCCACTTATGCATTTATTTTGTCATGAGAAAAAATTGACAAAAAAAATTGATGTGCAATTTTATGTTTGTGTGAGAAAAATTGTGAAAAAAAATCCTAGTGTAATTTTATTTTTGGCATGAGAAAAAATTGCGTAAAAAACTTAAGTTTGCCCATTAAGTTAGATGTGGTCAATATTGATTTTTTTTTAAAAATTTTAATTGAGGAAACTGATTAAAATCTCAAATGTGTTCAAATTTGACCAATTAAACATGTGTTTAATTATTATTTTTTGTTTGGTGAGAAAAACTAATTAAAAAACTCAAATGTTGCCAAATTTGACCAATGGACTAATTTTGACCATGAACCTTAATTTAACACATGGAATATTTTTGACCAATGTTTCTTTTTTTGATATGAGAAAAAAAAATTATTAAAAAAAAATCAATTTTGGCCAATATTTGACCAAAGAATTTTTTGTTTTTAAATGAGAACAAAAATATATTTTAAAAAATCTCATAATGGGCTTAACCAAATTAGATGGGCACATGTGAAAATTTCCATTTGTTTTGATCGAAATACTTGTATTATTTTTTTTGGGTGGTTGGAGAAAAAGTATTAAAAACTCAAAAAAGACTAAACCATGTGGGTGAACCAAATACTTTGATCATTATGCTCTAGTTTTGTGTATTTTTGTATTAAAAATTTATAAAAACCATAATTTTTTTTGCATATAAAAAAAATAAGACATGGGAAATAGTCAATGGCATGTAGAAGTCCAAACATCTATGACCATAGTCTTGTTCCTATGGGGTTTGCCTCACCTGAAGTCCTACACCCTTGGTGGTGGCATCCCCCCACCTAGGTAGGGCTCGATCCTAAGCATAGTAGGCATGTGGCTTGTGCACAGGTCAGAGATATGAGGCTCGATTGTGGTAGCCACATAATTATTATTTTTAATTCATAAAAACAAACAAACAAAATGAATGAAATCAAAAAAATGTTCATAGTTTTATTGTCTTTTTTCTTTTGTATTGTTTTTATTTTTTTGATATCAAAAACCATATTTTTTTGTTTTGATATGTGTTTTTTTTTGTATATTATTTTTTTAATTTTCCAAAAAAGATAATAAATAAATAATTAAAATATTATTTTTTGATTAAAAAAACTAAAAAAATGATAAGATAGGTGGAAAATTGAATTTTTTGAAGGGAGATTATACAAATAAATATCTGATGGCCAATTAAAATTGATTTTTTAACAAAAAGAACTCGTTAGATTCCACTTGGAAGTTTGTAACAAAGCATTCAAAAAGAGAGCCTCCGATGTCCAATTACAATAAAAATTTGAGGAAAATATGTATTTTTTGGGAAAGTTGGATGTAATCATGAGCTTTGAATAGCTCCTACAACTCCAAAAATGAACCTACAAAAGAAACTCTCAAGAAGGAAGCTCCGCCTCAAAATATAGTTATTCCTCTCACGTCTTTTTGCTTCTTAGGACCATCCTATAGATTCAATAGAAGAGCATACTTAATAATGGAAGAAATTATCATATTGATTACCCTACTAGGCTACCCTAGGTACCTTAACCTACTCTGGTACCATGTAAGTTTGGACAAGAATATAGCAGGCCTAGGGAATCACTTAGACTAGGGACATAATATTAAAAAATAAGGAATAAACTGTATTCACTCAATATATGGAACCATATGGACCACACATGCATTAAAATGAATTAGTTCATAATAAGCTTACAAAGGAGGGTATTTATAGGAAATACCCCTCACCAATCCTACAAAGGATTGTGACAAGTGCCATGATCATGTGAGGTGATATAAATATGTAAAACACCTAAGTAAACTTAACTAGATAAGGTGTGAATGGAATCAAATAGTGAAACCAGTTAGGGAGGTAACCCTGTTCACACTTGATAGTGGAAATAGATAGGAAATAACCCTATTCACAACAATAAGGGTTGACAAGTGGCATAATCATGGAAGCAAGGATATAAGATAAATGGTAAGCATTGAAAAATAAAGACTAGGCTACTCTAAGGATATTGATAGTGTGTATTTATTCAAATTTTCTAGGGATCATGAGATGAGGTCAAAGTGTCCAATGTTTAACATTTTCTCAATAACCATTCAAATTTGAATTTTCAAATTAATGAGGGAAATATAGTTCTTAGTATTTGAGCTATATCTTTTGATCTAAGATAAATTTATTAATGAATTAAAAATAAAAGTTATAGAGGACTTCAAGGCGCATCCATAGAATCTAGTTAGAAGGTCTGAATGTTTGTACAGTTAAATTTATGGAGATTAAAAATTTACTATTTGTTTGTTCATGGTGCTACTATGTATAAAATATTATTTAAGCAATTTGTGCTTGAAAAAAAAGTTTTTTGGTGAGATTAATATTTTAAACATGTGTTATAGGTCATATAGAGTGGACCTAGGTATTTGAAAATTGATCTTATGTTCTTAATTTTCTCGATGAAGTGCTAAAGGGATAATAGGTCTTCATGAGAGCTATAAGGGATACTAAGGCCTAATTGAAAGGTGCAAATACTTAAGTGTGACCCATGGATGCTATGAAAAACCTTTGAGTATAATATTGAGCTATGTTAGATATGTTAAGGCAAGTATTATGATAGACCTAGATGTTGATATTCATGAAGATTCTATAAATAGTAGATACCAAGGCAATGGTTTCTAGACTTGATGTGAATGTGTTGAGAGAGTAGAAGATAGAGACAAAGGAAAGAGATTGGAGGAAGTGTGATCATTGGATAAACTAAAGTATAGAGTAATTTGAAGATGAGTAAATAATAATAGAGTGATCCAAAAAGGTTGTTTGGATGCATTGATTTCATTATCAAGTTTGAGTGTGTGTAAAGAGGTGAAAGAGAGTGTTATACATTATTTATCCAATCAAATTGAAAGGAAATTAGAGTTTTGGAGATATTGATTTCATAATATGTTGTATGGGTACTCCACATCTAGAATAAGTGGGTGCTTATTCATACTTAGGGGTGGGTGCTCCTTGTGAAGTGGGTGCTTCGCTAAAAGGGTCTCATTTTTGTGATCATATTATAGGACAAGTAGTACATTTTTTTATAGGATGGAGAGTGGGTTTTATTCCCCAAAAGGTTTTCTCATGTAGATCTTATGTTATGTGTGTGATATTGCATCATCTTGCTTATTCATTGTAATAAACATCTTGTATGCTTTATGAATGCTTGTGGTCATTGATTCATAGTTTAAAAGGATTAAAATTGTAGTTTGAAATATATTTCATCACTGATTCACCCCCCTCTTAGTGATTTTACCTCCAATAGACCCCCATTATAAATTTGTTGATAGGTACAAGGGATTTTCCCTTCAAGACTATAAACTTACCTAGAAGAATCCATGAGCTTAAATTTTTCTCAATTGAATTATTATTGTTCCATGTTACCACCCTATGCATATTGAATATGGAATTTAGAATCAATAAATATAAATACCTTTAGAAATCATCTCCTGAGATACATGCCACAACTGTCTTATGATCAACATGATGGAAAAAGATGTCATTTGTCATATTGCCAACAAAGAACAAGTCTCAAAATGGATCAATACAGGGCATGACCTCAGGATTGGCTATCATAAAGTGCAGTATTTATATTTGGAGAGATATTAGGTTAGTCGTGAATTAGCATTACACTGGTGATAGATCTCTTTCATGAGAAAATGCATTAACAACATGAATGACATCCCATAATTTTGAATAGTTGGCATAGTAATTGAAAATTGTAGTATCAAAAATAGTGTTTGTATAATTTGTATAATCCTTAATGGAAAATTGAGATGGTGGAATTGCTCTTATGAAAACTCAGGATGAATCCATTGTAATTTGACTAGTTTTCTCAAATTTAGTTTTTTAGTCTATGAAAACTCTTTTCTATTATTGGGGTCTTTATAGTTGATGTGTAGGTGGCTAAGGATTTATTAATACAGTATTAATTTATCTTGAAATTTAATTATGATCACTAAACACATCAATATCCACAAGTCATTGATATAAATTTTTGTATTTAATTCTAATTCATGCACTTTAATGCCCAACATTCATATTCTTGATTTAACTAAAAATTCAAACCTTGTTAGTTTAGTTGGCATGGAATCCATGTATTTATATTCTTAGGCAAGTTTCATGAAGTATTTTCACTTTTCTAGCTAAGTCTAACATGCTTTTGGTAGTCAGGAATTAGGTTTTTCATTGGGATTGAGCCAATAATTCTCATGAATTGAATGATACAGACATAAACCCTGAACAAAATGTTCAAATACCAAATATTTAAAAAGACATAAACCCTGAACAAAATGTTCAAATACCAAATATTTAAAAATAACATTTAAAAAAAATGTCTGAAAAAAACCTCTAAACCCAAATTTTTTGACAAAAAGGTTCCAAATAAAAAAAGCTGTGAACAAGGGAAATCCTAGAAAAAATATCTGAACAAAAATCCTAACGAACAAGTCTATAAAAAAATCTCTAAACACAAATGCCACAATAGAATGTCCTTAATAAAACCTCTTAACATAAATTCCAAACCAAATTTATTGATAAAAATATCTGATGAAGAAATTCTCTAAGCTTAAGTACCAAATAAAATATCCAACAAACAAATTCCCAAACTTAAGAATTTCCAAATTGCCATGTCCCAAAACCTGCATAAGTGCAAAACTCCTAAAAGACATTAAAAAGTTAGTTTGAAATGTAAAATACCATTTTTTATGCTTACAAGTGTTGGTATTATGGGGAAATATGATAAAACTTCCATAGAATGAAGATGAAAACTTAGAAAAATATGGCCAAATAAAAATAAAAGTGGGTCTCCATTCTTCTTTTTAAATAAAAGGGGAATGTTGGGTACAATATATTATTTTGAATAAATACAAATCTATGAAAATGATACAATAATATATAATGAACATAAATGATATTGATAACACTCAATTCTATAAATAAACTATATGTGTGAGCCTAAATAGGTTTGTGCTTTCATAGACATATGTAGTGTGGTACTATTAGGGTGTGGAATTGTCCATGTAAACTACAAAAATGTTATGAATATTTTTATGAGTGTGTCTACATATTTTAAGGGATAATATGCATTAATTTTTTTTTTAGTTATACATAAATCTATTTACCTTATATTTTGATTCAAACCCTAACTCTTTGCACTCTACAAGAGACAATTCTGAATGGGGTAAAAGGGTAAAATGGATGGGTTGAGTTGGGATTATACACACCCTATGACTAACTAATACCTATATATCTAATACTCTAAAGAGGTAAGTTAAATCACATGTAGAAATATCCCACCTAATTGAGTGTGCACAATCCTATGTAATGTTAGTATGAAGTGCAATCATGTGTATGAATTTAAACACTTGAAAACCTATGATTCAACCTTGAAAATAATATTAAAACTTAGCTCATGACTTTATCCTTTTAGTAATTTTATATTTATAATAATTAGGGAAGTTATTATCAATTAGATGTATTTCATGTGAGTGCTTCATAGATATCTATATGTATACATGCTTATGCTTGATATGCTTATATAGTTGACTCTTTAGATAATTTCCTTTGAATCGACATGTGAAACATATAGGCTAACCCTTTTGAATAATTTTAACTTTTATAACTAGTTGTTAAAAAGCATGAGTATAAGTTCAGAGTAAGTGGTGAAGTCTATTGCAACAAACATGTTATAGAGGTGTAAACCTATCAAGAAAATAGGAAAAAAAACTAAGGCTATAAGACAATATAAGAATGATATAAAGTTATTGGGTAGAGACTAAGAATATATTGTGTAATATTAATGGAAACTTGGAAGGTTTAGGCCCATATAATATTAAATGGTTATGAAGAATGACAAATAAAATTCATGTAATTGAGCATAAATTAAGTATGTCAAAGGATGGTTAAATTACACATTGTCAAGTGTTTAATACCAAATATGAGTGTATGCATTTTATCCTTATTTTGTTCTACTAATGTAATTAATAGAATATAATTAAAGTATAACCTTGATGGGTGTGTTCAAGTATGTACTATGTGCTTCACCTTAATTTATCCAAATTTTTAATGAAACATGAATACTTTAGTTTTTACTTATGATGTAAAATCAATAAGTAATAAAATTAAACATGTATGAAATAAAATATAAATTAAATAATACACCTATGTGCATGTGAACTAATTTTTTATTTTATAGACTTGTCTTTTAGAGATAATAGAGAATGGGGTGATTATGCCCCATTAAACATGCCTATGTAAAACCATGGGTTGAGTTGAGATAAATATTTCCCAACCCTCATTTTAAATAGATAAGTGCCTAGAAGTTATCTATGCATAAATTCAGCCCCATACAACTCCAAGGAATTTAAATAAATGGAATCCACTTTGGGTTATAATAGATTTGAGAAATGTTTGAGTAATTCGTAAGAGTTTTCCAAAACATTTTGGATCTTTTGTTGTAGATCAATTATATGACCCAATATGATTAATTCCTAAGTCATACTTAAGTATTTATTATTTAAAATAAACCTAAGTAATATTGAGCATAGAATGACATGAGTTATTATTCTATCTAGTAATTCAAGTAATATAACCTATGCTAATATATAATAATTTTTGTGAAACTCTGAATATATGTTGTGCATATGCCCCCATTAAAATTATATGAGTAAGCTAATTCCTATAATCTATGTAATTATCTCATAAATATATCAAATATTTGTGAAATATGTCCTGCATATGCTCTATATCTGAGTTAAACCTACCATTATATAATAAAACTTGTAACATTATAAATTAATGTGTGCCCAAAATATGATTTTTCTATTTGATTATGTAAATAAATAATAGTTAATTCATCTTATAGAATAGATATGTAAGTGAGGTTATTAAAACCCACATTTATATTTTTATAATATTGTTATGAGTTTGTTAAGATATTAAAAAATTCCCATAGAGTATTAGTTAGTACTATTTTTAGTAAACTATTAGATTTTGTGTTAGTCTAATGCTTTTATCAACAATGGATTTTACCATTATAGTTTTTAATGTGAACAAAATCATATTTTATTCTATCAAAATTTTGTATTAGAGTAGGTTATTCTGAATAAGCATGGAGAGGAGAAGAAATAAGAAAGATAATAATAAATTGACAGGATATTCATGCACTCCATGTGCAAGATTTAACATGGCACAAGAAATCTTTAATAATTTCTTTTTTTTTTGTATTCACGTATAGTGAAGTGTTCATTTATTTTAATAAAATTTCATGATTATTATTTTTTATGTAAGTTAGAGATCTAAAAATTGAAGTTTCATAAAAGTAAAGAATAAAAAATAGAGGGATAAGACAAAAAAAAAGATTCACACCACCTTTAGGTAAGTGAAGCTTCATCAAAGGAAGGAAAAAACAATAGAGGTAGAAGCCAAAGAATAATATTCACACCACCTTTAGGAAAGTGGAGATTCATAAAAGTAAAGAATAAAAAACAAAGTTAGAAGCATTTTGTTTCTTTTTTATTTGTAGAAGAAGAAACAAAAGGAGAAACATTTGCCCACAAAGAATGCCATATCAGCATGTGGGATGCCATTTCTTCCCTTGGAGTGCCTATAAAGTTAGCATACACATGTGAAATCATATTGGATAAGATATTTATGTAAGATTTTAGCCAAATTAAATTATTATAAACTAGGGTAGATAATTTTTTAATAAAAATTTTACCATTTAAAACTTTAGAAAAAAATTACCTTAAGAGAGCTTGAGAATCCAATTAATTCAAGATCTAGAAAACTGTGTAGACCCAGAACCAAAATAATATTGGATGCATATATTTTAAATATTTAAAAAAAACTTTAATTTAATTTTATATAGTTCTTATATATTTTTAAATTTAATTATTTTTTAAGAAATTTGTATATAATCATAATAACATGATATCTAGAACTCTAGGTTGAAATGTCCCCTAAAAATTTACAAGCATGCCTAAAATATAAGGATAAGAATTTATTTATACATATTTTTATAGATATTATATTTAAAAAAAAATTAAAGTTAAAAAAAATTAATTTGTACCTTTAGGAGCCCTTGAATAAAATTAATTTAGTATCTCAAAAATAATACTTACCCAAAAGCCAAAACTTTTCCACATTGTGTGAGATTACTTATGAAAACAATCCATAAAATAATTTTACTCTAGACCTTATATTTTTAGATATTTAAATATTTTACCTATTATTAATGGTATAACATATGAAAATAAGGCAATTTTACACTCTAGAAAACAATTAATCTTGTACAATCATAGTGCTCATTATTAATGATGCCTCTAGTTCACACATATGATTAAAGTTGTCATGATTTGAAGTAATGTATCTATCACTTAACATAGTTTAAAAAATGATGTATGTGGCATCATCCCTAAAAATGATCAAGGATAAATAAGGTTCATTTTTTTTTCCATTTATCATTCCTTCCATTACCCATTCACCACTACCATTTGATGTAAATCTTGAAAGTTGATAAATATGATTATGAAGGGAAGTTACACCCATGTACAATGATTTATGTCTAAGCAGGTGTCATTAATAGGATGAATCCATTTCACATATTATCTACATACCAAATAACACCATGTATAAAGTACATTATTATCTCTTTCATGTACTACCATGTATATATAAATGATGAGCCTCTTACACATAGCGATGGATATATAGGAAGGAAAATTATATTGAGAGGTTTGGTATATTATACTAACAAATTTTATAAATGGAAACCTTTTATAGTGATAAATAACCATGCCATATCCAACATAAAGTGTGTTTAAATGGTCGTAAATGGACCAATATTTATTCTATGAGATACATAAACTCTTTGTGGTGACAATTATTGTTGGGGATCAACCAAAAAACTTGATTACTATGTGAAAGCAATAAAACACAGAATTGAACCAGAATGATAAGTAACTAGAATCAGAAAACAACAAACAATAAGAGATACAAGAAACCACCCTGAAAACTTGTATTAAACTCTTTACCGAAAGAATACAATTGAAGAAACTTCTTTTCTTCCACACCTCTCTTAGATGTACAGATCTCTTTCTAGATCTCTTTCCCTCAAGAGTTCTCTCTCAATTACAATTAACTCCAACAACCTGGATTGATACACATATACAATTCTTTTACTATTACTCTACACTTAAAATAAGCTATGAAGATCTATCCCTATTATATAACTTTAGGGATCATGAGCATAAAATCACAACCATTAGATGCAGCTCCTAATCAAGGGCTCAAAATAGTCCTACTAAAGATAGAGATGCGGACTTAAGACTAACACTTAATCCTATCATGAAAACATTCTGTTCTGTCCATGAAAATAGATTTTGGACACATAGGTGATCGACATCGGTCCTTGCCTCTCTGCCTATGACCGATGTCGGCCAATTTATGACCGACGCTGGCATCTCTTAGTCGACTCCTGACTGACGTCGGTCTCTCCTGACCGACGTCGGTGACTGTGTAATTCTTGAAACCTACAACTTTCTCATTTGGTGAAGCTTTTAGCTCCACACCTTAACAATCTCCCACTTGGAGATAAATAGGTGCACCAATACCTGTACAGCAACATCTTCTAGCTTCTCCATCTTTAAACTCAATCATGAAGACCTATAAAAGTTGAATGAAGATTCAACTTCTCCTTTGTTATCGGCTTGGTTAACATATCAGAAGGGTTCTTATTTGTATGGATCTTCTCCAGCTTCAACTCACCATTCTCCAATACATGTCTAATGAAGTGGTACCTAAGCTATATGTGTTTGGTTCTTGAATGAAAGGCTGAATTCTTAGCCAAATGAAGTGCACTCTGACTATCACTGTATAATTTGCAACTCTCTTGCTCCTTTCCTAGCTCTTCCATGAACCGTGTCATCCATATCATCTCTTTACTAGCCTCTGTGATTGCAATATATTCTGCTTCTGTAGTTGACAAGGCAACAACCTTCTGCAACTTTGAAATCCAACTAACCACCATTCCACCAATAGTGAAAACATATCCTATGGTGCTTTTCCTGCCATCCAAATCACCTGCCATATCTGAATCTACATAACCATGTAGAGAGGTGTTTGACCACCATAGCACAAATGCCTACTACTATTCCCTCTCAGATATCTAAGGATCCACTAAACTGCTTTCCATTGCTCCTTCCCTGGATTGGCCATATACTTACTAACAACTCCCACTGCTTGGGCAATATCAAGTCTAGTACATACCATTGCATACATTAAGCTCCCAACTGCAGAAGCATATGGAACTCTACTCATGTACTCTACCTCATCATGTGAATTAGGACACTGTTCTTTACTCAACTTAAAGTGTCCAGCCATAGGTGTACTTACCGATTTTGCATCCTGCATATTGAACCTCTGCATATTTTTCTTGTCTCTTTTGATACTCATGCCAAGGATTTTCTTTACTGCTCCCAAATCCTTCATGGCAAATGTGTGAGCTAGTTTCACCTTAAGCTCAGAGATATCCTACATGTGTGATCCTGCAACCATCATATCATCTACATACAACAACAAGATAATATATCTACCATTATCCAATCTCTTAAAATAAACACAATGGTCAGATTGACATCTACTATAGCCATGCTCACTCATAAACCTGTCAAATCTCAAATACCATTGTCTAGGAGCTTGTTTGAGGCCATACAAGCTTTTCTTCAATTTGCACACAAGTTTCTCCTTACCTTTGACCTCAAACCCTTCCGGCTGATCCATATATATTTCTTCATCTAAATCTCCATGAAGAAATGCTGTCTTAACATTAAGCTACTTAAGATGCAAATCCTCAAAAGCAACTAAAGACAATACAGTCTGTATAGAAGTCATTTTAACAATAGAAGAAAAAATCTCACCAAAATCAATACCTAGTTTTTGTGCAAATCCTTTCACTACCAACCTGGCCTTATATCTCATCTATCCATTCTCACCTTCCTTTAATCTGTAGATCCATCTATTCTTCAGTGTCTTCTTTCCCGCTAGCAACTCAACCAAATCCCATGTTTGGTTCTCTTTCAAGGAATTAATCTCCTCATTCATGCCTAGCTTCCATTGATTCTTGGATTCCACCTATATTGCTTCATCAAAACTCTCTAGTTCTCCACCATTAGTAAGCAATAAATAGTATAATGAAGGGGAATATCGAATTGGAGGTTTACTTACCCTTTCTGACCTCTTGATGGGCATCTGAGACTCATTCACAACACGCTATCTGCCCAAATTCTCTAACAGTGACTGACCTCGATCACTTTTAGGCCTGTTATTGGCCGATGTTGGTTCTCTCTGACCGACGTCAGTTCTTTTTTGGCCGACGTCGATCACTGTATGACCGACATCGATTCTTGTATTGCCGACGTCGGTTCCTTCCTGACCGACGTCGGTCTCTATATTTTCTTGTCTGTGATTATTCTTTCCCACGAGCTCATTTTGGACCGTCACCTCGTCTAATTCTCCATTTCTCTGCCTAGATTGATTTAGCTTCTTGAGCTGATCACTATACATCACTTTTTCATTGAAAACAACATCACATCTCCTAATTATTTTGTTAGTTCCTAGATTCCAAAACTAGAATCTGAAATCATCAGAGCCATAACCAATAAATGTGCATCTCATAGACTTAGCATCCAACTTATTTCTATTTTCCTTATCAACATGCACAAAAGCTTCACAACCAAAAACTTTGAGAAATGAGAGATCTACCTTTTTACCTGTCCATGCCTCTTCTGGAATTCCACCATCCAGAGCTGTAGAGGGTCCTCTATTAATCAGGTAAACTACAGTATCCACAGCTTCTGCCCAAAACTCTAAGGGCAAACCAACATGCAACCTCATACACCGTGCATACTCCATTATTGTTTTGTTCATCCTTTCAGCAAATCCGTTTTTCTAAGGTGTCTTTGGAACCATCCTTTGCCTACATATTCCATGCATATAACAATACCAGTTGAACTTGTGGCTGCAGAACTCACCACCATTATTAGATCTCAGGCACTTCAATCTCTTGCCTGTTTCATTCTCAACCATAGCTTTTCAAATCTTAAAAGTGTCAAAAACATCAAATTTCTTCTTTATACAATAGACCCATACCTTTCTTGTAGCATAATCTATGAAAGAGACATAGTACTGTGATCCTCCAATAGAAGCAACTTGAGCCGATCCCCACACATTTGTGTGAACAAGCTCCAATTTGTGCTTCTTCTTTGTTGACCCAGTCTTGAGAAAACTTACTCTTTTCTATTTCTCAAAAATACAGTGCTCACAAAAATCTAGATCTATGCTTTTCAAATCTAAAAGCTTACCTTTTGACTTAAGAATTGACATTCCCTTATCACTCATGTGGCCGAGCCTAGAGTGCCACAACTTTGCATCCACATTTGAAGTAGATAATATAAAAGGAGAATTATCATTAATACAATTACATAAATAGAGATTACCTACTCGTTTACCTCTAGCCAATGCAAGTGCACCCTTGGTCACCTTCTAAGATTTAGATATGAGAGTTATTGTACAACCCTCATCCCCCAACTTTCCTGCAGAAATTAGATTCCTCTTCAAGCTGGGAACATGCATGACATCTTTCAACACCCATGTGTTGCCATTCTGCATTTTCAACTGCACTTTTCCTTTGCCAACAATTTTACAGCTCATCATCCCCTAAATAAACTATTCCAATATCTCCGTGGACATAGTCACTAAAATATTCTCTATTTGGAGTAGCATGAAAAGAGGCACCAGAATCTAAAACCCAAGATTCTATATTATTATGCAAAGAGAATATAAGAGCATCTTGTGCAATACCTACAACTTTTACTTCTTCTTTACCTTCATGCTGATTGTCCTCTTTAAGTTTTGACCAGTAATCTTTGATTATGTGCCCTATCTTTCCACAATTCTAGCAGGCTATCCTCCTGCCATTTATGGATTTGGAACTACCTCTCATCTTTGACTTAGACCTTGATCTCCCTTTCTTGCTCTTCTCTTTTTTCCTTCCCCTGTTCTCAAAACTTAAAGCATTCCCTGATGTTTCCTCTGTGCTTTTCTTGTGAATTTCTTCATTCAAGATTACACTAATAAGATCATCTACTTTTAAAATATTTGAAGCAAATGCAATATTACTAACTGCCATTACCAAGCTATGCCAGCTCTCAGGTAAAGAGCATAAGATTAATAGAGCTTTAATTTCATCATCAAACACTATTTTGACTAAATTTAATTGATTTAAAATTCCATGGAAATCATTTAGATGATTAGATATAGATCCACCTTCCTAGATTTGCAAATTAAATAACTGCTTCATAAGATATACTTTTTTTGAAGCTGAGGGTTTTTCATATAAATTTGCTAAAGTAGTCATTAACTCTACCATTGACTTTGCCTATGATAAATTAGATATCATAGTAGATGCCAGACTCACTCTTATAGATCCAAGAGCCTTTCTATCAAGAACTTCCCATTCTTCATCTTCCATGTCTGTGTGCTTCTTTGAAACTCCACCTAACAGTAAGTATAGATCTTTCTGATACAGATAATTCTCTATCTACATTCTCCATAATTGGTAATTCTTGCCATTGAACTTCTCCATTCTCAGTTTACTTTCTTCTACCATTGCTTCTCCCACTCAAACAAAAATCCCTGTGAGTAATCTGTAATCAATACACACTAACCAGATCTGAAACACCTGTTAGTCAACCTGAGCTCTAATACCACTTGTTGGGGATCAACCAATAAACTTGATTACTATGTGAAAGCAATAAAACATGGAATTGAACCAGAATGATAAGTAACTAGAATCAGAAAACAATAAACAATAAGAGATACAAGAAACCACCCTGAAAACTTGTATTAAACTCTTTACAGAAGGAATACAATTGAAGAAACTTCTTTTCTTCCACACCTCTCTTAGATGTATAGATCTCTTTCTAGATCTCTTTCCCTTAAGAGTTCTCTCTCAATTACAATCAACTCCAACAACCTAGATTGATACACATATACAATTCTTGTACAGTTACTCTACACTTACAATAAGCTATGAAGATCTATCCCTGTTATATAACTTTAGGGATCATGAGCATACAATCACAACCATTAGATGCACCTCCTAATCAAGGGCTCAAAACAGTCCTACTAAAAATAGAGATGCAAACTTAAGACTAACACTTAATCCTATCATACAAACATTCTATTCTGTCCATGAAAATAGATTCGAGATGCACAGGTGACCGATGTCAGTCCCTGCCTGTCTGCCTATGACCGACATCGACTGATTTATGACCGACGCCGGCATCTCCTAGTCGACTCCTGATCGACGTCGTTCTCTCCTGACTGACGCTGATGACTGTGTAATTCCTGCAACCTACAACTTGCTCATTTGGTGAAGCTTTTAGCTCCACACCTTAACAATTATGTTTCATGAAAAACTAAGGTAAAAATACACTTTGAATTTGAGGATATACGATCAAATTTTAATTGCAATTTCACCTAACCCAATATATAGTGATTATTAATGGAATCTAAATAAATCCAATTAGAAGGCAAAATTGATAATCATGTTTAGGGTATCTTATGAGGTACAACCTCATATCAATAATTCCACTAAAAAAAGTCACCTAGGAAATACTCAACACCATCTATAAATCTAAGAATAAGATCATTAATATGAATATTTAGAGCCAACTTCACTATCTCAAGAGGAAGTAAGGTGAAAAATGTGAATCCTCCATTTGTCATGTTATAATATTGTGGGCCTTTTTCCTAACATTGGGTGAGAAACTGACAAATTACTCCATGGTTCTAATTTTTCTTTGATAATTTCCACCAACCTACAAGGCCTTCATGAGTTCACTAAACACCACCAATAAAAAACCAACTTACGAAACATCATTTAACATGTTTAAGTAAGAAAAATCCATGAAAACATAAGAATAAGGTGATGAATAACATGTTATTTAATAAAATTAGAAGGGGAAAATCCCATGAAGTCGTTAACACAATATTTGAAGTAGATAAATTAGAAGAACTAAAATGGGAATAAATCTTGTTCCCAAAAGATTTGTCTAATTTTTGGAAAGATAAGCCATCAACTAAAATATTGCTAGTATAATTAATTCACACATGGCTCATCCAAGAACAATAAGACCAAAAATCATTAATAATAGTATAAAATTACACATCCAATTTTTTCTAAATAATAAATCTTTGCAATCACAAAAACATGGGAATGTCACTAAATATGATGATACTTCAAATGAAAATTATCTCTATACCACTCAATCAAATGAAGAGACTAACCCCAAAAATTTAATCTATTATGTGGATTATAGTTCAACAAGGCACACAACCATAATTAAGGATTGGTTCACCATATTAAACCTTTCATAGTCTTGTGGTAATGTCTCTCTCACTAATGATACTTCATACAATGTCCAAGGTTGTGGCACCATCTCTTTATCTCTTAGAATTAAAAATTGTAAAAATATAGATGTCATATATTTTCTAGGACTAAAAAATAATATGTTGTATGTAAAATAATCACTCAATCATAATCTCAAGGATTAATTTAATCATAAACTTAAAAATAAGCTATATATAATCAGATAAAAGTAGAAAAACTTAAGTTGTAATAAAATATTCTAGGGTTGGTAAACTTATTTAGATTGAAATTTTCCTCAAATATAATGAATCTCTAATCGCAAAGGATACATAATAAGCTAAGAAATGATATAGGAGATGTGGACACTTGAGTTTTGGTTACCTAAAGGCACTAAGTAGACATAACATGATGAGAGGGCTTCAAAAACAACAAAATAGCTCTAATCCCACTTGTTAGGATCTTGCTCCTTAGAAAGAGCATAATATGATTACCTTGTATTAGAAACTAAACATGTGGAATTAACCAGAAGAAATAAGTAACTAGAATTCACAAATGACACAGAATATGAGAGACAACACAAACTGTATTAATACTCATCCAAAAAGAAAATACAATAAAGAAGATGCCACTTCTTCTTCCACCTCTCAGAGGCTTCCCACACCTCAAGGGCTCCCAGTAATTCTCAATCAAGAGTTCACTCTCCTACAAAAAATGGTCCCAACACAAAACTCACACACAGAATTGGTGTTCACCTCCAACCAGTCAGTAATAACCCTGCCAGTACACAAGTACTCAAAGTACTTCAAGTAGATCTCCCATAAGCTTGCAACAACCTGCAACTCAAATGATCTTACTTACCATGTAGATCTTCTCCATGAACTTTCAACAACCTACAATTCAAATTATCTTACACTTGGAAGGATCTTCCTTGCCTTCCTCTATTTTCTCATTTGTGGAACTAGAAGGAGCTACACTTGCTCAACTCTAACTAGGACACTGGCTATCTAGCACACTTTACAATACATGCCAATGGGTCTATAAATAGATCCCACACTTAAAAAATAACTTAGACTTCTAATTTACAATAATTAGACTTGCAACTCAAGACCAAAAATAGCCTTTTACATGCAAATAATCAGTTCAATGAACTAACTGTTCATGCAACAAATAGTTCTGGAATCGCACAGGCGACCAATGTCGGTCCCTATTTGCTTGGAGATGACCGACGTTGGCTGACTTCCTACCAATGCTGATTGCCCTTCTAAACTATAGATGACTGACATCAGTTACACTACCGATGCCGATATCCCTAGAACTCAGCAACCTCCTCCATGTTTGTATAGTTGAAGCTTTTAGCTCCACAACCTAACAATCTCCCACTTGGAGATAAATAGCTACAATTGTACCTATACTTGTACATCATCTAGTTTGTTCCCTTGGCTTTGTATCTATCTTCAAGATCACTCTTGAAGAACAAGCACCATAAATCATGTGGTGCACCTCCTGTCATCCAAATCACCTGCCACATCCGCATCTACAAACCCATGTAGAAAATAACTTGACCCTGCATAGCATGTGCACTTGCTGCTAGTCCCTCTAAGAATCCATTGAACTACCCTCCAGTGCTTCTTTCCTAGATTGGCTCCAAACTTTTTGACAACACCCACTACTTGGGCAAACTCAGGTCTAGTACATACCATGCACTTAACCTCATTATGTGAATTAAGACACTATTCATAGAACTATCCAACCATCAGTGTGCTAACCGGTTTCACACAATCATCTGAAGACAAAGTTAACCTATGACCTTCCATGTCCCTAGAACACACTCATGCCAAAGAATCTTGCTGCTCCCAGATTCCTCATGACACACCTCTAAACTAGCTTTACCTTTAGTTCAACAACTCCCTGTATATGTAACCCTGTAACAAGCACACAATATAATAATAAGATAATGTAGCTAATATTATCCAACCTGGTAAAGAGAAACACAATGGTCAAAGCTCCATTGTCCTGTAGCTTACACAAGACCATATACCCTGGCCTTCTGTCTCACGTGTCCATTCCTGCTCTTCTTTATCCTTAACATCCATTCGTCTCTCAGTGCTTTCTTCCAGCTGACAACTCCACCCAAAAACTCCCATTTGGTTCTTCTCCAAGGAATCACATCCTTCATCCATGCCAAGCTCCCACTATTTCCTGGATCTACCTACTCTGCTTCTTTAATAACTTCCTGGTTTTTGACCATCAGTGAGCAACAAGTAGTGTAAAGAAGGGAAATGATGAATTTAAGGCTTACTTACACTTTTAGTCCTCCATATGGGTGCTTGAGACTCCTTGATAGCTTACTGTCCACCCAAAATCCATCTCAGTGACCGATGCCAGTCACATCTCAATCTGCATCTGATCGATGTCAGTTCCATGCGACTGCCTCATCGATGACATCAGTTCCCTTTGACTGATGCTAGTGTTTATCTATCTAGAGTCACCGACATCGAGCTACACATAGCCAATGTCGGTCCCTATTTGGACGCTGATGCTAGTTTTCTAATTGACATCGGTCTCTATGTTTTACTTGTGAGCGATGACCTTTACCTGCGAGCTCCTTTTGGATCAAACCCTTATTCAAATCAACCTTGCTCTGCTCAAAATTCTTTAGCCCCTTGCACTGATCTCTGTCCATCATCTTCTCCTTGAAGACCAAGGCTTTCTTATTCTTGTCATGAACATTAGATTTCTCAAGAAACGTCACTTTCTTCTTCTGCATACAGAAATCTTGATCCATGCTTTTCAAATCCAAAAGCATACCCTTTGACTCAAGAACATGCATCCTCTTCTTATTCATGTGACCAAGCCTATTAAGCCACATCTTTGAATCTATAGCTGAAGTAGATAAACCAAAAAGAGAATCAATAATACAAGTAGATAGATAAAGCGTACCTACTTTCTTACCTCTTGCTACAGCAAGTGCACCCTTGGTAACCTTCCAAGAGTCCACTGTGAGAGTTATTGTGCAACCCTCATCACCCAACTTTCCAACAAATATCAAATTCCACTTCAAGATTGGGATATGCATGACCTCCTTCAATACCCATGTGTTCCCTATCTGCAATTTTAGCTTCACTTTCCCTTTGCCAACCATTTGACAAGGCTTACCATCCCCTAAATAAATTTCTCCAAAGTCTCCCTGGACATACTCATGAAAAAATTCCCTATTTGGGGATGCATAAAAAGAGGCACCAGAATCTAAAACCCAAGATTCTCCTTTATCTAAGGAACATACCAGAGCATCCTGTGCAACATAATCTACAACATCTACTTCATGTCCTTCATGTTGATCTTCATCTGACAAACAATCTCTCTTTAAGTGCCCTTGCTTTCCACATTTCCAGCAGGTTATTTTGCCATACCTAGACTTGGATCTCCTGCCTATCTTAGAACTTGATCTCCCATGCTCTATCTTCTCTCTTTGCCTTCCCTTGCTTTCCACACTCAAAGCATTTCTTGATGATTCACCTATGCCTTTCCTGTGAATTTATTCATTCAAGATTACACTCACAACATCATCCACTTTTAAGATTTTTGAAGCAGACGCAGTATTACTAACTGCCATTACCAAACTCTCCCAACTTTCAGGTAATGAGCATAAATTAAGAGAGCCTTAATTTCATCATCAAAAACAATATTGACTGAACTTAACTAGTTTACCAAAACATGGAAATCACTAAGATGACTATGAACAGATCCACCTTCCAACATTTGCAAATTAAATAATTGCTTCATAAGAAATACCTTATTCAAAGCTAAGGGTTTTTCATATAAAATTTCCAAAGATTCCATCAACTCTACCATTATCTTAGCTTGAGATAAGTTGGAAATCATAGATGATGCAAGGCTCAACCTTATAGATCCCAGAGCCTTCCGATCAAGAACCTCCCATTCTTCAACCTTCATATCCATGGGCTTGCATGCAACCCCACCCAACAGTAAGTACAAATCTTTCTGATACAGATAATCTTCAATTTGCATCCTCCATAATTGATAGTTCTTTCCAATAAACTTCTCCATTTGTAGCTTACTTTATTTTGCCATTGCTATACTCCCACTCAAATAGAAACCCTTGTGAGTAACCTGTAATCAACACACACTAACCAAATCTAAAACACCTATTAGTAACCCAACCAAAAGCTCTGATACCAGTTGATGGGGAATCAAGAACAACAAAATAGCTCTAATTCCACTTATTAGGATCTTGTTCCTCAGAAAGAGCGCAATATGATTACCTTGTATTAGCAACTAAACATGCAGAATTAACCAGAAGCAATAAGTAACTAGAATTCACAAATAACACAGAATATGAGAGACAACACAAACTATATTAATACTCATCCAGAAAGAAAATATAATAAAGAAGATGCCACTTCTTCTTCCACCTCTCAGAGGCTTCCCACACCTCAAGGGCTCCTAGTAATTCTCAATCAAGAGTTCACTCTCCTACCAAAAATGGTCCCAACACACAACTCACACACAAAATTGGTGTTCACCTCCAACCAGTTAGTAATAACCCTGCCAGTACACAAGTACTCAAAGTACTTCAAGTAGATCTCCCATAAGCTTGCAACAACCTACAACTCAAATGATCTTACTTACCATGTAGATCTTCTCCATGAACTTGCAACAACCTGCAATTCAAATGATCTTACACTTGGAAGGATCTTCCTTGTCTTCCTCTATTTGCTCATCTGTGGAACTAGAAGGAGCTACAATTTCTCAACTCTAACTAGCACACTGGCTATCTAACACACTTTACAATACATGCCAATGGGTTTATAAATAGATCCCACACTTAAACAATAACTTAGACTTCTAATTTACAATAATTAGACTCATAACTCAAGACTAAAAATAGCCTTTTACATGCAAACAATCAGTTTAATGAACTAACTATTCATGCAATGAATAGTTCTAGAACCGCACATGCAACCGACGTCGGTCCCTGTCTACCTGGAGATGATCGACGTTGGCTGACTTCTTGTCGATGCCAGTTTCCCTTCTACACTGTAGATGACCGATGTTGGTTACACTACCGACGTCGGTATCCCTGGAACTCAGCAACCTCCTCCATGTCTGCATAGTTGAAGCTTTTAGCTCCACAACCTAACAGGAGATGTGGACACTTGAGTTTTGGTTACCTAAAGGCACTAAGTAGACATAACATGAAGAGAGGGCTTCTATTTATTAAGTAAAATATTGATGTGTTCCATATGCTTACCTAGAAAAAAAAGAAACATCCACTTAACACAAGTGAATATAGGGATTTTATGAATTTGAATATATTACACACCAATCTATGTAGATATGTGTAACTAATTATTAGTGGATTCTAGTATTTTTTAACTCTTTGTTGATGACTAATCATGAAAAATTTGGTATATCTATTTAAGACTAAGGATTAATATTTTTAATCCTTCAAAGAATCAAAATCCATTGTGGAATGAGAAATTGGTCATCAAATTCATATTCTCCACTTATATTGAGGGGGGAGTACACCAAAAAAGAGTTCTCTTAATTTATTAAGGTACATTATATTCACTAGTAGTTGAATGAACCTTATACTCCAAAAAAAATGGTTTTACCTAAATATGAAATCACACTATTATGGGAATGTTACACAACATGATTGAGGACTCACACATGTCTTACATATACTTGGCTGAATTAATTCAAATAATGGTCTACCTGATAAACAAGGCACCCACCAAAGCTATCAATGGTGTTACTCCATATGAAACATGGACTGGGAATACACTTTCTATATCACATCTTTGAATTTTTGGTTGTAAATCACATATGCATATTCCCAAATAGAATATTCAAAGGCATATCAACCCATGGATCTAAAAAATAAGAAGATATATCAATAAGTATTTTATCAAAAAAAAAGGTGAATCCAAATCACCCTCCACATAATCATCTAGATAATTATTCCAAGGCATGCATTTTTACTAGATATAATGAAGATTCAAAGGCATATCAACCCATGGATCTAAAAAACAAGAAGATATATCAATAAGGATTTTATCTTTGAAAAAAAGGTGAATCCAAATCACCCTCCACACAATCATCTATTACATGCATCATTACTATATATATTATTAATATGGATAGTGGTATTGATGAGGAAAATGATGATGTTTAATGAGGTCATCTTACAACTACTAATATTATACAACATATGCCTAAGTGGTATACCAACATAATTCAAGATGAATAATTAGATAGAGTTCCAAACACTTATACTATAGGACTGATGACTCTTATCATGGCTTGTACAATGTTTAATTTAGCCTTAATGACCACAATTACAAAATCATTTGATCCCTCAATGGTTTATGAATCCAAAGAGTTAAATCCATAGAAAGAATATATGGATGTAGAGTATCAATAAAGAACAACACATGGAAACTTGTTGATTTTACACTAGGGAATGTGCCTATTATATTAAAGTGGGTATTATTTACCAAGTCTAAATCATATAGTAGAATTGAAAATCACAAGGAAAAAATTGTAGAATAGGACATGCATAGAAATAGGGTATTTACTATGAAGAGAATTTTGCTCCCACAACTAAGATAAAGACCATCAAAATGGTTTTTGATTTGGATAAACCATTGATATGGAAAATTTATAAAATGGATGTGAAAAGTGTCTAACTAAATATATATCTAAAAGAGGAAGTCTACATGACTTAACTAGAGGGATTTATCACACCTAGTTAAAAACAAAAAGTGTGTATACTTATATAGTTATTGTATGGTCTCAAACATGATCCTAGAGCTTGGTACATAAAAATTGATGAGAATCTCATAAAACATGGATTCTTAAAGATTACATATTATCCAAACCTTTATATTAAGGATAAAGTGTGAGAGGTTTTCATTATCATTATATATGTTGATGATCTAATCATCACTTGTAGATTAATGAAGATGATCGATGAAATACATAATTATCTCAAGTGATTATTAAATGTGATATATCTCAAGCTACTTTATTTTTATCTTGGTTTTGAAGTATGGAAAAAGAGACATCAAGTCTTTGTATCTCAAATGAAGTATGCCAAGACTATGCTTGAAAAGTTATATATGATGGACTAAAATCCTATTGCAACACTGATGGAGACAAGGTTTTAGTTTTATCACTCATATCTATCACCACCAATAAGTTACACACTTTATCATCAAATGATTTGGCATCTTATTTACTTAACCTAAACTAGGATAGGTATTACCTTTATTGTTAACTATCATTCATGTTTAATGCAAAACACAAAGGTGAGCTAGTGAAAAGAAATAAAGTGGATATTAAAATATACTTAAGATACCATGGATTATGAAATATAATAAAATAATAATGAATATTTATTCCTAAAAAGTTACATAGATGCAAATCATGTAGATTTTATTGATGATAGGAAATCCACATATGGATTTGTTTTCTTTCTAGGATCTAGTATTATCTCATGGGGGACCAAGAACCAATTTTTTTCTTAATATTACACTAAATTATAATATCACACAATAGGAGGATCTATCTATAAAAAACTATGGATTTTTAACATAATTAAAGGGCTATGAGTACCAAAAACTCAACCTATAGTTTTATACTATGAAAATTGAGTTGTTATTTAACTTATTTTTAATCCAGTGTTCCATGAGCACATAAATCACTTTGAGGTATAGGTAAATTTCATACATGAGTATGTTATCAACACAACACTTAGCTTTAGTATTTTCCCACTCAATATTAGTGTGAAAATGTCTTCACCAATTCACTCACATGTGATAAGTTTGAGGCATTAAAAATTTATCTTTCTTGTAATCGAAAGACTATGATTATTTAAGGGGGGGAGATATTAGATTAATTAAATAAATAATTGTTAATTCATCCTAGGGAATAGCTATGTAATTTATGTCATTAAAACCAAAAATAATATATTTATAATATTTTTATGAGTTTGTTAATATATTAACAAACTCCTAAAGAATATGATTAATTAGAATTATTTTTAGAAATTTTTTAGACTTTATCTCCTTAATCATAAGAGAGGTTGTTAGTCTAATGCTTGTATAAATAAAGTATTTTTACATCATATTTTTTAACATGAATAAATTCATATTTGTTTAGTCAAATTTTTCTATGACTATTAAGGCTTGAACTCTAAGACAATCCATTGTGTATAACCCATTTTAAGGTGAGGAATATAGTTGTTTAACCCTAAACTGAGATATGTGTGGTTATCTATGGTTAAAGGGGTGTTATATTATATTTTACACATGGATAGTGAACTAACCTAATGATTAGGATAATTAATGAAAAAACCCAAAAAAATAATATTTAAAATTTATACAATAAGGATTACTAAAAATAGTAAAGTACAACTATTGATAGATATTACAATGAATTGGAGATAAATGATGCTTATATGGTTTACTATTCACATGTAGGTCTGATATATAACATTCTATAAGTGGAGTGGAAGATGATCCTAGAACAGTGGTGAGATTCTAGAGATGTTCTTTCTATGGCACTGGATGCTTACATTAGATATGGATTGTTATGTCAATGTAGGTGTTTGAATTTGATGTAGGTGTGTTATACATAATACTAAATGGATGTGGATGCAACAAAATGGAACCTTTTTCGTTTTTTATCACCTTTATTTTGATGTATATATATTTCATGCAAAGGATATTTCTCTTTATCAAATGATCAAACCTTATCTCTTTGCCTTAGAGTAAATATGGGAAAATGGGTTAGTGGTATCATGATATTGAGCTAATCCAATGAGTTCTCTATCAATGGGTACTATATACATATCCATTACTATGAATAAGGGCTTATACTTATGTATTTATTCCTTACATGTTATCTTGTGTGTGCACAAGGATGAAATGTGTGATAAACAAAAATATGCATTGACCTAAATTATAACTTAGAAAATATAGATCATAAACTACTCTTGGAATGCTTCAAACCTTTGTATATATTGATACTATGATTGATATATAAATAGGGATGAATAGGGCAGGTTTACTCACTTTAATGATTGATTGAGTGATTATTGGTATGTTTCCTTGTGAGTTCTAAGTGTTTGATATGCGAGGAATTAATGAGGGATGAGATTATATATATACAAGTCCATTTTAGAAATACCTCACACTAAATCACTTAGATTGACCTTTAGGATATGTCATTTTGGAAATTGTATGGATTTATGGCATTAGACATTTTATAATAAAAATGGAAACTTACATTAATGTAGGTGTTTGTCTAGGATGTAAGTGTTTAAAAAGCTAGAAAATAAATACAAGTCTAACACTGGTAGTGAAGGATAATAATTAGAGATATTTTTTCACATTATAGATGACTTTTTAATCATAATAACAATATTTGTAATAATAAAAAATAGTTTGGCACAAGGAGATATTGAACACAAGTATTTTTATAGAGGGAAATTCTAGGACAAAAAAGTATAGTTATGATAAGTATTTTACATGTGTATAAGACTAAGGTAATACATAAATTAGATTATAGTATCTAAATTCCCCCTATTTAATAAATTAGTTATTGTGACCCAAGATTCCACAGATTCAAAATTAAAATAAGGACCCATTATTACTATAAAAAAATCATTTATAGTCTAAATTAACCTTAAAATTCCAATAATTGATTTAGTCCATGTAGTCTAAGTTTATTTTGGTATTAATTTTTGAATTTTAGTACAAAAATAAAGGATTGGGAATTTTATAAAATGGTTTTATTTATCACCTTTGATTTTCATTTTGAATTTTTATTCTCATTAGGTTTTGGTTTATTTGACTAACAGAGCTAATGAGATGGTGTTATAGTTTACCTCAACTTTTGTATATGTACAGGATTACTTTTGACACTTAGAATTATTCCACATTTGGTTCCTGTCTAAATGCCTTAGATATGTCTTTACATCTCATTTATTATAGTTTCCATTAATAAATCTCTCCTAAAACCTGAGAGTCATCCATTTGTTGACATCACAGATACCTATAACATATAGTTCAATAATAGGGCCCACTTTCTCTACATACTTTCCAATTCCACAATATTAAGATAAGTGGTATCATCATGTCAACTTAAAATCTTAGAAACCAATTAGGGTAAGTAAACTATCAATGCTTAAAATATCCCTAGAGCCCCAACATCATTCCATGTTCACTCAGAACACAACATACCATAATACACATACTTATATTTAAAGTTCTATAGATCAACACTAACCATCCACATGTCATGATGTTGTATTCCTAGAGTTTTTTAAGAAAAAGGTACATTATTAGAGTTATAATTTATTAATATTAATGAGAGTCATCCACATAGTACCATCCTAAACACTCACCATTTGATAGGTCTATGTACAATGTCAAATTTTTAAGGACCCTAGATTCTTGAGATCATTCTAAGTGGCATAATATGGATAAATCAGAGCATATAAGTTGAAGGTACATAGAAAGAATTATATGTTTTTTGGATTGTTGAGAGTTTTCCACATGTCATCATCATGGTAATCTAGAGCGAACTAAGAAAAGTATGTAGTAAATATTAAAATATCCTCTAGAATTCCAAGATCATAACACATAGTAGGAACACATTCAATCAATGCTTACTAGGAAGATGTACATAGTTAATATTCAAAAGAGCCTTAAATTATCGATATCATGCCAAGTTGAGGAATCTCATTAATTTGTAGATTATAAGGGGTATTAAAAAAGATTATAAAACTAAATAGCCTTATGTAAGTGATATTGTGGAAAGTGTCAAAATCATACAGATGCATATCCATAACACAAATGTAAAATTTGATATAAAGGAAAAATTTGATGCATGGAAAACTAAAACCTATCTTAAGGTGAATAATAATAACTCATGGTGAAGGAAAAGCTGACATATGTCAAAATGCACCTACCAAAGCTCACTGGAAAATTCAAATCAAAATAGAAAATAAAACCAAAATTCATTATTTCATTAACTCCACATGAAATGAGCATTCAATTATTGAGATTTTTCCAATATATGTAACTTTAAAAATGACATCAAGTGACCATTGTCATCGATTGAATACGAACGAATTGTGAATGTGAACTATTTATTTATCAAAATCCCTAGCTTTTCTCTTAGTAAATTTATAATTGCCTTTATTGAACTTAAGATAGATTTTATAAAGATTTATAATATAATAATGGATTATTCATCATGATAATATCCAATTCAACCTCCTTCCTCATACACTAACATGGGTAATCTTGAATATCTAGGCACAATATCTGATAAAGCAACACTTAAAGTTCAATTACCTCATTACTCAACCATTTGGGATGATATGAATGAAATAAATCCATATTTAACATAAGATCAACTATCTAAAGAGGATAATATATATATTAATGAATTAATACCAATCAAGACCATGGGGTATCATAATTTGATAGCAAAATATGAGGTAATGCCTTATATTGATTTACTTTATGATTTGTTTATTAATGGTATTATTACTGAGGATTACCTACACTTAATACTTCATAGAAACAAAAGAGCATACATTTTTGGGGAATAATTTGAGAAGTATTTGAAAATTAGAATTCCTAAGGTAACATATGATCAATTATTAACCATCATTTAGTTAGATCATAACATAGTTGAGAGGAAAATCAAACAATGGCTCAAGAAAGGAGGAAAAATGAATATTAAAGGTGTTATCTCCTTAGTGACCATAGTCAAGTTTAGGTCAAGAATTCAAATAGTAATGGCATTGATGAATAGATTATATGATTTTTCTATCACCACTTTTGTGAATGAGGAATGAGTGCCCTATTAGACATTATTTTGACTACTAGTAATATTGTGGCACTTGATGAAGCCATTAGTGTGAGGACGAGGGCATAAATTTTATAACTCACCCAAATTACCTCTTATGTAAATTTGTATATGATGTCCTATGTAGTGGAAACAACCATGGGAATAATATACATGACTCATTTTAAACCTTGGGAACCATCTAATGAATACATAAATAATAGGGTCTGTGATGATTATTCCATGTTACATATTTATAGGTTTAGAAGTGAAATCAAAATAATTTTAGAAGACATTTATTAAAAAATATTCCAAGCCATCTATGTGCATCAGATGACTAGGATTTCTAAGAATATAATAAGAATAGAGAAAATAAGAGATTACTAGTACTATACTTATTATACTATAATTATGATAGAGGAACTGTGACACCTCCTCTATATTTACTTTTTTATGTCCCTAATAAGGTGGTAGATTAGGAAATAACACATAAAATATAATAGTGTGGATGAATATCTTGGTGCTAAAAACCAAGGGTAATACCACAAAAACCCTTTGATCATCGATCAAATTTAGTACTCAATGAGGAAATACCTTAATTCACCTAAAAAAGCCAAGGCCTATTATGGTTTAGAAGAAACATGATACATAGATTGGGACCCTAAAGTTAGATTTATGAAATATATCAATAATATCAAGAAAAATGGAGTTCATATTCCTTATGGCCATAACATTTTTGAGCATGATGAAATATTCATCAATGCTCTAGATTATTCTGAGGTCTACATTTCAATGAAAAACCACAACATGCCCATGATGGTTTCATAGAAGATTTAGTATAATCATTTAATTACCAGAGAGGTGACAAGTAAAATTATAGAGGAGGTGAATATATCTTCAAGTTATTAATGGCCCTAGTCATAGGCTCAATCATCCACATAGTATAAATACCATCCTCCCTTTACTTGACATGAGTAAGATGTCCCAGTGTAAGAATATTTCACTCAAAGGGAGATGGATATCAAAATTAGGAAGAATATTTTTAAGGGAATTTTTAATCCTCAACTTATGGATATAGTACAACCCTATATAATAACTACAATGGAATAACCTCCTACAAGTGGGAAAGCATGAGAAATTTATTTGGAACCTTTACCTCCTTTGACTATAGTTCAACAAGTAAGTCTTCCTAAATTTTTGTAGAGCTCTTTTGTGACAATTCCATCATCATCTCTAACATCTCCACTAGTGGCACTTATAATTTTAGTGCCTCAACCTCCATCTACTGTGGCTCTCCCATAAATTTCACCTTCAACCACTTATTCCATTTCTAATTCACCTCCACTTATGTTAGATGGTTTATTTCCATCCACTGTGTAAGCTCTTTCATCTTCTATTCCATCTACTTTAGGGTAATCCCTCATTTCTACTTAGCCACCCATTTCTACTTACTAGAGGAAATCCATAACTCCTCCAGTCTCTCTCAAGATTACCTGAGAAGATGAAATACCTAAAGGTAGTCATTCTTTTATGGAGGTCCTCTTTGTGAGTAATTAAAGGAAGAACATGAAGAGTTAGTCTCATTGGTATATTACACTAGTGATGAGGAAGAAGAGGAACTAGAGACTATGAAAGAAAAACTAAAGGTTAAAATTGATATAATTAAAATAGCAGAGGATACTAAGTCTAAAGAAATTGGGCAAGAAGAATATAAATTAGTAGATAAAGGGTTATTGAAAGGAGAAGATATACCATCCCTTGCATAATATGAAGTATATTTTACTAAATAATAAATTTAGGGCCTCAATAAGGTAGTGTCTTCTCTCACCTACTCGCTTACAATTGTAGACACTAATATTGTTAATCTTCCACCTACTAGTCTAGATGATATACCCAGTTCTCCATATGAGTCATTATAACAATATTGTTTTAAAACTAATTAATTATATGCCCATGTACATACTAAGTAAAATTGGAAATAAACTTATAATTATATTAATTCCTTAATTATTTTATCCATGGATTCAATACTATAACCCAACCCCCTAGAAGGAGAGTTTATTTTGAAGACTTGGTGTTTGTTTCCATTTTTAACCCCCAAACATTACCAAATTCTCAAGTCCATCTACCTAATTAGGATTTATATTATTCATTCCACTCATAAAAAGTATTATATTATGTCAATCTTAAATTATTTGGGGTATAAAAATATGTGGTTAAGACTATGCCCTAGAGGAACATCATAATATGGAACTAGGTCAATCAACCACCTCTTTAACTACCTATACAAATAAGTGATTCAATGCTTCCACCAGGATCCATTACACCTCTCACCTATGTATACATCATTTATCCTAAGGAACAAGGATAAATTATTATACCTTCTTAGGTGAATATGTCCCAAGATTTAAACAAGGATATAATGGATTTCATCCTTTCCAAGTTGACAATAAAAAGTACATGCTTTGATAAGCAAATTGTCACTATTCATAGGGTCATAAATAGACAAGAAATGGATAGGAATGAGGAAACATAAAACTTGACCAAAGGGGGAAGTTATTCCCCTTGTCAGAGAAAATAAAAATGAACCCCAATGACTCTGATGAGTATGAAGAGGATTTTTGTGCTTTTGTAGAATAAACTGGGGAAGGCATGAAATAAATGTATAGGAGTAAGTACCAAAATAGATTAAATATTTTATAGAGGTATATTATTTAGCCTCTGAGATAAATAGTAGATAATATTCATATTAAAATTAATAAACTTTATAAGTTTCTAAACATGATAAAGACTTCAAGGGGTGAGTTTGAGCCTCATTGGAGAAGAGTGTTGACCTTTTGGAGCAAATTGAAATAATTAGAAAAGAGGCTTAAATTTTTGGTATCCTATGAAATAAATAGTGTTTATAATCATTTAAACTTAATAACCACCCAATAATTTGTATGGGCATTGAATTATGTGATTTCCAAAAGAGATAATGCATTCAATTATCACTAAAAGATGAAGGCCTTATTAATAGAGTTCATGCGATAAGAGATAGAGGCTATATAAATTTTGAAGGATATATGGTCATACGTGTGATTAAATATTTAGTGATATGCCTAATTTTGAAGAATTACTTAGAGTATATGTTGAGAGATTCAAGGCCATAGTAGAAGGCATGGTGTACAAGACTAGAGAAGAGACTTTGCAACTGATTAATTTTGAAAAAGATAAGGTGACTAGGGATGAGGCCCTTAGATTTGAATTCAAAGCCTCTAAATATAAGTAAAAAAGGATAATGGATAAAATCACATGGATATTTAATCCATCCATTCTCAATTTTGGCATAATGAATACTAAGTTTGACATTGTCTATGCATTATATGAAAAAATCAAAGCTACTAAGAAGGATACTACTACAACACAAAACATATTATCAATACCTATATAGGCAATTGGACTTATGTTATAATTTACATAATGGTTAATATTCATTTAGGGCCTCACTATAATTAGATATTCACATGTAAGGCCTCAATCTAATTCTATAAAAACATCGAGTATACAACCACCTTCATTTTCTAGTGATGCCATGTTGGCACGATGTGTGTGATTACATGCATGCATGCATTCATGTGTTATTTTATGAATGTGCATGCACATGAATTTTCATGTGTCTAAAATAATTTATTCATGTGTGATTGTGTGTG